>JAAGEH010000014.1:10303009-10608790 GCA_011751065.1 Lasiurus cinereus | reverse complement strand
ACAATGAAACTGGGTCCCTACCTTATATACTAAAAAATTAACACTCATAATTAAGTATTTTGAATTCAATATGAATCCATAAATATTAGTAGAAAACATGGATAGTTTACTCAATTGTTTTTTTAGTATGACATCAAAAGCAAAGGCAACAAAATGTGTCTTTCTCCTTCCTTTCTCTCTAGAAATCAATGAAAATATATTTTTAAAAAAGATAGGTTAATCCTAATTAGAGATAGGATTAAGTTATATAAATGTAACTGAACATGAATCTTGATGGATGAGTATATTTAAACTAGGCTAAGATGAGGAAGATATTATAGGATAAAAAGAATAGCAGAGCAAATTGTGAAGACAAGGCATTATATGTGACATGCAGAATGCAGGAATAGGTTTATGCCTGGCAATAGGACTAGCTAACAGTTTAAAAGTGAATATGAGTAGACACTCATTTTCCCAAAATTAAGAAATTTTTCTCTAGATTAATAACAGATGGTTCTCATTTTAGGTAGAAGATGAAAAAATAATAAAAAAATAAAATATACTATTACTTTAAGTTACCTTACTATCTTACAGCAATACTTTGACTTCACAAAAATTGCCAATTTTATATTTTCTTCCTTTTACTTTTCCAATTCATTGAAAGAAATGTATTGACTTCTCCAAGTTCTATGAATATGTTCTCACAACAGAGATGCATTCTGTAGTTTGCTATTTTATGGAGGAATTGTTTTCTTCAAAATATTTTATGCAATAAAGTATATTGAGATAATTTGTATGGAAGACTGCATAAAATAAAACAATTGCTGTTATTAATTTCAAACCAGTATAGCATATAAAAAGGGTAGTAAATGTTGCTGTGCTTTTATGTCTTGAGAATGTTGGGAAGTTCAAAATCTCATTTGGAAAAAAAAATTATTAGACAAATCGCAGCTAAACAAGCTTATTTCTCATTATTTTAAAGCAAGAATCTTTCATGTTTTTCAAAGTCTCATTTAAATGTTTCTCAACTGGAGTATGTTCTCATGCCTAGCAAACACCTATTTTTACTTAATGCTATTTTATATCCTATGAAGGACACTGATCTCATGAAAATGAGACGGGGTGTGTTAAAGGTATAATTACACTATGCATTCAGAAGGGCCATTGTTAACATTCAATGACCTCACCAATTTTTATAAAGGAATGATTTCCACTAATTTAGTGAAGTGCTCTTACCTTGCCCAGTTTTCCTGCTTCCCATTAATGATAAATCTAGATTTCCCAGAAGCAGAGAATGTAACAGATTAACAAGAGCAAAGGCTCTTCATAAAATGATCTTAGCAGTCAGAGGTCAGGGGAAATCAAGGAGAAAATATAATTCAAACACTATCAGTGAGTTTAAAAATGAGTGACATTTTTCTATAAAGACACTGTTTACATGTATTGTTGCCATTTTTTTCCTTTCTAAAATTTTAAAGAGTGGATTTGAATGTGTACTGAATGGGATACTGTGGGATGGGGACAAATTGTAGAAACTTGGTTTCTCATACACCTAACTAAACACAGGATTTTTTTGCCTGCTCATTTTCTGAGAATTTGTGAAACAGATCTAGACAATAAGTGGCCTGCTCTTTGAAAAGTATGTTAGGATGTTGATATGGTTTAAATGAATATTAGTTACCATAACTTGTTGGACTATATTGTATTGAATGTGCCTTGGTACAGTGTTAGATCACCTGTACCGCAATTGTGTGAATCTAAGTTGTGAGTGTGTGTATGAGAGAGAGCGAGAGTGAGAGCGAGAGGGAGGGAGAGAATAATGTGAATTAGTAGTAGCAACAATTGCTGTTATTTATAAAAGGTGAAAAGATGGGGGGGGAAGTAAGTGCAGGATAGGAAAGATATCAAACACTATACACTTCAACTGTGAAATATATGCGAACTTGGTAAGATATTTAGAATTATAGCTTTTGTAATACCTTGAATTTCATCCCTAATTCTGTTGCTGATTTCTCAACTTTGTTCAGAGACCAAGATCTGTGCTACTTTAAAAAGAAAACACTGAAATAAGAACAATACCTATATACTATGGAAATGAGAATGAACAAAGACTACTTTGTTACCTTTTGTTAATTGATGTCAATGGTGAGAATATTAGAATGAAGAGACACAGCCTATAATTTTATTATTTTAAAAAGAACAATTATTTTATAGTTTATAGTAATCTTCTTTTAAGTCAGATACTCTCGGAATCAGAGACTGGTTTCTTCTAATAAATTTTGGTTTCATTAATTGTTTTCTTCCCCACGACTTTATTCTTCGATTTTCATAAGACAAGAACTCAGACTCAAACAAAACACTCACATGAGTACTATTGTCATTTTCGTAATTATGAAATAAAAAGTGATTCTAACAGGCAGCGCAGTTGTCCAACTTAAACCTTTAAATGTGATAGCATATGTAGAAGTGTGTGCAAAATAAAGCATCCTCGTGGCTCCAGCACACAACACAACACAATCCTGCCTTTTCTTCTGTAGAAACAACACATGAAAGAGAATGTGTTAGAGAAAATCTAAATTAAATCATAGATTCCTTTTTTTTAAGTATATTTTATTGATTTTTTAAGAGAGAAAGGGAGAGAGTGAGAAACATTGATCAGCTGCCTCCTACACAGCCCACACTGGGGATGTGCCTGCAACTGAGGTACGTGCCCTTGACCAGAATTGAACCTGGGACCCTTCAGTCTGCAGACACAGACACCAGAGGGTAAGGATATGAGCAGGGGAGGGGATCTAAGGGGCAGGAAACAGGGTGATAAGGACACATATGTAATACCTTAATAAATATACATATTTACCAGAATCAGAATTTTTCAAGGAATTGTGATGAATTCAAAATCATAGATAATGAGAGATATTTTTAAAACTGTCTGGGTTTACTACTTTATTTGAAAAGTTTTAGTTAACATACATTCTTAGGGGAATATTAATATCTGGAGCAAGAATAACTATAAACCATCAACAGTCAATAAATCATTCATTGTTCTTTGCTGTTACTTTGAAGTCAATCATGAATGTCATTCACTATAAGAAGACTAGGGTGATGGACAGAGAGTGAACTGCATATTTTTAAAGGAACGGAAAAAAACAAACTGCTGTGATAGAAATGGCAGAAGAAATTTAATACCGGAAAAAAATTAGTAAGTAGAATTGCAGCTATGGCCCTCACTATGTGTTATTTTGTAAGGAAAAGATTTTCTATCTTTGTCTTCATTCCAGGGATGCAGAGGCTCAAATTCTAAATTAGAATGGATAAACGTATTTTGTCCACAGGGATTGTGATTATGCTTGAAAACTGTATAAGACAACAGAAATTTGGAAGTACTCAGCATTCTTAATTTAAATATTATATAATAGCTACATAAACTGACAGAAAACACATTTTTTTTACAAAGGCACCTGAGATATGGCAAGGGATTATCCATTTGTAAGAGGAGCAGTGAGCTGAGAAAAAAAAATACATATTATATTTGCCATTTGTCATTAAGTAATTAGACTTAAAAGATCTATGTATTCCTTTTGTGAGAATACACCTTCAAATCTAAATCTTTCTAAATATGTGGTCAGCAGAATTATGGAGATAGAAAATTCTCTCTCTAGGTTCTAAGCTATTATCTTACAAAATACTACCCAATAAATTTATCTATAATAAATAATTTAAAAATAATTCTGTAAACTTACAGAATGGCTACTTTGAAAGCCCTTGAAATTTCAGATACTGAAAAAAGGATTAGGGAAAGGGGCAAGGTTTAGTTTCCACTCTAGTTTTCCCTGTCCCTGACCTTTCCCTGTGTTAAACTGCACTTGAACCCTTCTGAGCAGTTTTAAGCCTCCTCCTTCCTCAATATCAAGTGCACTACCTCTTGGTCTTGTGGATGCTGCCCCACTGCCTGACAAAGCACCTTTCTCCTCCAGTGTTGGAATGTTTGCACATATCTAAACCCACTTCCTCCAGAAAGCCTGTCCTGAACACGGTTATTCTGTGAGAGGCCTTCCTGTGCATTCCCAGCACATGCTCCATTAGAAGACTTAACATGTGCCTAATTAGTGAGTTACCTGAATAAGCTCCGAGTTCAGTGAGATTAAATGCTCCTTCTGTCATCTACATATTCTTAGCAGGTAGCACAGACTCATCAATAGGGATCAAAATTATTTGTTGACAGCTTTTGGCTTTAAGGAGGAAGTATAATGACATGAAGTCAGTTATCCTTAAGATGTTTAGTAGACTTTAAAAATGTTAAGAACTCAAAAATTAAATTTCTATGCAGAAACCAGTTTGGCTCAGTGGATAGAGCGTCGGCTTACAGACTGAAAGGTCCCAGGTTTGATTCCAGTCAAGGGCATGTGCCTTGGCTGTGGGCACATCCCCAATGGGGGATGTGCAGGAGGCAGCTGATCGGTATCTCTTTATCATCGATGTTTCTAGCTCTCTATTCTTCTCCCTTCTTTTCTGTAAAAAATCAATAAAATAAATAAAGAAACTAAATTTATAAGGTATTAATTATGGATCCTGCTACATTGCTGAATTCATTTATTAAGTCTAATAATTTTTATGGAGTCTTTAGGGTTTTCTATGTACAGTATAATGTCATCTGAGAATAATGAGAGTTTTATGTCTTTTCAAATTAGGATACCTTTTATTTCTTGTCTGATCACTATGGTTAGCACTTCCAGTATTATGTTGAACAGGAGTGGTGAAAGGGGGCATCCCTATTTATCCCTGTTTTTAGGTGAGATGATTTTAGTTTTTGCCCATGAGTATGATGTTGGCTGTGGGTTTGTCATATATAGCTTTTATTATGTTGAGGTATGATCACTATTCCCATTTTGCTAAAGGTTTTTATCAAGAAAGGGTGTTCGATTTTGTCTAATGATTTTTCTCCATCAGCTGATCTAAGGCAAAGAAATTAAGCTATAGAACATAGTAAAAAGGCTACATTTAAGTAACTTGTGTCCTTTCTCAGGATACAAATATGTCTCAGACACAGCTTTCTTATTTCAAAACTAGAGGTCTGGTGCATGAATTCATGCACATTAAAAGGATATTAATTAGAAGAAATATTTTAGAGGCTGGGGAAGGGAGCTCAGGTGGTTGGCTCCAGGGCATATCCAGCCTGTCTCACCCAGTCCTGATCAGGGCCAAATGGCTGGGGAGGGAATATGGGAGGTTGTCTGACTGGGTAGGGACCACAGGAGGGCTCCAGGGCATGTCCGGCCTGTCTTGCCCAGTCCTGATTGGCCAGACTCCAGCAACAAGCTAACCTACCAGTTGAAGCATCTGCCTCCTGGTTGTCAGTGTGTAACATAGCAACTGGTCAAGCAATCAACTGAACAGTCAGACACTTAGCATATTAGGCTTATATATATAGAGAGAGAGATAGTAAAAAGATCTAGACATGAGTAGTACAGTTAAATGCTAAATGTTTCTAAAGAATATTCAATACATAATAGTATTAATCAGATTAACCATGTTCCATTTTGTTAGAAAAAGACAAATATCACACCATCTCAGTTATATGTAGAATATAATGAGCAAAATAAACTGACAAAATAGATCCAGAGGCATGGAAGCATGAAAAACCAATGAATCCCAGGGGGGAAGTGGGGATAAGGAAGGGAAGAGATTAAGTAAAGAGCCTATATGCATATATGCCTAACCCATGAACACCGACTATAGTGAGTTGAGGGTTTGGGGATGGGGTGGTTGTGGGATGGATAGGGTCAATGTGGAGAAAGAGGGACCTCTGTAATACTTTTAAAACTAAAGATAATTTTAAAAATAAAATTAGCCCAAGTTGAATAAAAAAATTTAAAACAATTTAAAAGTTTGTTTTATAACCCACATGAGTTAAATCATATGGTTCTTAACTTTTTCTGACTTATTTCACTTAGAATGCTATTCTCAAGATCCATCCATTTTGGTGCAAATAACAGCATTTAATCTTTTCTATGGCTGAGTAGTTTTCCATTGTATATATGTACATTTGAAATGTATATAATCTTATTAAACAATGTCACCCCAATAATTTAATTTTAAAAAATGAATGAAATAACCAAAATGAAATACAAGGTTTTGTGAATTTTTAGAGAGCAATGGCTGTGGCCTTAGGAAGGTTGAGAACCACTGCTCTCAGGTATCTTCTATGTTAAAAAGTGAAAGACAATACCATTTTAGAAGGCGGCCTATTCCTGATGATAGATTACTTCAGACTTCTTCTACATTTTACTATTCCCCAAATTATTTGGAAGGTTACATTTTTAAAGACATAACAGTCACCTCCAAAATGTCTTGGAATGATTAAGCATCCCTATATATGGTGGTAGGCAAAAGTAGGTTTACAATTTTGAATACAGGAAACAGTCTATTCTTATATTATGCATTTATTAATTATTATATTATTTGTTATTAACTTACTTTTGCTCACCCTTGTGAGCAAAAGACGAAGCAGCATACATGACAAATGCAATTATAAATAATTACCAACCTCAACATACACAAACTCAAGAAAACTTCAGAATAAATCACTAGTAAATAAAAAGTCTAAAATGCAATTTTATTTTTTATTCAGAATCTATTTCAGCCCCAGCTGGTTTACTCAGTGGTTAGAGCACCAGCCTGCAGACTGAAGGGTTGCAGGTTTGATTCCAGTGAAGGGCATGTACCTCATTTGCAGGCTTGATCCCTGACCTGGGTCAGGGCACATGCAGATGGCAACCAATCCATGTAGCTCTTTCACATTGATGTTTCTCTCTGTCTCTTCCTCTCCCTTCCACTCTTTCTAAAAATCAATGGAAAATATTCTCAAGTGAGGATTAACAAAAAAACATTTTAATAAAAAAATACCCAATTCAAATTAGAGAATATCATAATTCATGAACATACCTAATTAAGAACAAAGATAGTATCTAAATGTTTCACATTTAGCTGTAGTTTCTTAATTAACCTTGGAAAAGTTATTGCAGGTTTTTAATTTTACAATAAAGTATTTCCAGAAAGAGGAGTTTGACAAAATAACACATCTATAAAAGAATAGCTTTCTCCTTGCACCCTCTCCCAATGCCCACATAGATGCATTCACAGTAGCCTAGAGCAAAAATGTCTTGACAGTCTTGAATAAGAATACATTTTTTAGCATCATCATTGAAGAAACTTATGAAATTAAGACAATGTGAATTTTTTTAATGTAGAAATAAGTGCCCAAATTGCCATATAAGTATATCATATAAATGTTATATTTCCTCCTCTAACCAAAAGTTTTTCCCTGCATTTATCATTGTCTTTCTCTACTTCAACATATATAATTTAGGATTAGATTTGGCTGCCAGAAAAAAGGAAACCCAACAGACTCAGTGGTTTTTGCTTATTCCCTCACATATAGAAAAAGAGCTGAGCCCAGCCAGTGTTGCTCAGTGGTTGAGATCAACCTATGAACCAGGAGGTGATAGTTCAATTCCCAGTCAGGGCATATTGCTTGGATTGCAAGCTTGATCCCTAGCAGTGGGCATGCAATAGACAGCTGATCAAGGATTCTCTCCCATCACTTTGTATCTCCCTCTCCCTCCCTCTCTGAAATCAATTAAAAATATTTTTTTAAAGAATAGTTACTCAATTGATACTATTGGGCTCTTTCCACATTTCTTCTCCATTCTCACTGCATATGATTTTGATTCTTACATTGAAGCACATTTTACACTAGCTTCTGGAGCTCCAAGTATCATACCAATAAAAAAAGGGAAGGAGAGGAATTTATAAAGGACACCCATTCTGAAAATCTCACTTTAAGAGTATGCCTAGAATTCTTCTATAACACCTCATGTTGATTAAATCTAGATGCAAGAATGGTTGAGACGGGACCAACTACCACTGTGAATAAAATTGGGATTCTCTAATGAAGCAGCAGAATGTAGATTTCAGGAACATAACCATTTGCTGTTCTCTTACTTCGAATTTTTGAACCTCAGCTCTACTAAACCCCTAGGAAGAAAAGACCCTAGTGTAAAGTTAGGGAAAACTATAAAATTGATTATTTTATCTGTTCAGACACCCATCACATACATAATGAACATGTTCCTAAGGACAAATTCCACAGAGTTATTACTGGCACATAAGAGGGAGATGTGAAGGCAGAGTAGCTCTTAAGTTTTCAATCAATTACATTCAGTCAGGTCTCAATCACCCTTTATAACTATATGACCTTTTTCTTTTTTTTTCTTTTTTTTATTAATTTTTATTCATATCTCCCCATTGCCCCCCCTCCCTCCCAGGCATACCCCAACCCCCCAGTGTCTATGTTCATTGGTTATGATTATATGCATAGATACAAGTCCTTTGATTGATCTCTTATCTACCTCACCTAATTTTAATCTTCCTGCTGTAATTTCATAGTCTGTTTGAAGCTTTACTGTCTCTGTATCTATCCTTTTGTTCATCAGTTTATAATGTACTTTATTATCCCCCAATGAGTGCGATCATGTGATGCTTCTCCTTCATTGACTGGCTTATTTCGCTAAGCATAAGGCTCTCCAGTTCCAACCAGGTTGCTGCAAATGGTAAGAATTCCTTCTTTTTAATGGCTGCATAGAATTCCATTGTGTAGATGTACCACAGTTTTCTGATCCACTCATCTGCTGACGGGCACCTAGGCTGTTTCCAAATTGTGGCTATTGTAAATTGTGCTGCTATGAACATAGGGGTGCATAAATCCTTTCTGATTGGTTTTTGTAATTTCTTAGGATAAATTCCTAAGAGTGGTATTACAGGGTCAAATGGGAGATCCATTTTTAGTTTTTTGAGGAAACTCCATACTGTTCTCCACAGTGGCTGCACCAGTCTGCATTCCCACCAACAGTGCACAAGGGTTCCTTTTTCTCCGCATCCTTGCCAACACTTGTCGTTTGTTGATTTGTTGATGATTGCCATTCTGACAGGTGTAAGATGGTATCGCATTGTCGTTTTGATTTGCATCTCTCGGATGATTAATGACTTTGAACATGTTTTCATGTGTCTCTTGGCCTTCCTTCTGTCGTCTTTTGAAAAGGTTCTATTTAGGTCCGTTGCCCATTTTTTTTATTGGATCCTTCATCTTCTTTTTATTAAGTTGTATAAGTTGGTTGTAGATTTTGGAGATTAAACCTTTATCAGTGATAGCATTTGCAAATATGTTCTCCCATGCATTGATCTTTCTTGTTGTTTTGTTGATGGTTTCTTTTGCTGTGCAAAAGCTTTTTATTTTGATGTAGTCCCATTTGTTGATTTTTTCTTTAGCATCCATTGCCTTTGGAGCAGTATCAGTGAAGAAGTTCTTTCGGCATATATATCTGAGTTTGTGCTGCCTGTGGATTCCTCTAGTATTTTTATGGTTTCCCTTCTAATGTTTAAGTCCTGTATCCATTTTGAGTTCATTTTATATGACCTTTTTCTTGTGCTTGCACTATTTATTAGCTTATTCTAAACAAAAACACTAGCTTTTCATCAGTTTTTCTTAGACTGGCAAGATGTTCAAAGTTTGCCCTCCTATGTATTGGTTGCTTCACTCAATTATTCCCTTGACCTCCCTGTTACAGATACTAGACCATCATTCCTACAAGTCACATTTGAGCTCATAAAAATTGAGTCATTTGAAATGGGCAATAGGAAATATACCATATCTCTCCAGCTTTTTTGGATTCCCAATGACATCCAAATATATTAATGGAATAAGACATTACCTTCTCCAGAGGGTACTGCATGCTGCAGTGAAGTGAGAATGCATGATAGTGCAATAAATTGCATGCAACCCTAGTGTAGCCATTCCAGGTACTTTTCAGATAACCCAGCAATGAGGAATCCTCTCTTTTCACATTTATAAGATTTGAAAGCACACTCATATTAACTAATGAGGTCAGAGAAGAAAGGAAACCCAGTATTTTTAATTACATACTCTCAGGAGTACATAATTATACATGGCAAAATTGCCTTAAGAAAAGGTTCTTCCCAACTCATCTCTCAAAATGAAAAATTTTAAAGTTATCAGGATAATTGATATACTCAATGTAATTTTAAAAAAAGAAAATTTATCTAGATAATTCAAGGAAAAATGGTGATTTTACATAATTTTTAGAAGTAAGTATAGCTTCAGGACTTTAAATGTAGTTCTTGTATGTAAGTTGTAATTCTGGGCACCAATCCCAAAACTAATGTAAAACTATCTGACTTTATGGTCTCTTCAGTCACTTGCCACTAAGTAAATTGGCTCTTGGGTTTGGCTATAATGCAGAAATGTCACAGAGATCCCAGAATGGTGGCAATTTCCAGACTAATAACTAAATTGAGAATAAGAACAGGATCCTTTTTAGATAATTCAAAAAAATATGCTATAGTGCATAAGACTTCAAAGATAGTCTTACATTCGAGGAAATTAAAGAAGTACATCTTTCCTAGCAATAAAAGAAATGATTTTATTTCATTTAATGCCTCTCCCAGATGATCAATTTTCTACTACAATGAAAGATATAAAAAGTTCTGAAATTGCGATCATGTTTAAAAATACCCTCATTCCTGAAGTCTTTTTAATGCTTTTGTATCTAAACTGAAATTTTGCAAAGCCAATGACCAGAGATTGCCTTTCTCTTCTCATTAACTTTATAAAGAACAGACATATTCTTTTTACACTCCTTGTCTTTAAAATGGTTCTGGGGAGAAAGAACCAAATCTTTAATTTTACTGATATGGCTATCCAGTGGTGAAACGGAAGACTCACATAGTTCAGAATATCAGTAATGTACACTACTCTTATGTGTGTATACATACATACATATTTATCTTATGCTCCCCCAAAACTTAGTAATATGCATATACATTCTCTTAGTTTCTACGGATACATTGTCCCTAAGGACCTATCTATGAGCTATAAACATTAATAAACTGAAAGTGGAGGGAAGGCGTATGAGGACAGAACTTTAGAGGGTCTAGCACTTTAAAATGAAAAGTGAAATGGTCCAAGTTTGATGAAGGCCATAAGCAACTTGGACAAGAACAGTTTAGGTCCATGGTTGGCAAACTGCGGCTCACAAGGCACATGTGGCTCTTTGGCTCCTTGAGTGTGGGTTTTCCACAAAATACCACGTCCTGGGTGAGTCTATTTTGAAGAAGTGGTGTTAGAAGAAGTTTAAAAAAATTGGCTCTCAAAAGAAATTTCAATCATTATGCTGTTGATATTTGGCTCTGTTGACTAATGAGTTTACTGACTATTGGCTTAGGTGAAATGGCATGGAAAAAAATGAATTGGATTAAGTTAAAGAGATAAATGTACAAATATGAATACATTATAGTTACATCCAGTGACATGGATAAATCTCGTTAAACATAATGTTAAGAAAACAGTCATTAAAGCACATTTACTGTATATGTTATTCTGTTTATATAATTCACAAATAGGCAAAACTAAAGCTCAGTCTTCAGCAATGTCAATTGACATGAAATTATGAAGAAAATAACATGAGTGATTACCATACCATTGGATTAGTGGTAACATTTAGGAAAGAGGAATGGGGTTTAGATTGTGAAGGGATATACACGTGTAGGGATACATTATACAGTAGTAAAAGTGTTCTATTTCTGATCCAGGTACCAGTAGTTCAATTAGTGATTTCTACTGAATAGTAAGTTTTACACTACATTTTATGTTCATTTCTACATGTGTGTTAATTTCAAAATAAAGCTATCTAATATGGTAGCCAACTAGCCATATGTGCCTATTGATAACTTGAAATGTGGTAAGACAATGGAAGGACTTCATTAATATTTAATGTGTTTTTTAAATTGTTATTGTTGAAAGTGTTACAGATGTCCACTTAATGGCTACTATATAAAGTATTGCAGGCCACGGTATGACTACAAATGTAAGTGAATAAGGCCAGATAGGAAGCAAGATTTATCAGGAAAGCAAAGCAAGGGAATTAGGAGGATCATCTATCAGTTTATTAAAATCACCAAAGTTAATATGTGTGGTGACAATAAGGAGGAGGGACAATGACCCAGGAGTAGTAACTTCAGGGCGTGAAGGAAAGTAACCTGGATGACTACAATAAGCAAGTTGCTGGGTGCTCTAGTTTTGGGGCACAAAATTCAATCTTGGAGATCCTTAGGGAGAAATATGGGAGAATGATCTCAAAGTGGCTGTAATGACCCCAGAGGACCCATCCCCACCTGTAGGTACTGAAGTCTGTGGGTTATGCTCAAGGAAAGACCCTCCGCTTGAGAGGGCTCCAGGAAGAAAATGTGTGCTCAGAGCAAAGTTGGGTTCTAGTCAGAGTGAGAGACTGAAGGGAATGTTCAAAGAAGAGACTGATAATATTTTCATTTTCTGCAGAAGATTCAGAGAATGAAGCAAATTGTCAAGATCACAGAGCTTAAATAAATAACAAAGGATTTAAAGTTTGATATTTTATTATCTCAATGCCCATGCCCCTAACAATTGAACTCTACTCTGTGTCCAGCTTCCACTGCAGTGACTAGAATAACTGGAGGACATGATGCCTATTAAGTATTTTTCAAATTAATATCTATTGAAATAGTACTCAGAATGGCCATAACTATGGCCATTCAACTCCACTGGCCACATACCATCGCATATACATTGTGCCTGTTTCGTGACAGAATACAGGTGACATGGGGTACAGAAAAAGCTTATTTTTTAATCTTTATTTTATGTTGCTGTTTACAAAAGTCTTGTGGACATCATTTTAATCTTTCTCAAACTACTCCCCCATACCAAAACACTAGAGTATAGTGACACTATATGTTTTCCCTGTGGAGTAAATGTTCTCTAATTTTCATCTTCTGTAGCTAACCCCTCATCTTCCCCATGGCATTCATTTAGAGATATTAGGACATAGCAATAATATTTTCCAATTTTTAAGCCACACAGTTTATCCTGAGTATTCATGTATTGTTATAAATACATTGCCTAGGCTACATTTGATCACAGAAAACTTGAAAGTTGGGGATGCTAATTCACTTCCTTACCAAAAATTAAAAAGAGAATGTGAAACTGAATTTTTCCTCTCAGAAGTTAAAGACACTTGGTTATTTCTAGAGATTTTTGCTCAATTGACTTGTTCTTTTTTGCTAACTTCTTAGAACTAACATTTAAAATATGCTTGTTATACAGTTATGTCATACATTTATTCAATCACTCATCTTTTATTATTTTCATTTCCACCAGAATCTATGTATGTTAGTCATACCTATAAATAGGGAGGCAATCAAGTGAGAGATGTGGAGTAGAGGTGTACCTAGGAGAAAGGAAAGAAAGGTCAAGAAAGAATAAAACAAAAGAAAATATGAGAACGAAAGGATTGAAAGGTGTATCTTAGAAGTTAAAGGTATGTAACCAAATCCAAGAGCGAAAAGCCTGAGAGCAGATGTATAAGCTGAAGTAACATCATGATGAGACATACAATAATGAGATCACCCTAGACCATGCAGTAACAAAAACACAGGGAGTAGTCACTGGCAAATGGTGGAATCAATGAGTATCTTAGGTGGCCTGGCATGTGGTCAAGGCAGAGGAGGTAAACATGGTGACAGCAAATAGGCGGAGGACCCTCCTGAAAAAAATAGCCAAAAACAAACCCTAGGGGCCAATGCCAATCACTTCTAAGATATTGCTGATATCAGAACCAAGGATCTGATCTAACATCAGATCTGACCGTGAATATGAGAGCCATAAACAAAAACATGAACACGTGACCTGGTGCTGAGTGATAGGAAACATGCTGAGAAATAAAGTACAAGGCAGAATTACTTGAAATGTCTCTAAGAGCAAGGACCACAGGAAAGGAATGCAGGGATGTTCAGAGGCTGTTATGTGTTAGGCACCAGGAGTTACACAGGCAGGATGATCTCTCTACAGATTTAGGGTCCAGTCACCAAGGCATTGATAAGTTCATCTGTAAGGTGTTCACAGACCTGGGCTACATGCTAAGGGGGCACAGTAAATATTAGACATGGTCCCTTATCTAAAACTGACTTGAAAAGAGAAATAAAGTAAAAGGGAAAAATGAGGAATACATACTTATAATTAATAGCTATAGTTTATGTGCATAATATATACCTCCCCTGTGGTAAATTTTTTAAGTAACTCAACAAATAATGCATGAAATATTAATATACATAAAATAGACAACTGTGTTGTTTTTTTTAATTCTGATTTGTTGATTTTAGAGAGAAATAAAATGGGAAGGAGGAAGACAGGGTAGAAAAAGAGAAACAGTGATGTGTTGCTCCATTTATTTGTATATTCATTGTTTGATTCTTGGATGCATCCTGACCAGGGATCAAAACTGAAACCTTGGTGTAGCAGGATGATGCTTCAACCAACTGAGCACTTGGCTAGGACTAGAAACTGTTTCTATATGTACACCTAACGCCTATAGGCACTGGATGGATGCATGCAGATAAGGGAGACCCTAGAGTGGACAGATTAAGAGCACAGACTTCGGAGCTCCACTGCTTGGTGCAATGCCTGCTCCACATCTTAACAGCCATGTGATGTTGGTCAAGTCCTGTATAACTATCCTGGCCCTTGGTTTCCTGAAGTTATAATATATTAGTACTTTCCAGGTTCCTATCACATATATCAGGCACAGGGTAAGTGCTCAGTAAGTGTTTGCTTTTATGGTTCTTATCGTAACATTATCTAAGGGCTAGAGTAAACCACAATCACTTATTTGGGTTCAATGGTGATACTTAATAAAAGCAGATGATTTCCTAGTGCTGTCAAATGTTTTTGCACAGGAAGTAAAACACAGGATAATTAATGCAAATACCTATACTCAGGGTAAAATGCAAATCAAAAGTAGGTCCTTTAGAGTAATCCAATTTCATTATTTGGATGCAGCAAACTCGTGAGGTTGCTAAGTCAGAAGTATTTCTGATCCTCTAAACATACCTACAATGGACCAGATTTGAGAGTGACACCGAAACTCTTCCATCACGGGGAGTAACTACACTGGCACATCATCAACTAAACTGAGCCCTAATGTATTAGGTTCTTCCACAAACTTGCTTTTCAAAACTGAAAGATAATAATGAAATCCCAACACATCCCAGATTTTACACAGTACTTCTTTCCCTTATTTCCTCACCTGGCTTTGAACTAAATGTCTCTGATGTCTCTCATTGCTAAATTAAAATCTGTGTTAACAGATAAAAGTTTTAATGCACCAAATATGTTATCCATGATGATATTTATTTCTCTCATCCACTTCGGATCACTGATCTCCACAAGACCAGATTCTGACAGTCACCCAAAGTTGGAAGTTTGCAAACACAAGTGACAAGACAGCTCAACCAAATAGGGAGAAAATTCTCTCTCCTGTTTTGCTAAATTAAGGAGTGATGCCACAGTGGGGTAGCTTGAGTTCTAAAATATAAGACTTTAATATTTGTATTAAAATTATTCAAGTTTTCTTAGACCAGATGTCCATACTATCATGGTCCCAAGCCAATCTAGACTGCCTAGAATACTACAATATTGAATGGAGAAAGTGGCGGTCACTACATTAACCCAGAAACACCATTTTCCTAAATGATTAAATTATGATTCATTAAAAAGGTGTATTTTACAGAATATTTTAAAGAGATGTGTATTGGTACTTTTGCTCATTGAATCTTGCTGCATTTAGCATATTCTTATAAAATCCCTGCAGATAATGTAATTATTTATCTGAAGTGGCTGTTTTCATTTTTATTGGATCCAATCTTTGTTTTATCTTTAATGTTTATTATCAACTAGATACTTTTCAATAAATTTCAGAAAAAAATATACATTTAAAATACATTTTATTGAAATGAGTGTATGTGTATATATGCATACGAATATAATTAAAATGATTAAAACTTGCTATATAATAAAATAAAAATCTAAAACTGTGCTTTGTAATTGCAGTTTGTCATTTTTTAGATAAAAGGACATAGATTTGACTAGCTCTATTCTTGTTAATAAAGATTATGACATTAATTAAAGATATTTTGGAATAACCTAGGAGGCTCAAGAAAAAGTTTGATCTTTGTAATACTGACTTGGATAATATTGAACATAAGTCAATGAACAACTTTCACAGCTGAAATTATATCAGGACTTTGGCTTGTCTATCTTTATAGATTTTCTTTAAGCCATTTACATAGTTTGCAGCAACCCTTCCTCATCTTTCATTTGCTTTCTCAAATGTGGAATAATTCATCTGACACATGTTCCCGCTTTTTAAAATTGAGACGCTGTGAATGAGTCTTAGAGAACATTATGAAATTAAATAGTAAGAATAATCTTTCAAGCCCCTCCATATTTCCTGAAATATGAAGAAAGTTAACTTTGAATTCAGTTACCAATAAAAGAAGGCATTTTTCTAATATGGCTGCTGTCAGAAGTTTTCCTACTAAATTTTAAAGATTAAACAATTGCACAGATGGATCATTTTTGAAAGATATTATTTCATATTTATGAAAACAACAACTAAATGTGTGCCTAAGCCTCTATGGCCTAGACTTAGTGAATTCATCATAGATTCTTGTAATACTAGATTTGCCACCAAACAAAATCACACAAGATTCCCAGTGTTAAGGTATGAAATTAGATTACAACAAACAAAATACCTGAATTATTGGCTGTGTGCCTCCATTTGCTCAAGCTGGATACAAAGTTTTCCTCATTCCCAAACCATCCTGGAGATTTCAGAGGAGACTAACCTGCCCCCAGCACACCCTGGCTTCTCTGATCCAGCGTGGGTTCGAACCACTGATCTCCACGAGGCCAGATTCTGACAGTCAGCCAACATTGAAGGTTTGCAAACACAAGTGATAAGATAGCTCAACCAAGTGGGGAGAAAATTCTCTCTCCTGTTTTGCTAAGTTAAGGGGTGATGCCACAATGGGGTAGCTTGAGTTCTAAAGTATAACACTTTAATACTTGTCTTAAAATTATTCAAATTTTCATGGACCACACATTCATACTCTCATGGTCCCAAGCCAATCTAGACTGCCTAGAATACCACAATATTGAATGGAGAAAGTGGTGGTCACTACACCAAACCCAGAAACACCATTCTCCTAAAACGATTAAATTATACTGTGAAACCCAGTTTATTATGTTGAATTCTTCCCTCTCTTTTCTGTTCTCAGCCCCTGAACACTGGGATTTCTTGCTTGCTGGACTACTATAACCCCCTCAGTCCCCTCTGAGCCTGTTATATCTAAACTACAATTGTGTACAGAACACATAATTTTTCTAAAGAAGCTCCTGGCCAGCAGTCTACCTAAGTCTGCAGATGCAGATAGGTATCAGATACAAATAGATATACCTAGATGAATAGCAGGTTAGCATTTATACAGTACGAAATTTTGCTTCAACTATTTAAACAATCTATATATCTATATGTAAAGATCCAGGGTCTGTAACAACCACAAGGACCAAAGGCTCAACCTAACACTCAAGCTATGCATGCAGCAGGCTCTGGTGGGTGGGTACTTGTGGCAGCCGGGCCATGACAGGTTAGGTGGGCCGGAACTCACACTCACAACCACACACGCGTGTGTGTATACACACACACACACAAAGCGCCCACCAGCTCACAGTGTTTTCTCCCTTTCTTTTCCTCCCTCCCAGATCACTCTGAGTCTTTCTCAGAATGAAGCCCCTGGGTGGGCAGAGGGTAGAGTTGCCCCCACTAGGCCCACCCCCTCCCATCCAGGGAAGAGAGAGAGAGGGAGGCAGGGAGGCCTGGAGGATTGCTGAGAAAGAGACAGAGACTGGGATGGAGAATTGGAAACAAAATAGCAATAAAATAAATCCTCTAATTAATTCCCTTTTAATGTGCATGGATTTCATGCACCAGGCCACTAGTATATATATAAAACCCTAATATGCAAATAGACCAAACAGTGGAACTGAACAAGTAGTCACTATGACGTACACTCACCACCACAGGGCACACGCAGAACATGGCAGGCATTGGCCAGGGTGGGATGATGGAGCAGGGATGCCAGACCAAGGCAGAGCACCAGTTACTGTCATCTGGGCAAGACGCTGGTGGTTACTGAAAATTATTTGCTCCTGTGTGTCAGCACTCATACCTGCTGCCAGAACCAGCCCCACTCATCCCTCAGGACTTCATCTCCCCCTGCTCCTAAGGGGCAATCAAGGCTGACAGCCACCTCTCATACCCGCTGTTGGCGATGGCCCTGCTCACATCCGCTGCCAGCACCAGAGCTGCTCCTTGCACCCACTGCCAGCACCCAGCACTGTCCAAATCTCTCAGTGCAATTAACAAGTGCAAGCAGTGGCTGCCAGCCCCAATCATCCCTCAGTGCTTTTCCACCTCCCCCTGCCCTTGAGGGACGATTGGGGTAGCGGCTGCCACTTGCACCCACTGATGGTGCTGGCCCCACTTGCACCAACTGCTGGCACCAGACCCAATTACTCCATGCCATCAGTGGGTACGAGCGGGGCTAACACCAGGAGAGCCTGGGAACAGCAGCGGAAGCAAGGTTTCAGACAGGGGGTCTGGCAGAGGTGTGAGAATGGGCCAAGACCTGCCCCTGTGCCCATCCTAGCCTCATAGCCCACAGTTCCTTTTAAGGTGCGTGAATTCATGCACTGGGCCTCTAGTTTCATTATAAAAGATTAGAGGCCTGGTGCATGAAATTTGTGCAAAGGGGGTGTGTCCCTCAACCCAGCTTGTAACCTCTCCAATCTGAGATCTCTCTCACAATCTAGGACAGCTGGCTTCCAACTGCTTGCCTGCCTGCCTTCCTGATAGGCCCTAACTGCTTCTATCTGCCAACCTGATCACCCCCTAACCACTCCCCTGACAGCCTGATTGATGCCTAACTACTCCCATACAGGCCTGGTCACCCCTAACTGCCCTCCCCTGCAGGCCTAATTTCCCCAACTGCTCTCCCCTGCAGGCCTGGGTTCCCCACTCCAGCACCACCAACAACAACTGCCCTTGTCTGCAGGCCAACTTCCCACTTCTGCCAGTCTGGTCACCCATAACTGCCCTCCCCTGCTGACCTGATTGTCCACAAATGCCCTCCCTTGCTGGCCATCTTGTGGTGGCCATCTTGTTTCCACATGGGGGCAGCCATCTTATGTGTTGGAGTGATGGTCAATTTGCATATTATTCTTTTATTAGATAGGATTGTACTATGTGCTATTCTGGCTTTTAAATATCTCCTCACAAGTTAATAAATAAATACATCTAGAGCATCTTGAAAATTAAGGCTAACTTGATATCTTTGCTACATTTTGAAATTTTCATTACAGGTCATATAAATAATTGATCAAACATTTCTGAAGAGCTATGAAAATGCAGAAAACTAGTTCATGTAGCTCATGTAGCAGGTGATCATATGAATTTATTAGAGTTGATTTGGTGGGGTTTTTTTCAACTCACATAATCTATTTCTGTGAAACATGTCAATTACATACTATTCATGCTTTGGAAAGTGACCTGTAAAATTAACAATCCCATCACCTGTGCAGACAGGCTCAAAAATTTTCTGCATTTTTATGTGGCATTCTGTTTAGTTAATGGAACTAACCAAGTCTAACATAACTTTTCTTAAGATGTTACTGATGGGATTATCAACAATAAAATGTTAATACAGGAATATTTTGCTTGTATCAAAATTAAAAGCCAAAAAAATCAAAATAAGGATGAAAAGATGAAAACATTGGTCTGTATGATAACTGGCAAATCTTCCTGTCCATATGGTGGCTAAATGAATAATAGATAAATGCAGACACTTCTAATAAGACTCATAATAATAATGATGATGTGAGTCACAATATATGTAAATGAGGACAAAATGTCCCTGGATGCTAAATCTTTGAGAATTGAAGGCCCTTTCCTTGTATTTTATGGCTTATAACCACTGATGTGCATATCCAAATTTAATTTTGTCCAATCTCATGTAATACTCCCAAGGTGAAAATGGAATCAAAAGATTTGGTGATGCATGCTTGTGTATTTTTCCTCTCCTACTGCATATCAATATTCAAAAGGAAAATCATGCTTTCAAAAAACCTTACATGTGCTAAGAAGCAGGTTCAATAGCATAGAATTCACAGAAATTTTTATTTTTAAAATAAAAATAAGTTACGAAATGGAAGATTCTACCTGTCACAGAGCAAGCCCCGACTCATTTTTATGAAGACTGGATCTCACACACTTAGGGGGCTTTGTGGAAGCCTTGTCTCAGTCAAAGCAGCTCAGCAGGTATTAACTTCCTGCTGGGGATTTGATCATTTCTCCTCCCATATGTCTTTTTATAGAAAGGAAGAAAAGCTCCACGAGATATAAAAGGTTGTAAAGCAAGGGTCTTTTCACATATTGAATATATTTTACAGTTTTTCATATGTATATATAAAGCAATTCTATATATCTCAGACTAGTGAACCAAAAATATGAAATTCAGGGGGAATTAGGCACTGCAGCATGTACCCATGTCCTTGAATACTATCACTGTCCTTGAATACTATCATTCTCACAGGTTCACGTACTAATTCAGCTCAGCTCTCAGAAGAGAAAGATCATCTCATAGTTTTCCATATTATCAACTTCATTTAGTTTGGGGCCAATAGAAGTCCTTTTTTGTTTGTTTTCTTAATAACAACACCAGTACCACGCCATCAGTTCTAAAAGCAATCCACTTCAATTCCTGTACTCTAGTTAGGAGTTAGAGGGAGATAAATCTATAATTCAATGAAAATAAAGTATTAAATTTCTTCTTTTTGCTTAGCATATCCCAAAATGATAGAAAATCCTTCCTATAATCTACTTTGATCATCCTACTTAATTTCAGAGATTATAGTGTCAAACAAAACTAATGTGCTGTCACAATGTGAAACACTGGTCCTTCCAGACCAAGACAGCAATTCCTTAAAGTAAATCAAACCCTTCATGATATATATACATTTTGTGGAATTAAAAAGATCCCAAATGAAAAACCATCTTCTTTTTTGGCCTGACAAATTTCTTCTCACCGTAAGTGATCTACTGTTGGGAACAGCACTAATGTTTCCATTAAAACTCATACACATGTTGAATTTGTATGACTAAGATTGTAAAGAAACTAGAGGCCAGGTGCACAAAAAATTCATGCATGGGGTGGTGGTGGGGTCCCTCAGCCAGGCCTGTCACACTAGTCTATTATTCTGATAATTAATTGAGCATCCTATATAACAATAGGGTAATCAAATAAACAGAAAGGCAGAATGTTTGCTATGATGCGCACCGACCACCAGGGTGCAGACTCTGAATGTAGGAGCTGCCCTCTGGTGGTCAGTGCACTCCCACAGGGGGAGTGCCACTCAGGCAAAAGCCAGGCTGACTGCTGGCAAGCGCAGTGGACACAGCAGCGCTAAGGATGTCCGATTGCCAGCTTAGGGAGCAGGGCTAAGCCGTCAGAAATCCCCCAAGGGCTTCCATACTGTGAAAGGGCACAGGCCTGGCTGAAGGACACCCTCCCCAAGTGCACGAATGCCATGCACTGGATCTCTAGTGTTATATAAACTTCTAAGGACAATGCCTATAAATTTTATCAAAACAAGTGATAACTTAATATTATAGAAAAGTTACGTATATGCATCTATACTGCCTTTACTCAAATGTAGGAAAACACATGTAATGAAAAATATAGATAACTCCAAAAGATGAAATAAGTTCTATTAGATTCAAATAATAATTGGGGAGAGACAAATATAATTATAGAATTTTATAATTCAATAGAATGGCATTAATATTAATCACCATATTAGTATGGAGATATTCTATAAATATCTATTGGACATCTATATACATGGCTAGACAAAAGTAGCTTTACAGTTGTGAGTATCTGAAAGAATTTATTAAGGTATTATTCATTCATTATAGTATTATTTATTTGTATACAACTGTAAACCTACTTTTCCTCACCTCATACACATACACTTTAAGCACTGTGTCTTTCCATCTTTTCAATAATACAAAAACAAACAAGGCTATTTTTATTGGAATGATCAGCAAGATTCCTACAAAGTAGAAAGATCTATTCTTTATATTCTTTATATTTCTAGGATAGATTTTTCTAAAAGCTTAGTTAAAATAAAAATTGGAACCATTTTATTTTCATTAACAAGCTTATCCTTTTTTATTAAAAGGAAAATAAATTGATCAGGCATGGATTTTACTAAAGCCATTAAGATTTTACTTCTGAGTTGCATGTAAATCAATAGTTTGCAAACTTTAGCATATGTGAGTGTCACATTGAGAGATGGGAGCACAGATCTTATAAAAATGGAGATTCCTGCTCTTCCCTTGACCTCCCAGCTTTGAATCAGAAGTTTGAACCCAGGGCTGTGCATTTTTAACACAAGTTAATATCTAATTACCCACTTTGAGAAATACTGGTCTAATAATGTAAAGTATATGTTCAAAGAAAACAAAAATCTGTAACATTACTAAAATAAAACTTTTAAAGACAAGAAATATTTAGGATTTTAATTGCATGATGATAACATCCCTGACTAAGGTAATTAGGACCCCTGCCATTATTAACCAACAATATAATTGAGGTTAAGGCCACATTAGAGCAGTTATATAATGCTTTGTACAATTTGTAGAATTTCTCTCCAATAATTATTCTGTGAAACAAACTAATGGGATATTTTCTGGTGTTTGCTTTTACTATTTGTTTGTTTTACACAAGATTAGCAGTCTTCTGGGGAACAATGACATATCATAAGTTTGAAGAGGCTGGGAAGCTATAAATTGTGTTTAGCTTTTGCCTGTTATCAATTCTAATTTTAAAAGCATAGTTTGATGGAAAAGGTAGCCCAGAAAAACCTCAGCTCTGTCAGCCCTGGCTTCCTTCTCTCTTGAGATGGTCCAGAGAAGCAGAGAAAGAGAAAGAAACTTTGAGCTTGGAAAAAGCCACTGATATGAAATGACTGTCACACTTCGCCTTCACTACTTGAAAAATAATTATTCCCACTTACTGGTTGACAGACCAGAATCAAATTTTACAGTCTAGGTACTTGGGAGCCAGGGGCGGGGAATGACAACTAAGAATGTGTGTCAGCAAAAGTTTATGAACATCTTGAAAAAGTGGAAGGCGGGGATGCACCTATTTGGCATCATAAAAACACAAAGGACTTTATGAAGTGCCTGACTTGAAAACAGTTTCTTGCTCTGAAAAGATGCAGAGGGCTTGTATTTACTTTTTTATTAGTGTGTGGTTTTAGAATGTAATTTCTTCAATATTGTCTTATAAGGAAAATCAAGGTAAAGGGGGGCTAGCTATCATTGAGTTTTCTTTGTTGTTAAGAGTATTCTATTCTTTTTAAATATTGTTGACAAAAAATACACAAAAATTTAAAAAGTTTTTGGTAATGCTATATGCTTCCATCATGACAAACAAGGTCAAACTCTGAAAAGTAATGTGATGGAATTATTGCTGTAGAATATTTCAAGATGAAAGTGGAAATTATCTTCAAAATGAAATGAAGCAAAACTCTAGAAAAGTGTTGCTTATTCTTCCTTTTAAAATTCTTCAGGTTGTCTTATGTTTAATCTTAAGCATAAATCAACACGTACTATATTAAAATAAAATTTCTGAATATTAAAGGAATAATTTATTTTCATCTTATTTTTGAAGAGTAAGGTCTAAATCCCTGAGATAAAAAACAATTTTCACCATGATATTTTAATTTATACAGTAAAGAAGAGCTAAATCTAAAGAAAGTTTATTTTGTCCACAGAAAAGGAAACCATGATCATTAAGACCCACTATGGCATCACAAAGATCTAATATTATTATTCTTGATATCTAACAAATCATCTTGAGAAATTTAATGGCAAATATAGTTTATCACAAGCCTCTCTTTCCCACATATTGATTGCTCAAATTGAGAGTTATGTCAAATATTGGAAAGAACAGAGACTACTAGTTGTATACAGCATTGAAAATGGAAGTATTACTCCCATTGCAAGGCTTTCTTCAAGAGTAGAAATGGCTGGTGACTGGAATAGCTATGGACTCTTCTCACATCATAGCTTGACTATGATGGGTCCCATTCCTCAGTTACTTGATCATGGATAAGGCATGTGATGGATATTGTCTCATACTTTATACAATCCACAGTTCCATCCTATCACAGCACTTACTTTTCACATATCCTGATACCAAAGTAATAACCCTTTCTCATCAGCACTCCTATCTTAATATTGACTTTACAGCTATGGTTTACTTCTCACTGATACCTTTACACCAATTCATTAGAAATTAAGCCTAATTCTTATTGGTTCAACTACCTGCTCTGTTTCGCTAAGACAAACCATAGCAACACTTACATGGCTGTTATGTTCTTTATTTTACCCCAAGAAAATATGAATCACTTTAAGAAAGTGTAGAAGGAAAATGTGTTAGTTCTTAAAATGGAGAGTTCCTGGGCTTTTGGAAATTCACATGGTGAAGGGCTGGCCCTAACAAAAGTTCTTCTCACCAAAAATTATTTGTGATCAGTTTTGTTGGTATTAATTATGTGCCTGGACCAGTGACTAGATGTGTATGAATGCAAAGAACTGACCACTTGACTTATAACATGCTAGACAGAGAAACAAAGAAAAAAAATAATTACCCCTCTTATTGCAGATTCCAGCCTAGATCTGCATGACTAGACTGTTCTGATACTTACAATATGCTTTACCTTAACCACCATAGCAATGGCTGGAGGGAGGGAATGTTAACCCCCACGAGCAGTTTTATTTGCAAGGCAGTATGTATATAATGAGGTATCCACAGAAATGGACAATTTTGGGGAGGGGGAAAATATCAAGAACAGCAGGAAAGCTCACAGAAATCTGCAATTTGGGAAACTTTCACGGGTATGTGGGTATACCATGCTCCCTAATTGTTGATGGTAGGAACTGTCATTAAGTAGGAAGTGCTTCATGAAGTTGATGTGTATTATCTAGGGCAAGGAAATCTGGTGACAGAACAGAATTTCCAACCTATAGAAGATATATTGTTTCAGAGTCACTAATTTAAAATATATCATCTTTTTTAGTATTGAGAAAGTAATGCGAGACTTATTGGTTATATTATCAAGTAATTGTGGTTTGAAAGTATATTGGCATATGTCTTGTCATTCTCTCTAGGCAAGACAGTCATAAATAGCACTTTAAGGACTCAATAACAGTAACATATTTATGTTGTAGAATTGGTAGACTGCATCTGAATTTTTCAAAATTATATATATATATATAATTATTTGGTTGAATGGTTGCTAAAACAATTATTCCAGTATTGTTGAGGATAAAATAAGTAAGACCTTTATATCTTTCTTTATATATTCATTATATAGCTGAAGCAGAGTAATATTTTGTTAGGTCATTGTGGAGTGTTTTTTTTTTAATTCGGTCAGGCTCTAGGGCATTCCTTTTGTTGTTCACTCATGAAAGTATGGAAACATCAGAAAAAAGATAAAACAAAAATATCAAATTTTGTCTTTTGAAATTCAAAAGCCTAGGTCTCAAGAGGATAAAGACAGCTTGGAGTGCGAATGAAGGGTTTACAGTTTGACAAGGAGTATAACTTTCTTTTCAAAACCCCAACATCCAGATATAAGAAAGAGTTACCTTGGCCTATAAGGACAGTGAACAGAAAAGAGTAGGGAAAGAAGAAAGCCATGATTGCACAGTGTGGGCCCTGAAGTAGGTAGGCCCTACCTCTGCAGCACAGTCGAGGAAATGAAGATGACAGAAACACTAGATGAGCTCCATAGGGCAAGAGAAGGGATGGGGCAAATCCTAATACAGAGGAAAATGGTGTCTACTTTCTAAGGAAAGCCCAGGAAGCAGCAAGATATTGAGCAGTTTCTTCCACTCTTAATAGCTGCTCAAAAGTAGCAATTGGTCAGAAATAGCCTCATGGAGTTTCTCAAAGCCATTCCATGTCACATAAAAAGAAGTAGCTGTCATAGATTCAAAAGGAGCAATAGAATTAGATGGACAATACAGTCAGCCTAATGAGATCCTTGGATCTGAAGCTGCCAAGAGCCACATGCAGATCCTTAGAAGCAGATCCTTCCTCGGTAGAGGCCCAACTGAGATAATATCCTATGGAAGATGGACCACTTGCTCATTCCTCATTCTGTCCAAAAGTGGAGACCTGGGGCACTGGCAAAGAAAATGTAAGAAAAGGAGCCCACTGGACTTTCAGGGTCATTGAGGTCATGTCCCAGATCTTTTCTGACAGTCATCAGGAGAATTACAGGCATGCAATGTTTTATGTGCATTTAGAGAAACCAAATATGTCCTTATAGTTTCAGCCCATTTAGAAAACCTACACTGAGTGATGTGAAAGCTAAGATTGGCTTTGGGTATTCCCTCTAAATCATAGAGGGACCGAAGAATAGAGCCCAGCTGCTCAAATACTGGTCTCTCCAGCCTTTTTCTCTTTATCTGGATAGATAAAACTATCCAAGAAAAAGACTACAGTTTCAATATGAGGATTAACTTATACCATGCGCTGCCTTAAAAAAGAGTCTACCTACCTCATCATTCCCTTCTCCAACTGTTATATTTCAATAATCAACAAAATGCAAGAATTAAAACAAGTCTGAATAGATTAAATAATGGGGGTAATATAACAGAAATTTAATAATTTTAAATCTTATACTATATCAGAATAAAATATTATAGCATTAGAGAAAAGCATCTTAAAAGAACATCCCAAAATAATACCTAAACATTTGTTACTTTTAAGATTAGTAAGTCAAATACATCATATATTGGCATTAAATGTTAATGTTATTTTATAATGCATTGGTATAAATGCAATGCCCAACACCACCAACAAAAAGGAGATGTTGTTCCTTCGTCTCTTTTGTACAATATTATGTTTTGGACTTCAAGCAAAATTTTAGGAAAAATCCTTGCCAAACTAGAATGCCTATATAAGAGAGTAGAACCAAGCTAAAGGAACTGATACAACTTATTGAATAATTGTTGAATTACAATCTTCAAATAAAAATTATAGTGCCAGAACTGGCTGGTGTGGCTCAGTAGGTTGGGCATTATTCCATACACCAAAACGTTGCTAGTTCAATTCCCAGACAGGGCACATGCCTTAATTGTGAGTTCCATCCCCACTTGGATATGATTAATGTTTCACTCTCACATCAATGTTTTTCTCTCTCCTTCCCCTCTCCTCTCTAAAAATCAATAAAAATTTTTTAAAAATTGTCAGAGCTGAGTGAAAAAAAAAACAATATCTATTCATTTGTGAATGTTTGTCCTAGAAAGATACAAAGTATCTTACTATGTTTTTGTGAAAACCTAAGCAAAATATGACACACTCACAAAACAAATGTGTATGTTGAATGCATCCCTGTGTGTACCCATAAAAATCAATATCATCTAGAATATGAATAATTAGGTAATATAATCAAACTTAGAAAAGTTCCTACTCTGATTACATTGAAAAGATTAAGAGGCCGAAACCGGTTTGGCTCAGTGGATAGAGCCTGCAGGGTCCTGGGTTCGATTCCAGTCGGGGGCATGTACCTTGGTTGCTGGCACATCTCCAGTTGGGAATGTGCAGGAGGCAGCTGATCAATGTCTCTCTCTCATAGATGTTTCTAACTCTCTATCCATCTTCCCTTCCTCTCTGTGAAAACTCAATAAAATATATTTAAAAAAAAAAGATTAAGAGGCTAAGGTTGAACATGTAAAATACCTTAACTCTGGTATTATATCTACACTAGAGGCTCGATGCATGTATTCATACACTGGTGGGGTCCCTCGGCCTGACCTGTGGGGATTAGGCCAAAACTAGCTCTCCAACATCCCCAGAGGGGTCCTGGATTGTGAGAGGTTGTAGGCCCAGTCAAGGGACCCCACTGGTGCATGAATCAGCATACCAGGTCTCTAGTATGCATATAAGATCTTTGGCTAATCTCTTCCTGCCTTCCCCTTTTCCTGCTTCCCTCTGAGATTCATCAGTCTGTTCCATGTTTCTATGCCTGTGATTTCTGCTCCTGCATTGAGTATCTGCCTTCTGGTGGTCAGTGTGCATCATAGCCTCTGGCTAGCTGGTTGGCTGTTTGCTTAGGCTTTTATATATATAGATATTTCATGACATGGTTCCAGTCTTATATAATCCACTCTTTAAATATTGCTGTAAGTTACACCAATGGGAGTCCATTTCTATTTTCTGTTATAAGGACAAATTGTAGGACTAATAATTCAAAAGAAAGTTAATAAAATTATATTCAAATACTAATTGCTATGAAAGTAAAATTCCTAACTATCACAACCAACTTGTGCATGCTTACTCCTGCTACTGCAATTATACCTGTGATCATCCAATGTCAACAACATATTTTCAAGAAGACATTAAAACATATATAAATATTTTTATTTTTATTTATAATCATGTTTTATACTAAAAGTTACATTTAAAAAATATTATCTTATCACTCACATCTATTGCTTTAAATGGCCTAAAGATAGACCTCATTGAATGATGGGGAGCTAGATGAACCAAGCATTGGAGACAGGTATTATAAGATAGGCTTCTGAATTATGTTTAGAAGAGAACTCAGGACTTGGTTACCAGCATATGGAACCAACTGCAAGCTGCTAGAATGAAATGCATGTTTCCTTTTCATAGCTAGCATGGTCTTAAGAAAAATAAATATATAAATATTTAAAGATATCCTGTTAAATGAAATATAAGCATTTGTAAGTTAGAAATGTAGCAAAAACAGGTGAATAATTCTATCTTGGTGGAATAAAATGAGCCTTTACAAGGGAAAATAGTGTTTTAGGAGCGACAACTCTCTAGTCATTTTATTTTAGTTTATCTGTAGTATTCACATTGGATTTTAAATAGTGTATATTAATTCAACAATCAGTTATGGAGAAGCAGCATTCCAAGGTGAGTGTTAGTGTGTTAGTGTGTGTTGTAAAGAGAGGAAATTAGCATGGTGTAATGTTGCTAGGATGCAAAACATGAATCAAAGTAAAAGGAATGCAACTGGTAGCAAATGCAATGGTCATGTCACAAGGGAGCTTGATTTGATCCTGTGGACATGAAGAGTACATTGAGAGGCTAAAAGCCAGGTACTAACAGGTCAAAGTTGCATTTTAGAAAGTGAACTGTCATAAATGTCTATTGCATTGTAGTAAGGAGAAATCACAATGGAAACACTTGGCAGGCTGCTGGTATTATCTGATGAGTGATGAAGGCAGAGGGTTTGAGACAAAGCAATAATACTAAAGGAAAAGGATGAATTTAAAAGCTGTTTGGAAAGTAAAGTATGTGTCATTTGATGACTTATTAAAAGTAGGTAAGAGGAAAGAAGGACAACTTGATCATAATACACCTAAAAAGGACTAAGCATAAATTCCTCAAACTAACAAAATTAATTTCTAACCCAAAAGAATTTGAAATGTGACAGAAAGACTAGGTCAGTTAGTTATTGCTGAATATTTTATAGATATTCATATTGGTCATACCTCCACTATAATATTAGTGGAATTCAGGACAAAAATACAAGTAAGACTCCATATATAATGAATCTAAATATTTATAAATTATAAAATCAAGCTAACACGTAGTTTATAAGAATAGGTGCTAGCCTCCTAGGTTGATTATATATATATTTTTTAACCCTCACCTGAAGACATGTTTAGGGAGAGGAAGAAAAAGAAAGAGAGAAAGAGAAACATCAATTGGTTGCCCTCTGTATGTTCCCTGTCTAGGGATCAAACCTACAATACATGTACATGCTCTGACCAGGAATGTAACTGGCAATCTTTTGGTGCATGAGACTGAACCACTCCAGCTGGGTGACAAATATATTATGTTAATGATACATATTACTATAGAATTCTCAGAAACAGCATTTCCATTCTCCCTTCTGTTCTTTATAGATATAACAGAACCTAAACAAATCATAAGGCCATCTTTCACGTAGTATTTCTCTAAGTTCATTAAGTTTACAGGAAGACCACCTGGTGAGTGCACAATTATTGCCTGTTTTTCTATTTTAAAGCAGCCTAGCATATTTCTGTGTACTCTCAGAGAATAAATATCTGGTTTTGTTAAACTGTTAAGAGAGCAACCTGCACTTAAATTCACTCCAACAGGGTCTATGGAAATTAATGCAAAAGAAGGCGAAAATGTCAATAAACAAAGAAACAAGTCACTGCTTTTCAAGTTCACCAAGACTTCTTTCTCCAGAATCCAGCAGATGATAAAAAATGAGAATCAGAATTATTGGGGCACAGACAAGTTGCCTTGTGTGTTCAGAGTAGAAAATCAAAAACACAAAAGAAAAGAATCTTAGGTGAGTGGTCGGCAAACTGCGGCTCATGAGCCACATGTGGCTCTTTGGCCCCTTCAGTGTGGCTCTTCCACAAAATACCACGGCCTGGGTCAGTCTGTTTTGAAGAAGTGGCATTAGAAGAAGTTTAAGTTTAAGAAATTTGGCTCTCAAAAGAAATTTCAATCATTGTACTATTGACATTTGGCTCTGTTGACTAATGAGTTTGACAACCACTGACTTAGGTAAACAAGTCTCCACATTTCCAAGACATAGACATAAGTAATCCTATAGAAGTTAGGAAGTGATTTTAAAAGCCCATCAGGAATAAGGAGCTAAACCTCTTTAAAAATCTACAGAAAATACAAAGAGTCATCATTTCAGTCCTTATATTAAAGGAGTAAATAGTACAAATGGAACAGGGGTAAAAAGAACATTATAAAAATGGCACATCTGTCCTGAGACCTAAAAAGCTACTGACAGATGAAGAAGTTCACTTTAACTTGATCATGAGGGACCTAAGTGCTAAATAGAAAAGAAACAAAGAGGAGGATAAACTACCAAGAGGCAGGCGATCAATGCAGGAGCTGCCCCCTGGTGGTCAATGAAATCCCACAGGAGGAGTACTGCTCAGCCAGAAGGTGGGCTTATGGCTGGCAAATGAAGTAGTGGTGGTGGGAGTCTATTCTGCCTCTGTGGCAGTGCGAAGGATGTCCAATTGCCAGCTTAGGCCTGCTTCCGTGGGGATTGGGCATAAGCTATCAGTTTGGACATTCCCTGAGGGCTCCTGGACTGCAAGAGGGTGCAGGTCAGGCTGAGGGAACCCCTCTCTCCCCATGCATGGCTTTCATGCATCGGGCCTCTAGTATATCAATATAAGACAATTCCATTCTGAGAGAGAATATGGAATAAAAAGTTATATTTGTATTAAGATTAGCATTAACTCAATGTATATATAATGAAAAATGGTTTAGCTATCATGTCATCAAATCTTCCAATTTTATACCTGAGAAAAGCAAGAAACCAAGAGGTTTCTTATAAAAATAATTACTCGCTCTTACTAAGGAAATATAAAATAGTGGGACAATATCTACAATTAGCTGGAGGTATTTTAGATATTCACTTTAAACCAACAAAAACAATAAAACAAAGAAATGAAATGTATGTATATTTTTTTTCATTTAAAATTAGCTCACTAAAATGTTAACCCCCTCAAGGAAATAAAAGTCTTAATTCTTTCATAAAAACAAGTATTTATGAAACATCTATTTTACTTAGCACAAGGGAAATGTAAGATTTTTAAAAAGTAAAACAAAAATCTTTAAATGTTTTCAGTTTACTTTAGTTCATTATAAACACCAACCTCAATGTGGACATTGACTATCAATAATATAAACACTATAAATATATTGTTTTATTTTTATGATTTAGTTTTATGATTTCCACTCCATCAACCTAGATAAAAACAAGGGGGCAATGACCCAAACTGTGTCACATATACCAGGAACCACCACCACTCCCAAGCATATAGCTTGTTGTCCCTCCTTTATTATCTTTCAACCAGAAGCCACAACTGTGGAGGTCCTTAAAAATCCTCATTGGCTCAAGGGGAACTCTTCTTTGTGCACAGTGTGGTCCTAGGATGCCAAGGTAAAGAGACTTCTGGTTTATTACAAAGACCTCTTATTTCATCTCATCTCCACTTACACAAATCCCTCAGGGCAGCCACCATGCTGTCATGTAACTTCACTACTTTTACCTAACCTGATCTCTCATTTCACATGAATGATTCTCTCTATTCATTTCATCCTTATCTCCAGTGAGAAATCTGTTTCTACTCGATCTTCTACCACTTCTGGGTGCCTGTGTGTCTACCTTCTCAGTGCTTCTAGTTCATTGTTGACTGTCCCATTCCTATTCTACATGCCTTACTCTCTCCACAGAAAACATTTTGGTCAAAACAAAACAAAACAAAACAAAAACCCACACATCTTCATAGCATCATCACTTGTCAATGAATTCACTCACTTCTCAATATCAGGTATCCTGGAACATTTTGCCAGCTACTGGCAATTGGATGGCTAAAATCCCCAATCTTGTCAAATTCTACCCTGGCTTCAACTGGAGCTTTTGGCACATGGACAGATTGTCTGGTAAGATTTAAATAAAATTAGGATTCACTCACTAAGAATTAAGCAGCTGGACTCCCCCACTCTGGAAAACATCATTTTGATGGGATTCAACATTAGTTCCTTGAGGTCATTTTGCAATTTTTCTTCTCATCACTGTTGCAAATACTACATTGACAGATGACTCCATTCTCTTCTTCACTTAATATTTCCTTTGAGGTGCTGAAAGTAGTTTTTTTATTTCAGAATTATATTCTTTATATTTCTGGAAATTGTACAATTAACTATAGTCATGTACCACTTGATGGAAGGTATACATTCTGAGAAATGAGTTATTAGGTGATTTCCTTGTTATTTTAACATCATAGAGTACACTTACATAAACCTAGATATAGTTTATTACTGTGGTTGTATGTGCTATGCTTATCTACCACTGGCAGCACAGTAGGTTTCTTTACACCAGCATCACCCCAAACATCTGAGTAATGCATTGTGCTATGACATTAAAAAGCTATGACATCACTAGGTGATGGGAATTTTTCAGCTCCACTATAATCCTATGGGACCACTCAATATGCCACCTCTTGTTGACCAAAATGTCATTATGTGGAAGAAAGCTGTATTTTAAACTATATACAACATATTTTTATGCTTTTGATACTTGAAAATCTATTTCTAAAATATGCAGTTAACCACCCCAAAACCTATTCAACAGCATCTTTGGAGCCATACTGTTGATTCTCCATGGCTCTTAGAGACCACATTGTTGTAATGTAATACTGAGTGTAACTTATAAGAACACCTGTGAGCCTTATTTCTAAGGCAGATAATCCCTGCACTAATGAAGTATATCTCATATGCTCAAGTAGTAAGATTCATTTGCCCTGGTTCCTCTAACCACTACCCAGACTGTATCATGTGAACAAGGGCTTTTATGTTTCCCTGGGAACTGCTTGTACTAAGTTCTGTCAACCCAGAGAGCTTTGGAGATAGCAATGTATTAAGGGACAGACATAATTTGATGGCAGGAGGAGAAACAGTACAAAACTAAGAATGAATATCACAGAGGTATATGTACAAACCTCAAATATAAGGCAAAGTTCAGTCTGAAAACATGAATAGTAAACAGGAGTCCAATTGGTAACAACTACAACTGGAAGTATAGCTTCAATGAATGACAGAGGTGATTTTGTCAAGGAGATGATATAACTTGAAAGACCTTTACAGTAATTACAAATAACAAAAATATATTTTTTAAAACTTGTAAGACAATCTTAAAATAAAGCACTTAATGTGTCTGTTAGTGCAGAGCATATAAAAGAACCAGAGCTGTGAAGTTGAAAGAATACAGGACTCGGATCACAGGACACCAATTCTGCACTTTGCTTTGCTGCTTAAATAGCTGTGGTACATTTCGCAATTCATTCAACAGTTACTTTATCTGTTACATATGAATAGCCCCATGTGTCCGTGGTTTTCAGTACTATAATAAAAATAAAAGTAGCCATAGAAGGGATAACATTGTAAGAAATGTAAAGTACCCTATAAATCAATATTTTAATTATTACTTGAACAAAGTAGTAACAACTTTTATTGACATAGTGTCAAATGATAATAATACCAAACCATTGTGATATTCCCTTATCAACTCCTCAGCAGGGACTGTTTATAGATTCTAACCCAATCAAAGTTTCTCCCAAGAGAAAGTAGTCTTCCTCATAAAAATGGATTTCCTTGGCTGAGTTATTCCCCAGAAAGGCAGGTTTCCTTTTTATTATGGTCATATATTACAGTGAAGATAGAGTCCAGAAAACTTCATTCTGGGAAGCAAAGACTGAAAACTGACTTCTATGTGGACTGGAGACTATGAGAAGTGCAGTCTCCACTTGTGTATTACAGAATCTTATATGCTGAAAATTGTGAGAATCCTAACTCTCATCCTGGACCTACACAAAGAACATTAGTTGTGAGACACAATATTAACCAGGATTTCACACAGGATCAATGTACCTTCTACATACAAATACAAGCAATCTAATCCTACAGGTGCTAGGTATTGCCCCTATAAAGTCTAGTGTTTATTCATGTTCATGGACACTCTTTGCTAAAGGAAGATTTGCTACTACTTTTCTTTTACTGCATTTTGTTTTCACTTTGCTTAACAAAGATAATCTGAGGATATCCATAATACAATTGAAACACAGCTACTAATTGTTTTTTTAATGTATTTTGTTGGTTTTTTACAGAGAGAAAGGGAGAGAGATAGAGAGTTAGAAACATCAATGAGAAACATTGATCAGCCGCCTCCTGCACGCCCCTACTTGGATGTGCCCGCAACCAAGGTACATGCGCCTGACCAGAATCCAACCTGGGACCTTTCAGTCCACAGGTGGACAGGTGGACACTATATCCACTGAGCCAAACCAGTTTCAGCTGGTTTTTAAATTTCTGTCAACATAGTTGAAAATAAAGAACATTAAAATGTATTTTGTTAAAAACAAGTGTCCTTTAGTTTAACATGGTAAATGAATATGTATTTATCTCCTAGAATTAAAAGCAATGAGAATAATGGGGAGAAAAGGTTTAAACCCCCAAAGATAAAGAAAACTAGAAAGGAATGGCAGCAGATTTGATATCAAAGGAACTTCATAGTTTGGAAGCAGGAAGACATATTACAATGAACTACACAGACCAAGGAACATGAAAAGCAAAGCCAGCATTCAGCAGGAAAGTAGAAAATGACAAAACTTTTGTCATAAAACTTTAGAATGGTTCATGGAGGTGAAACCAGTTCCTTTTGTAGGATAGGACTACAAATTTGTCCAAAATCTATCTAAGAAGCAATTTGACTCCCAGAGTTTCTACCCCTTTATTGCCTCTTTATCTCCTGTCAGATGACAGGGCTCAAGGTCATAAGCCCTGTTGCAGAAGAGTAGAACAACTATAACACATACATGAATGCCAATGTGCTACAAAATATGGCCAATTAGAATATCCCCCCTCATTGGCCCAACGAATGCTGAAAATAAGGAATAGATACCTCAGGCAAGAGACTAGATTACTCTTTAAAGAACTTGGTCATCCCAAGAGAAAAATCTACAGATCCTTATATTTGGATACTCAGCAACAGGTGTCCCCAAGACAGAAGAGAGATGGAGAAAGTGAGAGTGTACATATATTGGATGTTGTACCATGTCCCAATCCACTATATGGGGCCAGTGAACCCATCCTCCAGTTCATGGATGCTTCGGGCATTCATCCATCCCTTCACCTGGGAAAATGTCCTGGCCAAGGAGTAGCCATTACACTATGATGGTTATAAACTCTCCTGACCCACAAGGTCAGTAATTGTCTCCTCATAGTTAATGTTGTCTTGGCTCTCCCCCTTGGGATGGGACAAAAGCTAAACCCCAGTTGAAAGACTACACCCTTGCTTATTTCCTATCCAGCCCAGGATTTCTCTCACTTCTCTTCTCCTGAGTATGTTTACCCAGTAAGTTAAATGCATCCAATTCTCTTTTTCAGGTTCTGTTTTAGGGACCTTGAACTAAGACCTTACTTGATTTTATTTGAATAGTAGAGGCCTAGTGCATGAAATTCATGCACAGGTAGGGTTCTCTAGGCCTGGCTGGTGATCAGGGCCAATTGGGCCTTCCAGCTTCTGGCCAGGGCCTTCCTTCTCTGTCTGCTGGCTACAGGCTGGGGCCTTCCTTCATTCTGCACTGCTTCCTGGTGGCCAGCACAAGTCATAGTGAGCAATTGAACTCTTGGTCTCCTGATCGAACTTCTGAGGGGACACTTAGCATATTAACTTTACATATATATATATATATATATATATATATATATATATGTGTGTGTGTGTGTGTTATGAAGAAATTTACATCTCTGATGGTTAGGAAATAGGTTCCTATGAAAATGGCAATTATTAAACCAGTGAAAATTTGTACAAAGAGAATAAAACAAGCATATTACACTATATGACTATACTATGTATAAACAAAAAATATACATTAAATGACTATGATATTATCATATATAACCTCATGTATATTCTCACAAATCAGCACATATTACCATATATATATATATATATATATATATATACACACACACACACACACACACACACACACACACATATATATGAGATACATATGTTGGAAGAATAGAGAAAGAAAATATTTGCATGGGTGTTGAGAGCAAAAGTTTGATAAATCTGTTTCCCACATCAATGTCAATAAATAATCACTTAAACATAAATATCACTTATTTAGAAATATAGATGTAAATAGAAGAAACAGAAGTTGTGCAAGTGGATTCCTTGAAAGAGAAAAAAATGTAGAACAGGGGATATAGTTGTTAATGATAAATCTTAATAGAACTGTTTGACTATTAAAACTTCATACATATACTTATTTACAAAACAGATTTTATAAATAAAATTTCATGTTTACATATATTTTATTAAAAGTACATGTAATACTAATTTTAGAAAACTCAGAAAAGTTATATTTGTAAAAAATATAAAGTAAAATTATAAAAATATAATGTATATTTATATTAAAACATACAATATGTTTATAAAAATATACAGTATCTATATTTAAACATAAAATATCTGTAGCCTTAATACACAGAGACAATTATTTTTAACATTTTGTTATAAATCTATTCAGTCTTTTTTCCTTTGGTTATTTAATCTTTCACAATTTTAATTATTATATGTAATTTTATTTTATTTTATATTACATGTATTTACTGACATCAATTACTTTTATAAGCATTATTTTTAAGTAAATGTTTCATATAAATGTTATGATGTATTTAAACATTCTTCTCTTTTTCTATTTTTACAGAAGTCCCTATACATCTCTATTATAAATAATGAACCTCTGTGCATAAAGCATTATTCTCTGTATTTTTGCATGTGCAGATATCCACTAACTATTATGCCCAAATCTGTCAATTTTAGAGGCTTTCACACCTGAAATCATTTCAACAAAAAATTTTCCCCATAAAACAATTTATAGGTATGGTAGGTTTCATTATAATGAGATGTTACCTATGTAAATGATTTTCCAATTCTTTGGTTTTAGGAGTTTGCCATCTCCCTCTGGGAAACTTTTCACTTTCTAGTATAACTTCAAGCTTTCCCTTATGAGCACTAAAACCAATAAGTCATTCATTTTTCTTGCTGCATTTGTCTCTTCTGTCATTGAATTCATTTTAATCTCTCTCAAGGGTCTTATAATCTTCCTTTTCTGTCTTATCAATTCACATATATTTAAGAAACTGTCTTTTTTTTCCCCCCACAAAACATGAATTCTTCTTGAAGATCTTCTAATGATTTATTTGATTATATGTGCCATTGTCCTACATTTGTAAATTTTAAAGATTTATCTTCTATGCCTTTTCATTTTGTAGAAACTTTATGTTTTTCCCCAAGTATCAACTTTGTTCATTTTCTTCTTCAACTAATGTTTATTAATTATGCTCACATTTTGTAACCCTCACACAGTTAAAAGCAACCATTGAATCACCACAACAGGCATCTGTTAGGTGTGTGGACTATAAAACCTCAATTTTTTTTCTTTATTATAATCCTGTAAATTAGTCTTTGGTGCTATGCCATTTTTACATTAGGGGAAACAAACACCAATTGTAATGTGAAACACAGGGAAAATAAACATGGGAAGAGTTAGCCATTGGTTCTTATTTATTGATTAGTTTTATAAATAGATTAAAATCAGTAAAACTGACATTTTCCTTTCCCTTCAGTACTTAAGTGACTACTTTTTCATCTGATTTTCCCATTGCCTGAGCTAAATCTTTGTAGGAATCAATTAGCAACACTTTGAAAATTAAACACCAACTACTGGATTCTGACTACCTAGCATTCAAATACATAGCTCCTGGTGGGAAAGTGAACTTGGGAGAAAATTGTTAACAGATTTCATTAAATCAATTTCTACTACTGGGAGGAAGGGGAACAATTTAAAAGTCAAGATCTAGTTAAACACCACTACTTTTGTATAGGGTACTTTATACATAGACGTTATTACTTCTATTTCTAAGGGAGTACATTTAATTACTTCATTATTTTCTATCAGCAAGTATTTAAAAACTTGGATGATTGATATTTATAATGTATTCATCTAATGTAAAGTCTCTGATACCAATGGTAATTACTTAACATTTTTTTTACTTCAATGATAGGAAGAAACAGCCCAGAGTAAGATTAATGAGGGAATATAGGCAATAATACTCCATTTTTTCTTTCCTTTATAAAGGACTTAATCCTGGTCTTTGTTTTGTTTGACCTACATTAACCTTGGTAATCCATTAGAGCAGCCATGCACCACAGGATTAACACCAGACCCCCTACTGTGCTTAGACAATGCCTTACAACATCTTGGAAGAACCATGGCTTTGGCACAAACTCAATGGTGAACCTAGATGGACAGCAGCTGGGGTGCCAGTCAACTATGCCCTCTAAAGCTGGCTATCTGAATGGACTACTTTCCATGGTAATATTGTCATGGCCACCACAGTCCCCTAGTATTCCCTAATGAGTCACCAGACATGATGGCATCTCAGGGATTTTTCTGCATTAATGACTGGCTTCTTTTGGATGCTCACTGCTATTCTCTGTGCTCTTCTCTCTCAGAATGACCTGTGGCAGTTCTCAGATTACCCACCATCCTAGTGTAATCTATTCCCAGCGCATTGTAGAGTAATGAAGGGAGAGGCTTATAAGGCAGAGTTGTGATTGCCTGGACTTTATCATTATATCCTAGGCCAGTGGTAAGCAAACTCATTAGTCCAAGAGTGGCAAACCGCGGCTCGTGAGCCTTATGTGGTTCACGAGCCACGGTTTGCCGACCTCTGCCCTAGGCATTGCACTGACTTTTCTCAATTCTTCTAACACAAGAGTTTGTAACTTTTGATAATTTTTAAATCTTGCACTAATTTATCATAGCAGATAGTTATAACATAGTAATTTAGAAGTTACAGTATACATGACTATTCTCAGAGCTCAAAGAATCTACTCAAAGGCACCTAGAGAAGGTACCATTATACTTGGATATTTAGAACACAATTTCCATTCTGTCCCTTTGTGAAAGGGACTAGTTTAATCCATCCAATGAAAGTGCCTTCTAAAAGTTTTAATAATCAGAATCAGGTTCAAGTTCTCATTAATTGGGACCAAAGAGTTAGCCCCCAAATAGGATCAGAGGCACTGAGAATCAGAGGCACTGAGAAATTAAGTCCACTCAAGGAAATCAGGGCATGTCCACTCAAGAAAATCAGTGGTTCCAAAGGCACAATCACATCAGTACATAATATCCCAACATCATTGCACCCTACAACATACACTGAGTGGCCAGTTTATTGTGATCTTTGAATGCATAATAATCTGGCCATTCAGTATTATCCTATATAAAAAAAAGCCTAATATGCAAATAGTCCCCTCACACTCAGGAGTTCAACCAGCAGGCAGGCCAGCCAATGGCCGATGTCCCCTACCCCTGGCCAGGCTGGCAGGACTCCAGTCATGCATGAATTCATAAACACATACACTGAGTGGCCAGATTATTATGCGTTCAGAGATCATAATAATCTGGCCACTCAGTATATTGGTTATTGACCTATGTACAGTTCATTCTTGGCAGAGTATGGGTTGCCTGTCAATTACCTCAATCTAGTCCAATTCCTTCCTTCACCCATCTAGAACAATACTTCATATACCCTGTCCATGAACCTTTAAAGAAGAACAAACACCACAAGCAACTCTATAAAGAACAGAACAATCTAAATCCACATGGAGAAAGAAGCATTCTCCTTCATAAACAGGAAAGCCTTTGGAGACAGTTCTGTCTCACCAATACACAAATATATAGAACCTTAAATGGACCACTTCCCCATCTCATTCTAATATCTCTTCATTAAAGTAAATAGTTACTTTGAAATGGCCCCAAAGAACAATAGGATGCTTACTTTGCATTGATAAAGGACCTTTTAGATGGTTACTATCAACAGAGAAAAAAAAATGTCTAATTCAGGTACTTAAGTCCTTACCTCAGAGATTATAAGTATTTATAGCTGTAACATGTCATCTTTCCCCTGCTACTATCAGTTCTATAGGCATTTACAAAACTCTGAAGTTTCAGCCAAGGGAACCTCTTTGTCTCTTTACCTCTTTACCATTAAATCCAATATCTTTAAAGTACTAGGTGTCTAATTTTTAAAAATCTTAAAAGTCTGTACAATGTAATTTAAGGTAAACTACTTGCTGAACCCCCCCCCTGTAATTCACCTTTAATATATCACTTTCTAAACCTTCTAGAATATAGTTAGTACTCTTTGTAGAAGACGCTCAAACCAATTACATTATACATCCAATTAATTAAATTCTAAATAAGTTATTTACACTCAGTATTGTACCTGTTAGAAAATTCACCCCTTTATCTAGCCATGACTACCTTGGTATTAACTCTGCTCTCTAGAAACATACAAAATGTCTGATCCTCCAAATACTGACAACATTTATCATATTTTCCCTCTTCATGCTAAATAAGCCACTTTCCTTCTATTATTTCTCATATTAGATGATGTAGAATCTTTTAAACAGCATGGGTTTACTTAGTATGAAACATTTTTTTTCTATTTATTACATATAGGAAGTTGGGGACATCCTTATGGCTAATTTTCACATCTTGAATATGCTATGGATAGACTAGGGCATACTTCAAAAGGCAATTATGAAACATAATTAAAAGTATGCATTTAAATCAGATAGCACACTGTTTGGTACATAATAGCTTGTAATTGTCATGGGCACTTTTGTCTGGGTAATCTTCAGTTTATATATTTAACATATTTTATTCAAATTTGAGCACATTAACCAACATGTGATCTGGCAGGCACCATTTTACTGAAAAGTACCTTCATTGTCAATAACTGCATATTATACTTAAACACTTCCTCTCTGAAGGGTGTACTGCATATCCCTTCTTTAGTCACAGTTGTTGTGCACCCAGTGATTAACAAGGCAAATTGGAAGGTATAAAGTACAACCATGAGATAATGAAGATACAACACTTGACTGCTGACACTTAACAGGTAGGAAGCTATATAGACAAATAAATAGTTGTAAGTGTTATATATAGAACATGTGTGATAAAAGCTATAAAGTAATAAGGAAAAAGTGTTGCTAATGGACAGAGATAATTTTCACATACTTGCACTCTGAAGAATGTCAGGAAAAGTTTTTATTAAAGAGAAATTTGATAGGAGTCCTGTTCTACTAGTATTTATTCATTCATCCATCCATCTATTCATTCAGTACTCAATACTTGTTTCAATGCTCAAGGTATTATGCTGCCTGTAGTTAATGGCTGCAGACAAGACAGTGATAACAATATAGCTCTTGTCCCTTTATCTAGTAGAAGAGAAAATCAGATAAACAATTATGTCAATAATATCCTATAGTTATGAAAAAGGAATTTTTAAGCATGAAAAAGACAGGTTTTAGGAAATTTTAGAAATCAAGGGGACCATGGAAAAAGCACAGGGCTGAAGAGCAATGAAGATATATTTCCATAGAATAGAGAAGCTGAAGAGCTGCAACAGGTATATTTCCATAGAATGAAGGAGCTGGGAACAACAAAAGGTCTATATTTACAAAATAAATAGAAGGAAGTCCTTCATCCAGAAGGAGAAGAAAAAAGCTCAAAGGGAATAGGAAAACAATAAGGAAGGAGGGGTGAGGGAAGAACTTCACATGACACATGTGAGGTTCAATCTTTGAGCCCAGGAGTTACTATAGTAACCAGTATAAGGAAATAATAACCAATCAGAGAGGATATCAAGGCACCAGGATAAGCTGTAGAGAAAAGAAACTCAGTGGGACCCTTTCCCCCTCGCTACTTGGGAGTCTGTACTTGTTCTTTAATAAATCTCCACCCATGCTATACCATCTTCTGTCTGTGGATTCATTCTTCAACTCCAGCAGACAAAGAATCCAGGTTCCAGTCCAAAAATTCTGTTTCAAAAAGAACCATTATGTCCAGGATGTTAAGAGAACTCATGATTTGGATCTAAGAGCAGGCTTAGTTACTAGTACATCTGAGGAACATTACTAGCTTCAGAAAATAAAAATACAGAATGCCCATTTAAATCTAAATCTCAGATAAAGAACAAATATTTTTATGATAACTATGCCCCAGGCAATATTTAGGAACATCATATAATAAAGAGGTGATATGCAAATTGATCATCACTCCAAAACACAAAATGGCCACTACAAGATGACCAGCAGGGGAGGGCAGTTGTGGGTGATCAGGCCAGCAGAGGAGGACAGTTGGAGGGAACCAGGCCTGCAAGGGAGGACAGTTAGAGGCAACCAGACCAGCAGGGGAGGGCATAAGAGGCAACTGGGCCAGCAGGGGAGCAGTTAGGTGTCAATCAGGCTGGCAGGGAAGTGGTTAGGGGGTGATCAGGCTGGCAGGCAAAATTGGTTAGGGGCAATCAGGCAGGTGAGTGGTTGGGAGCCAGCAATCCTGGATTGTGAGAAGGATGTCCCACTGCCCTTGAAGGGTCCCAGATTGGAGAGGGCGCAGGCTGGGCTGAGGGACACCACCCCTCTCATGCACAAATTTTGTGTACCTGGCCTCTAGTATTTATATAATAAATTACTTGCTTTTAGATAAAATTAAAATTTAGATTGAGTGTCCTATATTTTATTCAACAACCATGAATCTTTTGGATAAATTAAGTAGGCATTTTCCCACATGCAGGGTTTGAGGAGGAAACTGGAGGAAACAGTATCTAAAAGGGCTTGAGTGACTCCATACATTGTGAGGCAAACTAAAAAGAGGTAAGTCCAGAAAGATGGAAAAAATATTGCAAACAATGTCAAGAAGAATTGTTAGGCCAACTAGCAGCTATTTAAAGGACTTTGGCATGACTCAATGATCAGTCCAGTTACAGTATAAGGAGCGGATTCCAGAGAGCACGTCTGAAGGCAGAGGAAAGGAGTCATTCGAGAAGAGTAAGAGTACAGAGCAGGGCATTCTTGTCAGAGGGAATTGCTTGCCATAAAAGCAAAGATGTGAAAAGCTTGTGCATTCATAGAAGAGTGAAATGGATGCATTGTAAGGGGCAGAGTAAGAGAAAATTAAACTAGAAAGTAAGGTTGAGGCCACTTTTTTTTAGGGCACTTAAATGGAAAAGCTTTAGACTTAATCTCTAGGTAGTGGCTGAAAGATTTTAAATGGATTATCATTATTATCCTATTTCTCACTTTGAGAAAATGGCCAGGTTAGCCTGACTTCCAAAAAATGTCAGATGACATAAAGTCAGTGATGATTCTCCAGTGAAGCTGAAAATAAGATCAAGTTAGGGAAGAAATGATTAAAGTGCTCTCCTTCTAATCAAATATTGTAAAATTAAAAATACATGAATATATCTATATATAGATATGCATAGTTTAAAAATTACCTTCTAACTTATTTTGTAGAAACTTAGATCTTAAAGTACTGAGATTAGCATTTTGAGTGCAAATAAAACCCAGGGCAAATAAACCTAAGGGAAGGGTTATGCTAAGACTTGTAAACATTTTCTTCTTCCATCCTATCTTTCCAGATCCAGAGTCTCCTCCTCTTCCTCTTCCTTCATCATCATCATCATCATATCATCATGAAGTGTTACTTTTATCCCCTTTTTATCAATAAGGTATTGGTGTCACAGAGAAGTGGCAGCCTGACTCCAAAGATAGGAGATGTACTGTCACAATGACATATTCAAAACATGTGAGAATCTTATTGTATTAAACCAGCTAAACCTTAATGAATTGAACACCTCTCCATGCCCCTTCCTCCCCCACAAAAAAAAAACTAACAACAACAAACAAAGTGTTCAAACTAAATATACAATGGCCACTGGAGGGGAAAAAAATAAGATGCGAAAATTAAATATCCTCAAGGCCTGTGAGAATCATCAATTTGGATTGGTTGTCAAAAGCAAAAGAATAGATTCGCTATAGCCAGGCTGCAACTCAATGTAGATGTTGATAAAAGCCACATCTGTTTCATCTACCATGCATTTCATCTATTATATATAGATCTTGTCAACGTTGCAAAAGAAAGAATAAGCACATCTAGCTCTGTATCCCAAGAGCAGAACTGCCTTTGAGAGGCAGATCGCTGACCAACTTGACAGATGATGTGCACAGATCAGAATTCCAGTCCATGGAGAATAGCTGCTGTTACTCTTATTCTCTGCATTATGACCAGTAGAGTAACCACTCCCCTCCACCACCTCATTAAACTGGTAGTTGAAAGGCACATACATCATTATAAATGTATCCAGGAGGTGTAGAGGACGAAATACTCTGGCTAAGATTTAAGCAACAGGAGAGGTGCAGGTAGGTAAAACATATGCTAGATATGCTAAAGTTAACTAAATAAAAAGCTTTGAAGTTTTGTGGAAACAATAGAACACCCAAAGGCTTCTCATAAAGGAGTCCAATATGTTGGTTTCCAATGTAAAGCAAGAACTGAAAAAAGCTGCTCCCTTAGCATGAAAATAACACAGAAATGTAAGTGCTCTACATTTAGTAAGCTTGATAATAAGTGAATAAATAAACAAAATGTCTCAAATGTTTACACTGAATGGAGGGAGAGAGGGTGTGTGAGGAATCTTCTCTGAACATTAATAAACAGAGGAACACATCATGTGATGTGTTCATAGCACTTGGTTAACAAGAATGTAGCTTAAAATGTAAAGTCTCAAGACTTGCAGGGAGTCCAGGGCAACCACTAAAAATTTTTTTAAAAGATAATCATTGATATATTAACAGATGGGATAAAAATAGAATCATATGCAATGCTCAAATGAAAACAGAAAAGAGGGAAAAAAAGAGTGATGAATAAAGAAAAAAGGGTACATCAACAAATAGAAAACAATTACAAACAGGGTAGATGGTAATCCAAACATATCAACCAATTTAAATATGAATGGTTTAAGAACACCAATGATAAGAGAGAGATTAGAGTTCATGAAAATCACGAATCATTATGTGCTGTCTATAAAACACACACTTTAAACATATTCCTAGAAGTGTGATCACTGGGTCAAATGGGAGTTCCATTTTTAGTTTTTTGAGGAAACTCCATACTGTTCTCCACAGTGGCTGCATAGGTCTGCATGCCCACCAGGAGTGCACTATGGTTTCCTTTTCTCCACATCCTCACCAGAATGTGTGATTTGTTGATAGTAGTCATTATGGAAGGTGTGAGGTGATAATACCTCATTGTCATTTTAATTTGCATCTCTCTAATGATTAGTGACTTTGAGCATTTTTTCTTATGTCTCTTAGCCATCTGTATATCCTCTTAAGAGAAGTGTCTATGTTCTAGTTTTTTTTGTTCAATTTTTTAAAAATATTGATTTTTTTTTTTTTTTACAGAGAGGAAGGGAGAGGGACAGAGAGCGAGAAACATCAATGAGAGAGAAACATCAATCAGCTGCCTCCTTCACACCCCCTCCTGGGGATGTGTCCACAACCAAAGTACATGTCCTTGACCAGAATCAAACCTGGGACCCTTCAGTCCACAGACTGATGCTCTATCCACTGAGCCAAACCGGTCTCGGCTGTTCACTTTTTAAAATTGGATTATTTGTCTTCCTTTTGTTAAGTTGTATGAATTCTTTATAAATTTTGGTAATTAAACCCTTATCAGGTATATCATTGTTTTCCCAAACAGTTAATTCTCTTTTCATTTTGTTGATGGTTTCCTTTACTGTACAGCTTTTTATTTTAATGTAGTTCTATTTGTTTACCTTACCCTACAAGATGTATCTATAAACATCACTCAGAAAGAATATATGCACCCCTATGTTCACAGCAGTACTATTTGCAATAGCTAAGTTCTGGAAACAGCCCAAGTGCCCATTAGTAGATGAATGATTTAAAAAAGCTGTGGTACATTTACATCATGGAAAACTATGCAGTTGTAAAAAATAAGAATCTCTTACTCTTTGAAACAGCATGAAGGGACCTGGAGAATATTACATTAAGTGAAATAAGCCAGTCAGAGAAAGACAAGTATCACATGATCTCACTTATATATGGAATCTAATGAACAAAATAAACTAAATAGATCCAGAGACATAGAAGCATAGAACAGACTGACAAATCTCAAAGGGAAGGTGGTGTGGGGATGGTGGGAAGAGATTAACCAAGGATGCATACTAGGGCCCCAGTGCATGAACGTGCACCTTGAAAGGAACTATGGGCCATGAAGCTGCAGTGTACACAGGGGTGGGTCTTGGCCCATTCTCTAGGCATCCGCCTCCTCCTGCTGCTGCTCCCACATTCTGCCAGCGCCAGCTCTGCTAGTGCCTGCCAATGATGTGGAGCAATTGGAGCTGGTGCAAGCAATGAGTACAAATGGCCACTGCTGCTCTGATTGCCCCTCAGGAGCAGGAGGAGGTGGAAAAGCCTTCAGGGGCAATTGGGGCTGGCAGCTGCCACTCACACCCACTGACAGCACCAAGTGAAAGGGACTGGTGCCGGGTACAGGCAATAAATGCGAGCAGTGGCTCTGGCACTGGCAACGGATATGAGCAGGGCCATTGTTGGCAGCGGGTGCAAGCGACAGGCAGGACCACAGCATGTGGGAGCAAAAAATTTTCAGTAAACACCACAGGCTCGCCCCAATGACAGCCACCAGTGCCCTACCTGGCACCCCCACTCATCTGCTCCATCATCCCTTCGTCGCCGACACCTACCATATTCTGTGCATGCCCCTTGGTAGTCAGCGCACATCATAGCAACCAGTTGTTTGGTTGTTCCACCATTCAGTCTATTTGCATATTAGCCTTTTATTATATAGGATATGCATAATCCATGGACATAAATGATAGTGTGATAAAGGCCTGGGAGGGGATAAGAGTGGGATGGATGGTATAAATGGGGGAAAAAGAGGGACATCATTAATATTTTGAACAATAAAGATAAATTAAAGTTAATTAAAAGTGATGGAAAAAGGTAGTAAGCTAACACTTATCAAAAGAAAGTGGGCAGAGTTATATGAATTTCAGATAAAGGAAAGAGGGCTTTTGAAAAAGAAAATTATCAGGAATAAATTGGGGCATTACAAAAAAGATAATTCCTGGGGTCAATTCCCAAGAATACATAACAATCCAATATATATGACCTAACACAGCATCAAAATAAGGGACGCTAAAAGCATTCTAACAAGGCAGGAAGAGGCATCCTTCTCATCAGAACCAGTTTGTTGAAAGTACATTCAAGATCCAAGGATAAAGCAACTACATTTCTTCCTCTTGCTCCTACAAACCTTCTCTGTGGAACTAGGTCTTCTTCCCTTGTTCTCTTGTCACTTTTCACATCCCTAAAGAGTCAGTAAATAATATGTCCATCCATAGACCCTGAATAAAGCAAATTAGCCTTTATTCAATTAGTTGCAAGTGTTAGAGAAAAAAGACTGACTTTGCTCTAAGGAAGATGGAGTTCTGCCTCCAGACTGTCTTCAGAATCAAGCTGCATTATTAACATTTTTTCTGGGTCTTCAACCTACCAGCTTACTCTAAAAATTTTGGATTTGCCAGCTTCCACAATGACATAAGCCAATTTCTTCAACTGCATACATACATTCACACACACACACACCCTAATTCTGCTGTTGTTCCAGAGAACACTGCCTAATACAGTGGGATTTGCTGATATGGATCCTTTGTGAGTATCTCCCACCTCTATTCACTGGAAAGGGTGATACATGTCTATAGGGCCCTTAAAACCCCTCAGTTGCTACTTTTCAGTGGTCCCTGTCTGAACATCATCCTGGATAAAGTTCCTTCAAGAAAAATAACTCTCTAAGAAAAATAACTAAGTTTGTTTGGTTGATATCCAGCTGGCTGTCCCCCCCCCAAAACACACACACACACACACACACACACACACACACACACCAGATTAATAGAAAAAGTCCACATGGACAGGATAAAACCCTAACAATATCACATACTCTTTTATAGCCTGGAAGTTGATGGCTACAAACTCTCTCATCTAAGACCCCCCTTTGCAAATCAGCTTCAATCAGTCTATCGTTCACAGTATTTGGCACTTTGTCCCAAGACTTCAGAAAAAGAAAAAAAAAACGGAAAAGTACAAACATACATGGCTCTAGGTATTGATTTTCTTTCAGTTCCTGAATTGGTCTGGGCCCTTTTCTCTTTCTCAAATCTCAATCAATCATGCTGCTGCCTCTTCCATGCATTGCCTCCATTGCATTGGGTAACTCCTACTTTTGTTTTAGGTCTCAGTTTACATGTTATTCCATGAAAACTATCTCTAAACCTCCTACTGGTCTCTGCACTAATAGTAAATTAGTTTCCTCCATAAGTACTCATAAGCATCCTTCTCCAATTGTATGTTTAACTGTTTGTCATTCCAACTAGCATATGCATAGCATAAGGGCAGACTTCACATGTATCTAGCTCAGGGTTGTGTACTCAGAGCCTAGCACAATGATAAAGTGCATAGGCACCCAACGAACATTTATCAATTAACCATTCAATTTATGTTTGGCACCTCATTATTGGGAAAAATTAAATCATGTGAAATTTGGTCACATGAAAAAGGCAATAAACAGGATTTCACCTGTGGTCTAGTTTGGTATTTGAATGTATTTCAAGGGGATAGTTACAAAATTATTAAGAAACCCCCTAAAATTCTGTTACAAAAATACATTAGCAGGATTTTAAATAAACTGAAACCCCAACAACTATTTTAAACATCTTTTGAGTGTCAAAGAGAAAGTACAAAGAAATTGTGTGTTTTGAGGGGGATGGTGCACTAAGAATACCATTGTTGGTATTCTTGTGAAGTCAGGGTATTGAAATAGTTTTTACAACATCTTGAAGCAAATAGGTCAAAATTTAAATCATTAAGAAATGACATTTAACATTTTCTGTCCTTTAAGGATCTTAAAACTTCAATGTTAGAAATTGCTCTTTGTACCTCCTAGTAATAGAAACTGAGAATTAAATATGGGTGCCTTTCTCTAACATAGTTAAAAATGATAGAAGATAAATGTCAATCCCTAGCAATTTGTAATTTAAGTAGTAACTGGGTTGATATATCACTGTAAAATATTGGTTTAAAAAGTCATCTAGTTTCTCCTTTAAAAGTAAAATTCTAATTAAATGAAAACACTTTCAACTATTTTTCTTCATTTATTTAATTTGTCACTTGCTCATGAAATCAAAATAGATTAGCTCGACTTTACTAATGATACTGTTTTAATTAGCTAGTTATTAATAATAGAAAAGGAGCAAAGGGGAGGCCAGACATTTATAGACATACCATTTTGGCAGTTTCATCCAGAAGCTACAGTTTCAAACACCCTAAAGAACCACCAGCCCATTCTCTGCAAAACATTGGGGGCTGGGGTCCAACTAAGGGGAGATAGCATGAGCATTGAGATTGGGGTGACATAGGTAAGGTAAGGTACTTACCTGTCAGTCAAACTTGGAAACAGAGACCATTGGCCAGATTAGGCAGAGCCACTACGTATACCCATGAAAATCTGGGTATATGTAATCCCCCAAACAAAGGAGTCTGCTCTCTGGCTCTTTTGGCACTCTCACATTCACCCGTGTGGCCCATGGCCATGCAGGCCCACACATCCACTGAACTAATGGACTGCAATTGGGAACACAAATTAAGCTAGCCTCATGCTAAACTAGATACTACTCCAACATGGAACGAAAACTCTGGACACTAGCTCTGATTCTAGCTCTACTGAAACCACAGCTATACTTCTTTCTTGGGTGGAGGCAGGAAAGTGGAACCTTGGAAACTCTGGGGTTTGATTCAAGAGAAATTAAGCCTTCCATAACACCTCATCCTCCTATGCAAGTCTTAGAAAATTCATTTTCTCAGGATATCACAAGAAGCAAGAAGCCTGTTCCCACAAGCAACCGGATGGAGTCAAGGACCTTTCCCTGCCAATAACACTACGTCTTCACAAAACCATGTTTGTCATTACCTTGGCTATTTGTAAGAATTTGAGGTAATAGTTAAGGAGTTGTTTCAATCTCTCTTAAATGAACAGAAAAAAACCATTACTCCTGTAGTTCCCAGGGTAATTGTGCTTAAAGTAGACACTGTTGTGACTCAGTTACAGTCCTCAGAATAATGTGGGTCTTTTTGTCTCTATTCTCATCTCAGTAGCTTAATCATCCAGTCCATATTGTTCTTTTCACTGACATTCAATATTAATTGAATTTGCTTCTACAGACTGAAGGAAACCATTAACTCAACATCACTTTAGTACCAATAATTTTACTTAAGTGGTTTCACTTTCAATGCCTTGCTAATAAATGGATATATTTTGTCACAACAGTCTTCTATTCACAATGCATTTCAATATATGCATTTTATTGCTCTTACTGGATACATATAATTTTAGGGAGAGCTAAAATAAGCTCATTCTTAAAAGAGAAAACAAATACAGTGGTACCTCAAGATACGAGTTTAATTTGTTCCATAACCTTGAGGTGTGGGAAACTATGAGATGCTCGAGTCGTGGTAAACTGGTGGGTGGTGTGCAGCTGGCCGATCCGCGCTATTACTCCTATCTCAAATGTCACTCGATGGCTCATATCTCAAAAATCTCGTATGTTAGGGCACTCATATCTCGAGGTACCGCTGTATATTTTAAATAAAGGAGAAGTGTGGGAACCTCTTTCCACGTCCCGCGTGGTTCAGGGTTCCCGGGTCAGGGTTCGGGTTCTGAAGGAGGCCGCACGCAAACGAAATGAGAGACTAGAAAGCATAAATTTGGCGATATTGGGGGGCCAGGCGGGAGCCTTCCTCTAGTGGAAAGGACTGCCTCTTGCTCTGGTCTTTTTCTCCCTTTTATTAAGGCTTTGGGACACACCCCTAGCCTTTAGGCAGGAAATAACAAAAACAGAAATTAACAAGAAACAAACATAGAGGTTGCTTCGACCAATAATGTTTCAACAAAACAGTGAGTAATTAGCTCTGACCTTTCAGAGCAATTAAGGTTGACCAGCCTTCTGGCTTCCTGTTTACATCCATCTAGTGAGAACAATATTTGGTTTCCGACAGAGAAGGTATACAAAATTATAAAAAATACAATTAGGAGCCGAGACCAGTTTGGCTCAGTGGATAGAGCATCGGCCTGCGGACTGAAAGGTCCCAAGTTCGATTCCAGTCAGGGGAATGTACCTTGCTTGCGGGCACATCTCCAATGCGGGTCGTGCAGGAGGCGGCTGATCGATGTCTCTCTCTCATCGATGTTTCTGACTTTCTATCCCTCTCCCTTCCTCTCTGTAAAAAATCAATATCCCTCTCCCTTCCTCTCTGTAAAAATTTCAATAAACTATATTTAAAAAAAATACAATTAGGAATCATTTCTAATAATGCCCAACTCCCAAATTATCTTTCATTGCCAAACATTGCACCTAACAAATTAAAAATCCTATATAATAAAAGCCTAATATTTAAATCAACTGAACAGCAGAACAACCAGTGAACAACCAATCGCTATGACACACACTGACCACCAGGGGGCAGACATTCAATGCAAGAGCTGCCCCCACCCTGCAGGCCCCAGGGCAGCCAAGGTGGGTGCCAGCAGGGGCCCACCTGATTGCCCCACTAGTCGCCCCATAGATCAGCCTTGATCACGGGCCAGGCCTAGGGACCCTACCCATGCAAGACTTTCATGCACCAGGCCTCTAGTTAGGTAATAAAATGATTGTAATTTACCATCTTAAGAATGGAGAAAATTGTAATGAAAATAAACACAAGTTTATTTTTATTTTAGTTATTTCTTTATAACTTGTGATAATATTACAGACCAAAAATGATAGAACGAGGTACCTTGTTTTGCTTAGCAACTCAAGTAATTGGTCACAATGCATTGCCTTTGGAAATGGCTAAACTGCATCTTTTCTTATCTCTTTTCCTGTTAATCTTTAAACACACAGGCATTTCAGGTTAAATTCATATATTTGACAAGTACACTTCTGATTTATTGTCCCTTAAATCACTCAAAAGTTGTTTCTAAAATGTTACTTTATGACATGAGTTTCTTGAACCATTTTAAAATATTTTCAAGACATTGTCTTTAGAGACAAAAGAAAAGTCATGTTTCTCTAGATGTCACTGGACTGAAATCCCAGTGAGAGGTCTAACTTTAGAACACTAAAAGTCAGAATGGATTATCAACTTGAAAAAGCACATTGTCTATGGGGATTCTCCAATGCTGTCCAATCTTCTCGCACTTTCAATGGATTTGATAGTTAATAAATTGAACTTTGACTTCAATTCGGAGGCTTTTCTAGTGATTATCTTTGATCACCTGATGGTTTCACCATTTACCCATTAAGATGACACCTAAAAAGACTAACTCTCCTTAACCGTGGGTTTAATTCACCTTTTTTATAATTATGAATTTCACTCACATTTGCAATTGTGCTTATATTAACAGTAATAAAAGCATGTTAATTCCTTGAAATGAAACATTTTCAACTCTTCTGATAGCAACAGTAATAATAATCCTCTAATATCCTGTAATAGTAAAAATAATCCTCTAGTCAGTCCTTACAATACCTGTTAAGGACATGATATATATTATCTAATTATCTAATTCTCCACATTCTGTCCTTTGATTTATATACTATTGGTTCTGTTTAAAGGTAGAGAAACTAAATTTCTTAAAATTTAAGATATTCAAGCTCTAACCGGTGTGGTTCAGTAGATAGAGCGTCGGCCTGCAGACTGAAAGGTCCCAGGTTCGATTCCAGTCAAGGGCATATACCTTGGTTGAGGGCACATCCCCAGTAGGAGGTGTGCAGGAGGCAGCTGATCAATGTTTCTAACTTTCCATCTCTCTCCCTTCCTCTCTGTAAAAAATCAATTAAAAAATATTTAAAAAAAAAAATTGCCGAGACCAGTTTGGCTCAGTGGATAGAGCGTTGGCTTGGGGACTGAAAGGTCCCAGGTTCGATTCCGGTCAAGGGCATGTACATTGGTTGATGTTTCTGGCTTTCTATCCCTTTCCCTTCTTCTCTGTGAAAAATCAATAAAATATATTAAAAAAAGAAAAAGATATTCACCAATTTCGCTGAAACTGGTTTGGCTCAGTGGATAGAGCATCGGCTTGCAGACTGAGGGTCCCGGGTTCGATTCTGGTCAAGGGCATATATCTTGGTTGCAGGCACGTCCCCAGTGGGGGGGCATGCAGGAGGCTGCTTATAGATGTCTCTCTCTCATTGATGTTTCTGACTGTCTATCCCTCTCCCTTCCTCTCTGTAAAAAAAAAAATCAATAAAATATATTATAAAAAAAAAGATATTCACCAATTTTGTGCTGCTAAAAAATTTCAGAAATCAGACTGCAAATCCAGTTCTATCACCCATACAAACACATTGCTTAACCCTCTCTTCCTCATAATATAAAAGTGAGCATTTAAAATATATTTCTTGTCATAAAAATTAGGTTTATGCTCTTATTTTAAAATAATTGAAGCACTTATCCTTATTAAATTTCTTAGAACAATATTTGTAATAAACATGGGTATAATTACATCATGCTAAATAAGATAAAAAATACCATATGATTTCACTTTTATGTGGAATCTAAAATGACAAAACAGTTTTTAAAAAAAGAAACAGGTTCATATTTACAGAGAACAAACTGATGGTTGCCTAGGGAAAGAGGAGTACTGGGGGATGAGTGAAAAAGATGAAAGAGTGTTAAGAAGTACAAACTTCTAGTTATAGAATAAAGAAGCCACAGGGATGTAACATACAGCAAAGGAAATACAGTCCCTGGTATCAACTTGGGTAATAGCTTTATCATGGTGGTCATGTGGTAAGATATATAAATGCTGAACCTGGATGCTGTATACCTGAAGCTAATACTAGTATATTGTATGCCAACTATATTTCAATTTAAAAAAAAACAAAACCTTGATGCCACTTTTTAAAAATCATGTCTCTTTATTGATGTTCCTACAGAGCAACAGGATCCCACATCAAGTCTCCTAGTGGATCTTATATGGGAAGTCCTACAAAGCACAGAAAGTTGAAGAGTAGAGATGACAGAGCCCAATGATGCCTCCAGGCTCTCCATTTTTTTAAATTAATTTTTATTAATTTTTATACATATCTCCCCATTGCCCCCCTCCCTCCCAGGCGTACCCCGACCCCCCAGTGTCTGTGATCATTGGTTATGTTTATAAGCATGCATACAAGTCCTTTGATTGATCACTTATTTACCTCACCTAACTTTAATCTTTCTGCTATAATTTCACAGTCTGTTTGATGCTTTATGATTTTTGTCCTCCTGAGAATTATCAGTCTACTCCCTTTCTGTGCTCCTGATTCTATTATATTCACCAGTTTATTCTGTTGATCAGATTTTTAATTCACTTAATTTTTAGATTCACTTGTTGACAGATGTGTATTTGTTGTTCATAATTTTTTGTCTTTTACCTTTTTCTTCTTCCTCTTCTAAAAGGGTACCTTTCAGCATTTCATATAATACTGGTTTGGAGTTGATGAACTCCTTTAGCTTTTTCTTCTCTGTGAAGGTCTTTATCTGCCCTTCAATTCTGAATGATAGCTTTGCTGGATAGATTATTCTTGGTTGTAGGTTCTTGTTGTTCATCACGTTGAATATTTCTTGCCACTCCCGTCTGGCCTGCATCGTTTCTGTTGAGAAATCAGCTGACAGTCGTATGGGTGCTCCCTTGTAGGTAATAAACTGTTTTTCTCTTGCTGCTTTTAATATTCTCTCTTTCTCTTTTGCTCTTGGCATTTTAATTATGATGTGTCTTGGTGTAGTCCTCTTTGGGTTCCTTTTCTTTGGGGTTCTGTGTGCTTCCTCGACTTGTAAGTCTATTTCTTTTACCAGATGTGGGAAGTTTTCAGTCATTATTTCTTTAAACAGGTTTTCAGTATCTTGCTCTCTCTCTTCTTCTGGCACCCCCACAATTCTGATGTTGGTACGCTTGAAGCTGTCCCAGAGGCTCCTTACATTATCTTCACATTTTTGGATTCTTTTCTCTTCTTGCTTTTCCAGTTGAATGTTTTCTGCTTCTTTATATTTCAAATTTTTGACTTGATCCTTGCCTTTCTCTAGTCTGCTGTTAGTACTCTGCGTAATAGTATTCATTTCAGTCAGTGTATTTATTATCTTCTCTTGGGTCTCACTAAATTTATCCATCTTTTCTAGCATATTCTTGCAAAACCTTATAAGCGTGGTTTTGAACTCTATATCCAGTCGTTTTTTTCCCTCCATTTCTTTTGCTTGTAATCCCTTCCCTTGTCTCGGCATTTTGACTGTGCTGGGGAAACTTCTGTGCTGGATTCAGCCGCAGAAGCCTCTGCTGAGCTTGGGAGGGTGGAGTCTCAGGGCTGAAGGGACCGCCTTGCCTTCCAGTCGGCCCCGCCCTCCACGGCCCCTGAGTCTCACGTGACTGGGTAATGGCTGGAGCGGTCCTTGTGCGCTCGCGCACCCGCAGCGCCTCTAACCGCTGCCTTTCCGGCTCCCCTGCGAACCAGGACCACACGAGTCTAGGTCTCCAGGGTTTCACCCAAAACAGGGGCTTAGTGGAGTCAGAAGTGGCACAGTTCGGAGGGTCTGTCTCCCGCCCACTCGCGAAAGCCAGCGGCACAATCAGCAATCCGTCCTCCGCGTGGTGCCATGCGCGACCAGACCTCCGATCCTTTGCGACTCCCCTAAATTTCCGTGCACTTCTCCCTTTTCACAGTCCAAACTCCCCCCGTATGAGTTTCGGCTGGATCTGGGGTTTAGTGTCGTAAGATACGGGGTTCAATGCCGTTGGGAGTCTCCGTTTCCCTCCCGCCAGAGAAAGCCAGCCAGGTACTTCGGCACCCGCTCTCTCCTCGCGCGCGTCTCCGTACCTCAGCTTTTTGCAGCTCCTCTGGGTCTCTGTGAGCCCCTCTCTTTCCCTCTAGTTGTAGAACTTCCACTCAGCCAGCTTTCCTGTGGTTCTGGATGTCGGTTCTGTCTTTTAGTTGTAGTTTTGAAATTGTTGTGCGAGGCAGCAGTGTAGGTGTTTACCTATGCCACCATCTTGGATTTCCCCAGGCTCTCCATTTTTTCTACCAAATATTGCTGTGGCGCCTGAATTCCCACAGGATGATGTATCTTACTGTATCCAGAAGACTTATGTTTAAAGATATACCATACTCAGGATTTAACTTATTACTTTTATTATTATGCATTAATTTTAATTTGAAAATTAGGTATATGTGCTGACAAGATTAAAAAATTGATATTTACATTTTGATGTGGGCCTGGAGAAATTATTATTTTAATAAAAATAATATAAATAATGTCTTAGATAAGACTACTGGGAGGCAGAGCTAGGGGAGCCTCCTGAGAATCTTCAATGAAAGAGGAGAGGATCATTATTGGGAGAGAAAAAAACAAACAAACAAAAGATACTAAAGCACACTTCTACAGTTTATCCTTTTACCAAGTTGTACATAAGGTTGAACACATCAGTCCATTTAACATAAAGTAATTAATATGGAAGTGATAGGATTTGTTCTGTGGTTATTCTTAAAGAACTCTAATGTCATATAAATGAAATATTCTGTTGTAAATTTCCCTAAGTTTAAAATATGTCAAAAACTCAATCATGAAACCTGTTGAGATTCTAATGCTGCTTAGAAGAGTCACCTGTGTACTACAAAAGTAATATTAGTATGCCACATTAGGTAAGGTTATCATTTGTTCATTCAATAAAATATACTCTCATCACCTGCTATATGCTAGGTGGCCAGCCCATACCAGCATGCAAGAAACAACTGTTAAATTCTTAGGAATATTTTGAGTAGTTAGACAGTATTAAAAATTAAATTATATAACTGTACAAATACCTTTTATGTTGTAAAGGCAACAAACATTCAAATCATCTCATTTCCTAATCAGTATCTGGGCTCTTGAGGATATTTATGTCTATTGTACCTGTAAAATGGAAATACAACATAATGTTGTGCTACTTTGCATCTCTTCCCATTCTGCTCTCAGTGATATCAGATTGGTAACTTGGAATAGGTCAATGTGGGAGTATTTGTACCACAGAAATCAGTAAATGCTACATATCATATTTTGATTTTTTTTCTTGTGTTGTCAAACTTAAAAAAGTAGTGGAGAATGTGTTAATAATGCAGATTTAATTGAAAAATACAAAGTGTTTGTATTTGTTACATGGTTAATAGCAAAAATTTTGAAGATATATACTTCTAGTATTCAAAACAATTTGCAGTTCAGCAAAGGCACTCACACCAGTGACTCACAAGTTCATATAGATGTCTTTGTTGTTTCACTTTTATCATATCCATTAACATAAATTAAAATCTCAACCAAAATTCATTTCAAAACTACACCAATAAATTGCAGTGATAGGTTGGCTATGAACATAATTTTAGCAAAAATTAGCAATCATATTCTGAGACTCAATGGACTATATGTAATCTAATAATAATAAAAGCATACTATGCAAATCGACCAAACAGCAGAACGACTATCTGGACAACCGTGCTATGACATGCATTGGCACTAAGCCAGCCAAGGCGGGTGTGCTGTGATTGGTCAGGGGGCCCATTTCCCCACAATCACCCACAGAGGGAGGCCCAGGCTACCAGCTGGCAGGGTGATCCATTGAGGGAACATCTGTGATTGCCACAAAGAGGAAGGCCCAGGCCACTGGCCAGCAGGATGATCAATCAGGACGGGTGCTCCACAATCATCCCAAAGAGGGAAGGCCAGACCACAGACTAGCGGGCTGCAGTAGGTGGGCATGGCCTCCCTCTGTAGGATGATGAATCAGGGAGCTCCTGGACTGTGAGAGGGCACAGGCCAGGCTATATTGATATACACACATACATGTATTCTCTTTGGGGGAAAATTGATTGTTACACACTTATGAACACTTGTCTGGAGTTGCTGTAAATTCTAGTGTGAAAGATTGACACTGTAGTAACAGATATGCAAAAGGTATTTGAGAATACAAAGAAAAACCCAACTTAAACTATGCCCAAAGTGGCCACTGGACGATTTCCTTAAGGATCTAGTAGTATTTGAGATAAATAGGAATTGGGCTGTGTGTTAAGACAGTAGAATTCTTCATGGTTGCTAAAAATAATTTGTTAAAGATAAATTTTATATGTAACAAACCAGGGAGTAAAGAACTTTGGCATGCAGACCTCTGATGATTCTGTGTATGTGTGTAGAAGGGTGTTAATATAGAAAGTTAAGAGGAACATTGTTTAAGAAATAATTTTAACTGCAATGCTTTTATGAGCATATTTCTCTACAGGAAGGATGCACAAAATTATACCACAACTATAAGCTGCTAGGAAGTATAAGACATTCATTTATAAGCTGTACATTGAAGCTGCCAAGTATTAAGATAGAGAGATCCCCACTCACCAGATGTGCTGAGACTGTAGAACATGGATGTGGATGGCAAACTTTCAAAACTGCCAGACAGACAGTATCCAGACAGTGGAGAAGTTCTGTACCTGGGGATGGGGGTAGAGGGTGAGAAGAGGCATTCTCAATGCTCCCACACTCCTTGAGACAATAGCCTCATAAAAGGGAAATTGCATGGAACATTTTAGAGAAATCTGCCTTCTTTTCCCTGTGCATTTTCAGGGAGGGTGACTGAATAAGTGTTCCTAGGTACCTGGGAAATGATCAAATCTGCACATTGGGGTCTACACATATGCTTGTGTGTGCATGTGTAGGCACATATGCATGCATGTGTGAGGTGTGTAGGTTAAAAAAAGAAAGAAAGAAAAGAAAAGAAGGTGCCAGATAAAAATGAAAATCCACACCCTCCTAGAAGTGGCCCTTAATATTTATTCCCTAGATTCTTAGATTACAAAAGATATTCATCATTTGATTTGGTTCTAAGTACTATAATTGCAACTATGCTCTGCATTTGGGTTACTTATAGAGAAATTCTTGAATCTCAGAAATACTTTCCTTTTTGTCTTCTTTTCATATTTCTAGCATCTGCATCAACCAAGTCACTTCTAGAGTCCACACTGAAGTTCACATAAAAAAAAACATTCTGAAAATACCTCTTCATCTTCTCTGTGCACAATAACTCAGTTTTAAGTCTCTTTTTATGTGTGACAATCTATAGCTGAGCTCTTCTGTGAAACTTCACATTGATCCCAACATTATAACTTATCTGACACTTTCCACTTTTATCTTCTTGAAGAATACCCTATCATCAAATAAACTTAATAAAGTGACTGCTACATGGTATCTATGAGTTGTGTCTTTCTATCTTATCCATAGGTAGGAAAATTCGTGCTACATTTTATAAGTCAATAAAGAGTGAGAACAAAACCGATTCTAAAATAATATCTGACAATTCTTTTTTAAAATATATTTTTATTTATTTAAGACAGGAAGTAAGAGAGAGAAAGGAAAACATCAATGATAAAGGAGAACCATTGACTGGCTGCCTCCTGCACACCACATATTGGGGTTCAAGCCCACAATCCAGGTATGTGCCTCCATTGGAATTGAACTGTGACCTCCTAGTTCATTGGTCAATGCTCAACCATTGACAATGACAGCCAGGCAGCAACTGACAATTCTTAAAGACAGGTTCTCTGTTGCATTTTAGATTATATTACTATATACTATAGAAAATATGCTATCCTGTGATTCAACATCCCTCCTCCCAAACTATAGAAAAAGGACAACTTGAAGATTATAAACACTGTTTGGGTGAAGGAAATACCACTTGAATTTTAAAGTACATTTCTTTAATGCTAATTTTGACCATAAAAAAAGACAAGGGAGAATTTTATCAGTCAAAATAGACTAGGTTATGAAGCTGTAATAAACAATCTCAAGGCTCAAGAGGCTTAAAATAGTGTATTCATTTCCTATTGCTGCCTTAGCAAATTACTACAAAGTTAGTGGCTTAAAATAACAGTTTTATTATCTTAAGAGTTCGGAAGGTCAGAAGTCTGCAGTGGGTTTCACTGGGCTGAACTCTTTCTGGAAACTCTAGGAAAAAAAATGGATTTTTTTTCCCTTTTCTAGTTTCTAGAAGCCACCTGAATTCTGTGGCCTCATCCTATTAACTTCAAAGCCAGCAATAACATCATTCCAAACACTGCTTCCATTGATATATCAAGGGTCCTTGTGAATACAATAGGCCAACTCGGATAATCTAAGATATATTGTAACCCAGTCTCAAGGTCCTTAATTTGGCTGTATCTGCGAAGTCTCTTTAGCCACGTAGAGTAACAGGTTCCAGGAATTAGGACATGGACGTCTTTGGGAAGACATTATTCTGTCTACCAAAAACAGCTCCTATTTGTTTCCTTCTCATGCCACATTCCCATTGAGAATGCAGGGCCCATGGTAATAAGTCAGCGAACCAAACTTCAGAGCAGCAACTCTCTTGAGCAGCACCAACTACAACATGGGGAAAAGAGAATTCTCAAAAGCAATCAAATGCTTGGTCCTCAAGTCATACAAATCATTTTGTTTACAATTCATTGCTCAGAACCAATCACTTTGTTTCACATGATTTCAAAGTGTCACCCTACCATGTGAAAGGAGGCAGAACCTGAAATACGTACTCGATGATCGGGATTCCTACCACAGATCTAATCTTATACACAAATCCTCTGATTACCCACATTACCCATGCAAATTGTATTTTTTCTGCATCAAGAGAAACTGTGCTTGTCATTAGTGCTTTTCACCATTCAAATTACCAATTAGATACCTGTCATGATCAGACTAATTCAGAGCTACATGAAGAAATGAAATTTTAAAAATGTTCTGTGTATCTTCTACAGTAAGAAAATGAGGAAACCCTTAGAATAACCAATAACACTAAGGTATTCGAACAAAAATTCCCTTATTGCATGATTATAAACTGCCTTGTAATTATGATATTTAATATCAAAGCAATTTTAGTATATTGATATTGTCATTCTGAGGTGCTGGAAAAGTCTTATTTCTGGTTCTGAATGTTTGTTTCTTGGGTTTTCACCTTATAGTTATTAAACTACATGTATTTTATTCTTTTGTCTGTATGTAATAGTTTATAATAAATGAAAAGTTATGAAGCTCAAAGATGGGACATTCTATGTATAGCCTATTTTATTCCAATTTATGTAACTCAAATTATAATCTTTCCGAAATCAAACTATCTTTTATGCCTGGGAGTGGGGGGCGGGGGGCAATGAGAAGATATGTGTACATGTAAAACATTAGTAAAAAAATTAAAAAAGACAACTACAACAAGACTGTACACACAGTCCAGAAAAGCTATCTTTTACACAGTCAGTTGTGTAGAGAAGTTAGTAACATGCTAATACATTTGTACTGCTGACAACCAAGTCAGATCCAAAATGATTGACTTTCATTTATGTTCAGCAGATATAGCCGGAAGCAAAGTATTTGAATGCTGTGCTTTGAGTGGCCAATGACACTTCATCTGGCAGCAGTTACTACTGCCCCCACTCAGCTCTTGATTATCTTCAGGAGAAAAGATGTCGTATCATCACTCTTCCCAAATCAGGTGATTATATCTAAAAGAAGGTACATTTATGAGATTTCCCCTGCCATTTAGCAAATCTGATTAAAGCTGCAGCTGTGAATTCCAAGTTTAATCCTCATGGGCACTGTGCCTCAGCTGGACACCTGACAGAAATACTTGACAAAGAATGACTGGAGGTGTAAGAGCAAATTGCATAGGAGAGTGGATTATTTTTGAGTTCATAAGTTCTGGCTACATACTCCACTTTCAGTGTTGTAAATCAAGATTCAGGAAGGGTGGCTAGGTGGCCTAAGGTCTCACGTTCAGTGGAGAGAGAAGATGAGTCTGGATTCCTGTTGCCCAACACTCTGACAGATGTTTTCCCTTTCATACTACCTGTACTCCCTGAACTCAAATTTGGAGGTTCTCGTATTCATTGCTGTCTTAATTTCCCCCTGTTTTAAACCATATGCTTTAGAGTTTATTGCACTTATATCACCATTTGAATTACACAGAGTTAGTTCTTTCAGGGGTTAGAGTGCTCAATGGATGTTAAAAAAAATTTATATCCATTTTCTTATGAAAATGTTAAGTGTTAGCATAAACTACTAGAAACCCAGCTTAATTTCTTAGTAGTGAATTAGCACTTTCTAACTGTTCCTGACAGTTAAATAGCTCGAAGATTAAAAACAAGCAGCCTTATTACAACTCCTTATTAGCTCATTTGAAAAATTTATGAAAATGCAACTGGACCTTTTTAATGACATTTGCTACATACGTTTGCATACTCGTTGCCTTTCCTATCTTTGACTGCTAACTTTGTGAATAATGAAAATAAATTTAATGATTGCAGTATTTCAAAACAGCAACCAATACAACCTACATTTTCCTCTTTCCCCAGGGGCAGAGTATCTATTATGCATAGTTGGATAAACCACTGGATCCCCAAATGCAGAGAATAGTGCTCTTATCTCCCTGTGAACCATGCACTGAGAATGAGAACAGCAACATTATACAGAGCATGCATTCAGAAGTTAGGTCTAGGTATAATTGATTAAATATTAAGTAGAAATATGAGTGCTGAACATAGAAATGTCAGATTCATTTGAATGGACTCTAGAAATTCACATAGGAAAAATACATTCTCTTTAGGATTCATCTCATTCTTGAAATGGGGCCTTCATGAATAAAACTAAAGTTTACTTTTTACTCTGTTTTCTCAATCCTCACTATTCTCCCCACTCCATAAAAAAATATTTTCTGTATAAAACCTTGTTAGTTATCTGCAAAGACCTTACACTTTGACCCAAGTTCCCTCATGGTGTATTGAAAAAGCCGTGTAATTCTGTGTAATTCTTCAGAATTTTAAAATGTACCTGGAGCTAATCTTATTGAAAAAGAGTTAGCATACTTGCACAAGACAACTGAACTAAAATTTCTGTTTCACATTAAAATGAAATAGGCCTTACACCATGGCCAGTGTTCTCCATGGTTAGTTAGAGCATTAGCCCATGCATGAAAGCGTCATAAGTTCAAATCAGTCAAGGGCAGGTGCCTGGGTTGCAGGTTCAATTGCTGGCCCCAGTTGGGCCAGCAAACAATTGTGTGTCTCTCTCACATATCAATGTTTATCTGTCTCTCTCCCCCACCTCTGTCCTCACCTGCACTCTCCTTAAAAATTAGTGGAAAATACAGTGGTACCTCGAGATACGAGTTTAATTCGTTCTGTAACCTTGAGATGTGGGAAACTATGAGACGCTTGAGTCATGGTAAACTGGTAGGTCGTGTGCAGCCGGCCAATCTGCGCGATTACTCCTATCTCAAATGTTGCTCATATTTCAAAGCAAAAATCACTCGCTCGACAGCTCGTATCTCAAAAATCTCGTATGTTACGGCACTCGTATCTCGAGGTACCACTGTATATTTTCAGTTGAGGATTAACAAAAGAAAAGAAATAGGTTTTAAATGCAGCATGTTTCACAATAGACAAGATATGGAAATACCTTGTTAATGAATGAGTTAAATAAAAAGGATATGATATATATATACACACATTATATGATATGTACACACACACAATGGAATATTCAGTTATGAGAACAAAACAATACTCTCATGTGCAACAACGTAGATGGAACTTGAGGTGATGATGTTAAGAGAGATAAGTCAGAGAAAGACAAGTGCTGTATGATCTCTCTTACACATAGAATCTAAAAAGAACTGAAATCAAAAAGAACAAGTGGCATGGTGGTTACCAGGGGCTGGGGAGTGGGAAAATAGGAGAGATGCTTTAAAAGGAAGATACTTGCAATTAGGAGATAAATAAGCCTTGGGGTTCTAATACACAACACAGTAATTACAGACAATACAACTGTATTATCATCATCAAACTTACTAGGAGAATAGATCTTAAGTGTTCCCACCACTAGAAGAAATTATACCTGACATGACAGAGGGTTAGCTAAGGCTACAATGGCAACCATATTGCCATATAAATGTATCAAATCATGTGTTGTACCCTTAAATTTCACAACTTTATACCCAAATAAAAAATTGATATATAAATAAACTCTTGGTAGCAAATGGGTACCACTCATAAACATCATTAAGGGGTTTACAAACATTTCTCAAAATGCATTATGTAAGTGCTATCTAAAAATTAGTAAGATAAAGAGTAGAAAGAACAACCATTTAATTCACTTCTAGATTAATAACTGAAAAAAATAGGCAGTTATTTAAAAGCAGTTGCGCTTCAGTTAAAAAAGTAAGCTATAACATTTATACTTTTAAATGCCAATAGAAACTACTTTGAAGAAAGGCTAACTGTTGGTAACATCTTATTGCTAAGAATAAATTTGTTTTATTCTAAGAGTAGTTAGGGTTTGTTTTTTTAAGATAAATTATGGTTTAGTTAATTGCTCTGTGGCAAATACTTATTAAAACAAGTTTTAGGAAGAAATTTCATATGAACTGAAACACTTAATGTCAATGTTCATTCTTACACAAATTAACATCACAGTCTTTAAATCCACAGGAAAGAGGATTTATAATGAAAAATGCAATAGCACTGTCACTCTGGCAGAAGTGACAAATCTGTTATAATTGAGGTCATAGTGCTTCATTAATTCAAATGCAAAAATAGCAGATGAGTAGGCAACATGAAAGGAAATGAACTGCGTGTAAGTAAAGCCATTATCAAATCTTTCTATTTTATGAATTTCCTCAACAATAATCCTCTAATCATAATGTATGTTTTTTGTTGTTTTATTTTCTATTTTATTTTTCCTCCAATACTATTTATGCTCCCTATAGCCTCTTCTCCCATCTCCACCCACTCCCCTCACCCGTATCTGTTCTTAATCTCATAAAGCCCAAACAGATTTTATTGCCCAGTGTATCTCATCTGAAGATTCCTTCTAATCATCTGAAGATTCCCTCACACACTCCAGTTGAAGTTATATCTTCCTAATAAAACTACAAATTCTTTAGGAGCAGGACTTTGGGAGGTTGCTCATCAGTGATGGCAGAGTTGGAATGTGCACTGGAGATGAGGAGACTGGCCATAGTGCAAACCCAGCTATGTGTGTGGTATTACCAGGAGGCTCCTGACAAGTTTGTTTCTCCAGACTTCCTATTGATCTGAGAGAGCCATTCACTACCCTTGCCATGATTTTGTCTCCTGCTTAGTTAGGGAGAGTTTCTACTATTAGCAGCCAAGAACTCTGTGCGGTAAGCCAGAAATAATAAAAGGGCAAAAAGTGCAGGTTTTCCAGTTGTCAGCCATTTAACAGTGTGATTTAAGAGTTAAACTCAGAGCAGTTGTTCCTAAGCTTTAGGCCATGAAGATGATTATAAGCCTATTCCATTTATGGTGTTCTTGAATCTAAGCACCCATCACATATTTTCAGGAGACCAGAAAAAGAGCATGTGTGTTGCATTACAAACCATTCTTTCAGGTGAAGATGCTGAGTTGTTTAATAAAATATCTATATATTTAAAGAGTTACTGAATAATAAGCTTCCATCATTCTGTATTTTTTCAAGCAAGACAGAAGAACTACTGTCACTTGGAAGTCTAATAAACTAATTCATCTTTTCAAAGAACAGCATACTCAAAAAAGGGCTAAAACACTGTTAATGATCTTTTCTTTGCACATGGCAGGAGCTATCAGGTTATTTTCAACCTAAATGTTCAAAATAATCCATGAAACTAATGAACACCTTCTAAATCAGCACAGTAACATGCATTCCTGAATACTAGCAAGCAATGATAGTCGGCTCAGTGATATGGGAGAAAGAGCTGTGTGAGATAAACCTGAAAAACAGTTCACGTTATTGACATTACTAAGTCGCAACTTGAAGAAATTGCAGCAGTCACCCAGGTGTTTTTAATATTAATCTTAATAAAAATATAACCAAATTAAAATATATAAAAACCATGGTCAAAGATAGAAAGTGACACAAAATTGACCTGAAAAGATAGACAAATGCATGCAAGCAACATTTACTCTATTATAATGCTCTTCTAGAATGAGTATAATACATTTTAGGAACTACAATAAAGAAACCTAAATCATATTGTAGCTATACATACATTTTGTTTAGATCAGCGGTTCTCAACCTGTGGGTCTCAACCCCTTTGGGGGTCGAACGACCCTTTCACAGGGGTCGCCTAAGACTATTGGAAAACACCTATTTCCCATGGTCTTAGGAACTGACACACCACTCCTCAGTGTAGCAAAATATAGCAATGTAATTTACTGTTGTCATATTAAGACTGTTACCCATGCTACACCATGATTCAAGACAAAATTTCATTTATTTGTAATTAGAAATAAATATTTCACAATATATAATTACATATTGTTTTTGTGATTAATCACTATGCTTTAATTATGTTCAATTTGTAACAATGAAAATACATCCTGCATATCAGATATTTACATTACAGTTCATAACAGTAGCAAAACTACAGCTATGAAGTAGCAACGAAAATAATTTTATGGTTGGGGGTCACCACAACATGAGGAGCTGTCTTAAAGAGTCGCGGCATTAGGAAGGTTGAGAACCACTGATTTAGATATATTTTATTATTTTGCTATACATTATTTAATTGAACAGATTAGTATCTATTTACATTTCATTGTATATCAGATGACTTCTAATAAAGAAAATACTTTGGATATTAATAAAGTGAAGCATCTGAAATAAATTAAGAACAGATTTTGTGCTCTACACTAAGTAAACAGATTGTTAATATTTCCCCCTTGAGCTTTGAATGAGGCTTTCCTATTACATTTTTAAGACAATTTAATCCCATTCTGGTTTCCTTTAAGGATTTTACTTACATGTATTATACACATCTCATGGGTCCATTCTTTAATTATCTATAACATGAAACTAACTGTATCTGCTTTGTTTATTGGAAAAAATGACAGACCCTTCAAAAGAATATGCAAAATTTCTGATTCATGACTTCAGAGTAGTTGTTGTTGGTTTTTTCTTTTTTTTTAATTTTCTTTTACTTTTAGTATTATTAATATCACTAAAGGATGAATTCAGATCTTCAGTCTATCATTTTGATTTGCAGGGTAAACTTATATTGCCTGTGTTAGAACATTCTAAGTAATGAATAGATTAAAGATAAATACAATTAAAATTAATCATTGTATAGTTTTATTTCTAGCATTAGAAGACCTAATATTCCCATGACAATAACAAAATGTATGGAATAAAATTATAAAAATCATTATGAATGTTGGCATGAGATGACAACACAGTGAAGAAATCAGGACAGCAAATGAGCCAAGGTGGAGATCCAGAGAGGGAAGTGGAAAACCTGAAGTTGCCCTTGTGCTTCTGAGAATTTTCCAAAACCAAGTGAAATTTGACCTTCGAGGGTTCAGGGGCAGGAAAATTTACTCAGCCTCACTTTATCCCTTTAAGAGAAAGTCTTGATAAAATGGTCAGTCTCAAAGCTACAAGCTCAATGGAGAGAAAATTTCTCTCATGAATTTAAAACCACAAGCCATCCAATGTGTAGGATTTTTTTTTAAACTAGTCCACATCACTTGAGTCACCTATAATTTAAGAATTATGTTGTAAATGTGAAAATTGCTAATGTAAATACTTTCATAATGAATGCACCTTCAACACAGCTTTCAAACCATTTCCACAGATCAAGTCCTAAGGGAACTATATACCTATTGCTATCAAGAATTAAATATAGATTTATGATGGTAAATTTTATGGGTCAATTTGACTGGGCTACCGAGTGCCCAAATATTTGGTCAAACATTATTCTGGAAGTGCTTTTTTGATTGAGATAAAAATTCCCCACCCTAATGCATGTGACACTCCTACAATCAGCTGAAGGCCTGACTCCATAAAAACAAAGACCCTCATACAGTAAGGGGCAATTCCTTTGGCCAGAGCCTGATCTGGAAAGCTGGCCTTTTCCTACTGCAAGGCTGACAAGGAAGCATCAGCTCTCTTTGGGTCTCAAACTTGCTGGCTTTCAGACTGGAACTTACATCAGTGGCTCTGCTGGTTCTCAGACCTTTGCACTCAGACCAACTCTACACCATCAGATCTCCTGAGTCTCCAGTTTGACAACTGAAGATAGTTAAAATCAAACAAATAAGAAACCAGACTTGAGATTCCCTGAACAGACAAAACCAATTCAGTCATACAAGCAAAACTTAATTCAGCTTGTTCTGCAATACAAGCCAAACTTAATTTGGGCTCTTCTTAATACCTCTGGAAAAAAAAAAACTTAAACTGTTTCCCAAAATCGATCTGAGATAACTTTTAACAAATTCCTCATTACCATAAAAATGCTAATGTTCTATTGAATCATTGTGAAGGAAAAACAGCCACTGACTTCTTACTGGAGGAGGTGCTTTGTATTTCATTCCAAGTCCAGGCTGTGCTCCCAGTTTGTGCAGTGTGTGTGGTGTGTGTGTGTGTATGCACGCATGCCTGTGCTTGCACAATAAAATTTACTTCCACTACTTTTGAACTTTAAATAATACCTTAGAATTTCTTAGCCTCCAAAATCATATGAGCCAATTCCTTAAAGTTGCTCATCATGCATATATATACACACATACACAGGTCAACTGAAACCACAAAGAGACAATTCAAACTCCCAGAAACTTTAGATATTGGAATGATCAGACATAGTATAAAAGAATTATTTTCAGATATCAGCTTTGAAAAATTAGTAAGTAGAAAACTTGAAAGTAGCACAACAAAACCATACTTCTAGAAATGAAAATGTATAATTGAAAGCAAATTATCGATATTATGTGTTAAAGAGCAGCCTAGACATGGACAAAGTGAAAATTATTCATTGAAATATAAAACTGAAAAAATTAGCATAAATACAACAAAGAGAACAAAGAAGTACCATCATGGCAGTGAATTTAAGCACAATGAAAGGTATAATGAAATTTTAAATGTATCCATTCAAAATCCCATAATGTGAGGATAAGAGAAAACATGGCAGAGGCACATTTTTAAAAAGGAACACCTGAGAAAACTTCATAGTTGGTGAGGAACTCCCATTAACATTTAATATGCCCGATAAATCTGAACCAGAGTAAATAAAATATTAATGTATCCTGGTGATATCACACAACAGCTATGACCAAAAGGCCTTACAAGTAACCAGAAAGAAAACATTGCTTTCAAAAGAGTGACAATTAACTGACATCTGACATCTCTAAATGATTTCTGTAGGCCATCCTCAAGGGGGAAAAAGACATTATCAATCAAGAATTCAATTTCTGGCAGAAATATGTTTACAGAAAGTAGGCAAAATATAGAACACATTCAAAATACAATGGGGAAAAAGATCATCCAGTTCCAAAAAATAAAAGAAATGAATTAAAAACATGGTAAAGATGGAAACAAAATTCAAACTAAGTCAATAGAAACAAAAATATATTAGAAATGGAAATAAAAGTAAATGGACTGACTTCTGATTTCTAGTTCTGCAAGAAAGGAATTTAGAAATCATTACCCATCTGTACAATAAGTAAAAAAGCTGAACATAGTGAAAAAATAACAAATGTTCTTGGGCCCTGGGGAAGGACAAAAGACAGGGGAAACCACTGCCCACGGACTGGAAAGAGAGACGCAGTGTACTTGAGGGGAGACCCAGGAGCAGGAACCACAGCAGGAATCCATGCTGGAGGAGGAAACCGGACACTAATTCATAAATTGCTGGAGGCTCAGTGTGGACAGCTCTGAAATAAAAACTGGAGGAGTTCCAGTTACAGGAGGCCTCCCACAATATTTTCAGATTTACCTTCAGGAACTCAAGATTTTCTTTCAGGAAAATCCTCTCCTGCTTTTGGCGTGATGAGGAAAAAGAAACCATTTTAAATACAACAGAGCATGCTGTTCTTAAAGAGGTGTCCCCACAGGTGAAACCGGTAAACCAGAGCCTCTCCTACTAGGGGTATTATAAGAGCCTCGCTGACCAAAGAAAAAGGATATATGTACCCAACTCCAGTCAGTTCTAACCTTCCTGCCCCTTGGAACTCAGAGGGGTTTGATCTGAGAAACATTTGTGAAGCTCACAGTTGAGAGGCCCAGGCTCACTAAAGATTGGGACCTAATCATAGGGCTATAGTATGCTTATTCTTCCCTCACACCTCACTGTAATTAAAATGTTTTCATAAACTCCTGTGAACTTATACTGTAGTTCACATATTGAAGAAAAAAAAAAACTCTCTGGCTCAGTGGATAGAGTATCAGCTTGCGGAATGAAAGGTCCTGGGTTTGATTCCAGCCAAGGGTACATGCCTGGGTTTCAGGCTCGATCCCCAGTATGGGCCCTGCAGAAGGCAGACAATCGATGATTCTCTCTCATTGATGCTTCTATTTCTCTCTCCCTCTCCCTTTCTCTCTGAAATCAATACAAACATATTAAAAAAAAACACACAATAAACTACTGAAGCAATTGCAATTGAAGATATTTAGCAGCTCAGACAACACTGAAGACCTTTTTGACTCTTTAGAGAAAATACTGAAGTGTGTTTGATATTTTTTACAAGAAATTTATGAAGCACAGGAAAGCATGGCTTCAAAGAAAAATAATTATTCTCTCTTCGTGGCTATTAGATGGAAAGCAGAATGTTTCAGCTATGAGTCAGGTGAATAGATAACTTCTAAAAGGAAAAAAAAAAAGAATCATTTCACCCTCAGCAAGGATTGCTCACTGTTGGTTAAATGTTAACACTTTCCCTGAAGCTTACAAGCAAAGAGGTCATACACTTTAGAAATAATCGAATAGTTTAACCTGTGCTAGAGGGGCTTGCTAAACACAACCTGTCTGAGGGGAGAAAGTGACAGATTCCCTGGGACTGTTCCAAAGCTGTCAATTTATCAGCCATAATTGGCCACATAATGAGCTTCTTACTTTCATCAAATGTTTAAGCAAAAAAAAAAAAAAAAGAAAAAAAAAAGAAAAAAACTGATAAACCTGTGGCAAAATAAGTAAATAAAGTTGCAATTATGAATATAATGCTGTATAATGCTGTTTTTAACTTAATATTTTAATGGGTTGTTAAATTCATCTTTTCTACCTCATCACCGGTAGATACAAGGATTTGAGATTAGCTTATTTTACCAAGTAGACTTTCCTTAGAGAATACGTTGATTATAACTTGAAAGTGAGAAACATTTTCCTGAGAGGATGAAATGTGTAATATATTGAGCTGGTCAGATCCTATGGGGGAAGTAATCATACAATCACTTAGTAAGCACTGCAAGGCAACAGTCTGTTCCTTAGCTTATATATACATTCCAAGGCCATTTTCATTGTATCTGAGATTTAATTTGTACAGATGACTGAGAGATGACATGGAGTGATCAATGCTTTGAAAGAAGATTTATTACTCACAGTTCCCAAGAGAAGAGAGCACATCACACCAGGCAGGGGCATATGAGGAGCATCAGAGTAAAATGCTACATGAAAGGCCCTTTACACTCTACTTAGAACAAGTCTGAAGTGGCCTCCCCACACTTTTGCTCCAGTGACAAAGATGTCCCTTGAACAAAGTTCCTTTTCCCCTACCCCCAAAGCCAAGGGATGCACCAAACACCTTAAAACCCCAAAGGAAACCTTCCCCAAAGCCAAAAATGTACTGCCTTGTTTGTCCAAGTCTTTCCTGGGATTACTGCATCCACCATTGTTCAACTTCTCCCATTTTCTCAGGTCAGGATAATGCTTCTCTTACTAATGTGTCTTCCATGATTTACAAGTGCTTCCACAGGGGATTGGGATGTCAGGAATACACACAGGCAAGCAAGGTCTTGGCAAGGAGACCAGGAATAGCAGCACCCCAGAGGACGCTCCCTCCCAGACCAGTTGGCTAATGAAGTGCTGTTGGAACATGAAATGTCTAACACCTCTGACTTGACAGCTGCAAATAGAAAAACTAAAGTGGGACAATAGGCTACAAAGGCTTCCTCTCATGCTCTATTTTTGGATCAAAAAGTTTAAATATCAAGATCGGAGACAGAAAGTTACTTTTGACTATGTCAAATTTATAGCATTTATGTAAGAGAAGACATACTCATTTGTTATGGCAGAGTAATTGTGCAGATTAGAGAGACAGCAAAATCAAAGCCATCAAATTTCAGCTGTTCATCGCAATTACTCTTTAAATTGTGTTATTAGCAGGATTTGACCCACCTCATTTCAAATTATTCTAGCACCTCATAACTTATTTTTAAAGATAGTTTTCCATTTTATTATCCTCACCTCCAACAAAAAATTGTAATCTACAGTCTAAGATGTTCTTTTGCTTGGTGTCCAGCCATTATTCTTTATTATGCCTCATTGTGTATTTTTTGCACCAGGGAAATATAAAAGTAATGAAGACATTTAAGAGAAAGCAGGTCACATATAGTGACAGGAGAAGGGACAGTTATGAGCTAGTTCCATGCTTGTTTCCTTTACCAAGTAGATAGTACTTCAAAAATTATACTTATCTCAGTGATTCCTACTGATATTTTCAAGTGCTTTCTATTGTCCTAGGGCAGTGGTCGGCAAACTGTGGCTCTCAAGCCACATACGACTTGTGAGCCGCAGTTTGCCGCTCTGTTGACTAATGAGTTTGCTGACCACTGGGATAAGGGCTTAGTCACAAGGAACAACAACAGCCTGTAATTATTGAAATTAAGAATCTAGGTCAGTGGTCAGCAAACTCATTAGTCAACAGAGCAGCAAACTGCGGCTCGTGAGTCTTATGTGGCTCGCGAGCCCCAATTTGTTAACCACTGTCCTAGAGGAAAGTTCAATCTTCTCTTCTTGGGATTCAAAGTATATTGTAAATTTGTTCCTAGTTAATATTCCTGACTTCCATTTTTTTAATCATGAGAAAAAAGCTCCACGGATCACAAACCAGTCACTAGACTTTTCTTCATATAGTCTTTGTGGATAATTTCTTTTAAGAATGTACTTTTTCTGATTATAAAATTTCCTCAGTGTGAAAGGAGTTGAAAATATACAATGAATGACAAAACTAAAGGGGAAAAAAAGAGAACAAAAATGTTCTGAGGACATAGGTCAGAGAAGTACAAACTGCTAATAAACATTAAGAGGTAAATCCTTAATATGACTAGTCCTGGAAGGAATATAAATTATAATTCCAATAGAAGGCTCCTTTTTAAGCTATTATATTAGCTAAAACATTTTCAAGAAGTTAAGTTATTTTATAAATGTACATAATTTATTAGCCCACACCTAAATGGTAAACAATTTGCTTTTTTAAAAAATGATCTCATACTTTTCTATCAACTCCCTGAGATACATTTCTATAATTAGAAACTCTGAAAGAAACAATAGGTTGACATGATATGCCAAGTTGCCTTCCAGAATGCCTGCCTGAATACTACATTGCTCTCAGGGCTGGCAATATGCACATTACACAGTTTTCTGGCCAAACAGAGTCGTGGAAGATAGGAAAGTCGGGAGGCTGAAATTTGAGTTATGCTTTGCTTATCAAGCCCTATTAAAAATCTGGGTCCTTTCTCATCTTTGTTATTTTTGTTCATAGCAACACACTAAGACAGTCCATCTTCTCCAAGGTCATTGTATAGCAGAAATGGCTAGTAGAGTTGCTTCATCAAAAGTGAACACTTGGTTCTTATTGACACAACTGCTTCTTATTCTCTTAATATAGTGAATCATGTCTATATAAGAAGCCTGTATGAAGTTTTTTGCATTCAATTTTACATTTTTCTTTAATAAAACCAGTTGTCTCAATATCATACACTGAATAATGTATTATTATTAGAAAACTGATACCATACTGAATTTTTCCCATGTATGGTTTGATTGAATACTGTCATTATGATATTGAATAATCTCTTAATTCAAATCTCACATCATTATTTTTTCTTTTTAAAAATGGCTTTAAGGACTTTTGTTCATTGGTTTTAACAATAAATTTTGGAGCAGTTCATTTGGAAATATTTTTAGAATATGTTTTCATTGATTTCAGAGCAAGGAAGGGAGAGAGAGTTAGAAACATCAGTAATGAGAAATAATCACCAATCAGCTGCCTCCTGTACAGCCCCAACCTGGGATCAAGCCTGAAACCCCCAGGCATGTGTACTGACTGATAATTGAGCCCTGATTCCTGATTCATGGGTCAATGCTCAACCACTGAGCCACAGTGGCCGAGCCAGGTGGAATCTTTATTACAATTGTATTGTTTTTATATTTATACTTAATTTTAGAAGAAATAAAATCTTTGTTATATTCTTGTTTGTCTTCTAGGAAAAAGATTTTCTTTCATTAAAATATTTTTTAAAAGACCCTAAGGGATATCTTATCATTTTCTTCATATAAGTCCTGCGCATTTCTTGTTAAGGTTATTTATAGGTCTTTTGAAATATTTTCTGTGTTTATTACTAGTATCTATGTTTTATTACATTTTCTGGCAAAAAGGAGTTATTGATTTTTAAATAATTTGAACCAGAATACTCAGATATTTTTTAACAATATTAATTTTTCAGGTACTTGCCTAGGATTTTCCAGACATGCATTCATATATCCTACACATGCTGTGCACAGAGTACAAATGCCTAAATGCATTGAGTTAGGCACAGACGTGATACATAGACAGATTCAAACACTAACCTTCCCTTATATGTATTTTACTTTCAATTTTTCCTTCCAAAGGGTAAATAATATGGCCATTTTACTGCAACAACAAACAAAGCTCATGTATGACTGCACACCTGTGATTTAGATGTATAGCTACAACAGGTCTGTTTCAATGTAACTGCTTATAAAAGTCATTGACAAACCATTTGAGTTTATAGGGTGCTATGTCTCTGTCTGCCCAGGGCCACTTTCACTCCCCTGCTTTACCAAACACAAAGGATTAAGCTTAAGACTGGTGGATCCAAGAGGTTTTCATATACTCAGCAATCATGTCTGAAAGCACCTTCCAACATCCAACTATTTTAAACACCTTTATTAAAAATGTGGTTATAACAATTGTTATGGTAATCCTATATAATAAAAGCCTAATATGCAAATTGTCCCCCCAGGGAGTTCAACCACTCACTATGATGTGCACTGACCACCAGAAGGCAGTACAGAACATGGTGGGCATTAGTGATGTGGTGCTCACAGTAGGTAGCACTGGAGGCACTGCCAGCCCCAATGGGCTCTGACAAGAACAGGACCACCGCAAAATGGTGGAGCAGGTGAGCAGGTAGCACCAGGCCAAGGTGAGTGTGAGTGAGGGCCTGATTGCCCCACTCATCTCCCCGAAGATGGCGACCAGTGGTAGTGGCAGGGAGGCAGGGATGCTGTCCAGCTCCCAGGAACTGAGGGAGTCTGGCAGGGGTCCTGGCCCCAATTAATCACTCTGTAAGCAGGATGGTAGAGCAGGTAAGGGGGCAGCACCAGGCCAATGCAGGGTGCCGGTTGGGACTGCAAAGCTCTGAGGCTGGGGCATGAGCTAGAGGTGCGAGTTGGAGCCCGATTTCTGCAGACCACCCCTAGAGACCCCACTCATGCACGAATTTGTGCACCAGCCTCTATGTTAATAAGATCACTTTGTGTTCCCCAAACATTCATTCAGTGGTACCCATATTGGGATGAACACATGAGCAGACATCAAACATGACTGTGGGCAGACACATCCTTGCTCAGTTATCTGCTGAACAACTCCCCATCATACAAAAGCTTGAGAACTCATCTGAGGACATTGGTTAGTTGACTGGAAACTATGGATTGCTCATCTATACTTTAGTACCAGCTCTCCAGTTAATCTGATAGATCAGTGGTCAGCAAACTGCAGCTTGTGAGCCACAGTTTGCTGCTCTGTTGACTAATGAGTTTGCCAACCACTCTGCTAGGTGATCCCATGTCCCTTTGCCTGATTTTTATTATGTATACATTTTACATTTTATTAATGGCCCCATTGTACTTAAAAGAAAATAATATTTTTCCAATAAAAAACTATGCCAATTATGTAAAGTTCCATAAATCATAACTTATCCCTCTATTTTAAAACTAGGCCATGTACTAACTCATTTTCTAAGGAGCTTTCAGATTGAGCTCTTAAGGCAGAGATGGGCATCTTTAGATTTTTTTTGTATAGTATCAGACACATAAAACATACTTAATATAGGACCTCTGAAGTGAAAACAAGGCAGAACAACACAAGATATAGGAAGATAAGGAAGCAACTGGCTAAAAAGAGGCCAGGTATACAGATCCAATAGAGAAAAAAAAATGGCACACCCTCATTTTTACATCCTCTTTTCTATCTTAACCATATTTTTTTTCTCAGATAAATTTCTCATTAAAGCAGTAAGACTTTGTGGAAATTTTTAGGCTCTTACAGCAATTCATCACAGATATCCACATTTAAACTGCAAAAATACAAGAAATAAAGGAAAAGCATTATTTCCAGTGGTAGTTTTAAGCAGAGAATGTGGCTAACAGGCTTTGGACAATTTCATAGGTCAGCTTGTATTTTTTAGTGATCAACACATCTATCTATCTATCTATCTATAAAAGCCTAAGCAACCAAATGACTAAATGACCAAATAACTGGTCCACCAGTTGCTATGATGTGCACTGAACACCAGGGGGCAGACACTCAATGCAGAAGCTTCCCCCTAGTGGCCAGTGTGCTCCCATAGCCAACCTCCCATGGCCTGCCAACCTCCCATAGTTTCTCTCCCGATAGCTGTCCAATTACCCACAGTCCCTCCCCTCAGCTGGTCAGCCCCCCTGATCATCCCAGATCACCAATCAGGCCAAAGGACTCCACCTGTACATGAATTTGTGCATCTAGCCTCTAGTAAACACATAAAAGGTCAAGGACATGTTGAGGTCCTGAAAATGTGGTCCAATATAGAGAATTTTCAGTGATCTTCAAGGTGAGCATACTTGTGTTTGAGCTTTGGAAAAGGATCAATTTTGTCCTAGCTGGTTTTGCTCAGTGGTTAGAGTGTTGGCCTGTGGACTGAAGGGTCGCAGGTTCGATTCTGATGTGTCTCTCTCATATCAATGTTTTTCCCTCCTTTCCACTCTAAAAATCATCGGGTGAGGATCAACAAAAAAGTTAAAAGGCCATTTTTTTTTCTCAGATAAATTTCTCATGAAAGCAGTAAGACTTTATGGGGATTTTTAGGCTCTTATAGCAACTCATCACAGATATCCACATTTAAGCTACAAAATTAAGAAACACTGAAGAAACAAATTTGGTAGCTATGAAAATCACATTTCCTGAACCAATAAACAAGATCACTTACAGATTCATTTTCTAGAAATTACCACAGACATGCTACATACAAGACCAAACATTTGACCATGCTTTCTTTCCTGTCTTAACAAAGAATATCTAAAGATGCCTTAAAAGGAGACAGGTATTTGGTCACTAATCACAGTATCCTGGTAAATTTTCTAAGGTAATACTTGAAATCCTTTTTTCTTATAATAAAATATCCACACCCTGTTCCTATTGCTCATGAGTTTTCCAGACTCCTGTGGCATTTATTTCAGTATCTTCAAAGAACATAATAGTTGCTTAAAAACACAGAGAGATTTAATTTTAATCCAGATTTCTCCATAGAATTACATTTGGTCTCCTTTCACAGGAATCTGTGTGCCCTTCTCTAATATTGATCAGCTAGTTTAAATATTATCAGATCTGCCACAAGTGACTGTGTGGCTTTAGGAAATGTCAATACCTGTCTATGCAAAGACAATATTCTCACATTATCTATACAAAGGTCCTGGTAAAGAGATCTTAAATTAATTTTACTTGTTTCTTTGGCTACATATTGTGTGAATATGTCCCTTAAGGCAAAAAGCAGATGTTGCTTTATAAAAACATTTTGCATAAATATATTATTTTATCAAGCAGTCAATAAGTGCACTTCCTTGCAGCAACATTTCACTTCAGAATGATAGAACCATCTTATTTCTACCAATATAAATATTTTCATAATAAGTGCATGAATAGAAACTGTCAAAGATTTAATTTGTCTCACATGATTGCTACTTTACCTTCAAAACCTATGATATATGAATAAGCAAAATAACTTGCAGCAATCAAGGAGAGCAGTTTTAATAAGGTCAACAGGCTCCTTCAGAGAGTAAATCTGCATATAATTGAAGCATAAATCGAAATACAAGGTAAGCATTTTGAGAACATTTCATATTAGTATCATATCCTCAGTAAGGTAAACTGTCTTGTATTTTTTTATTGATGTTTCTAATCCTAGAAACATTCTATATAATAAAAGCCTAATATGCAAATCAACAGAATGGCAGAATGACTACATGCTATGACACACACTGACCACCAGGGTACAGACACATAGGAGCTGCCCCGTGGTGGTTAGTGTGTACCCATAGGGGGAGCACAGCTCACCCAGAAGCTGGGCTCACAACTGGCAAGCGCAGCAGCAGTGGCAGGAGCCTCTCCCGCCTCTGTGGCAGTGCTAAGGAGCAGTGAGCAAGTGGGCGGTAAGGAATGAGGCATCCTGGACTTTGAGAGGGCACAGGCTGGGCTGAGGAACCCTCCCCCCACCCCAACCCCAGTGCACGAATGTCATGCACTGGGACTCTAGTTTCCTATAAATGTGGGTTAGGGAATTAGAATTAACTCTCTGGCTAGGAACATGGAATTTGTTGAATAAAGTATACAAACATCTGAAAAGCATGAAGGAGCTAACATGATGGTAAGGAAATATGTACTAGTCAGATTAGGGGCCATAGGAGGTGAGCAGAACAAGTTTGAAGCCAAATAAAAGAGAAGCAGAAAAGCCCCTTTCATCTGAAGACTGAGCCACTTGAAACTTTCAAGTTTAGTTGGAGGGCACATGAGGAATGAGGAGAATAGAAATCAAAATTTCAGGGTCTATTCAGGTGGAGGGTCTCATAGGAGACTCACCCCACATTAAACTGAGGCCATAATAGACAAACCATCAGGGAAAGTTTGGCAATTAAGTCAAAGCACAGCCCCGGACTTTCTGATTCAGTAGTTCTAACATGAGTCCCAAGAATTTATATTTCTAAAAATTTCTCTGGTGAATTTGATATAGCTGCTCCAGGGACCACACTTTGAAAAACCACAGCTCTAGATGAATATATCATTATCCTAGGCCTCAAAAAAAAATAATTTGTAAGTATACTGGGGAGGATATTAATAACAAATAAATAAGCACTCAAGGAAACAGATAGGATGAGCAAATATCAAAAGCAGAGCTGCAAAATATCAAATACTGGAATTATTAGTCATAGATCATAAAACTGTTATGTTTAATTAAACATCTTTAGTGTTTTTCAAAAAGTCAAGCTTAAAATATCCTTAGGAAATTGTAAATAGTGATGTCACAGATTTTTTAAAAATAGCAAATAGATATTTTAGAAATAAAAAGGTAAATGGGTCTAATTAGGGGCCATTTGGATATTTGTAATATCATTTGAAGCCATACAAAATTATCAATTTAAAAATTACCCTGCTAGCCAAAACCGGTTTGGCTCAGTGGATAGAGCATCAACCTTCAGATTGAAGGATCCCAGGTTTGATTCCGGCCAAGGGCATGTACCTTGGTTGCGGGCACATCCCCAGGCAGCTGATCGATGTTTCTCTCTCATCAATGTTTCAGGCTCTCTATCCCTCTCCTTTCCTCTCTGTAAAAAAAATCAATAAAATATATTTTTTAAAAATAATAAAAAATAAATAAAAATTACCTGCTATATTTGGACAAACATTTAATTAACTAACTCCTAATGCCTTGGCAGGGCCAGATCAAATGATATCAAGGGTCTTATTATGATCTATTGGCCAAACATTCCCCACCCCTGATAGATGAAATTGAAGACAGAATTAGAGAGCTGGTACACAGGTAGAAGGAAGAATCTAGGAAAGATGTCAAGCAATTATAGTCCGCAGGTAAATTTGGATCTGCTGCTTTTTCTTGGAAATAAAATTTTACTAGATCACAACCCTGTCATTCATTACTGTATCTTCATTGACTGCACGGCCCAAATTGGAATTAAGAGAATGCGAAATCTAGGAGGCAAAATTTTAGGAGCCACTTATTCTCAGGCTCATAAAAGGGCCAATTCCGTACTTGATCAACCTTGAGAATAAATGCCTTCTTAAATTTAATCCATAGGCCCTCTGCTGCCTTACCCTCATCTGGGCCTTGCAAAAAGGCAAGAGGGACCTTCTTAGTGGTAAGTATATGGAGCTTTTCATTTTTGCTGTTTTCTGTATTTCAATTTCAAACTTTTAAAGACATGCTCCTCTAACTCAGACAAAACATAACAAAAATTAGAAACCTTTTAAACTCAACAATGAGAGTATTATATATCAAAACAAGTCAGACAAAAAGAATACTTCAGTGCCTCTATTAGAAAAGTAGGTAAGGCAACTATAGTCATCTAAGCATCTGTGGTTAAACACAGCACATCTGAAGACATAGCCCTTCTACTCCTGAGTCTAGTAGCCCCCCCTTATCTGCTGTTTCACTTTCCATGGTCTCAGCTACCCACAGTCAATTGTGGTCCAAAAAAATCTTAAATTTAAAATTTCAGAAACAAACATCTCATAAATTCTAAATTGTGCACCATCCTAAGGAGTATGATGAAATCTTACACTTCCCACTCAGCCTTCTTGGGATGGACATCACCCCTTTGGTTACCTTATTCAGGGTGCATTAGCTTCCCACTCATTAGTCACTTGGTATCCATGTTGGTGATCAGATTAACGTTCACATGATCAAATAATCCTTATTTTACTGAATAATGGCCAAAAGTACAAGAGTAATAATGCTATCAATTCAGATATGCCAAAGTGAAGCCATAAAATGTTTCCTTTAAGTGAAAAGGTGAGTATAGTACAAGATATTTTGAAAGAGACCACATATATTTTATGAAAGTATACTAGAGGCCTAGTGCATGAAAATTAATTCAATGGAGAGGGGGGTCCCTCAGGTCAGCCTGCCCTCCTCTCACAGCCCAGGATCCCTGGGGGCGGGAGGCAACCTAGCAATCAGGGAAAGGCAACACCCCCATCATACCTCTGTTGCTGCTACTGACAGCAGTGCAAGCTTCAGCCAACCCTGATTATCTGTGCCTCAGGTTGGCTCTGGGTGGCTGGGCAACCGACATCCAAAGATTGCTTGTGCCTCAGGGTGGCTGGGTGGCTGAGGGGACAGGGGGACTCTGGAGGCAGGCACATGGGGCCGCCCCAGTGGGGATGAGGAGACTGGGCACTGCCATTTTGTGGCTGTGGGCACCTCCATCTTTGAGGGGGTGGCAATAATTAGCATATTCCCTCCTTATTGGCTGTGGGTGCCACCATCTTTGAGGGCATGGCAGACAATTAGCAAATTCCTTCTTTATTAGATAAGATTATTAAAATTATTTTATTTTATGATTAGTTATTGTTATTATCTCTTACTGTACTTTTTAAAAATAAATCATTATTGTTCATATTATTACAGTTGTTCCTCTTTTTTGCCCCCATAGCTCCCCTCCACACAGTTCTCACCCTCCCCTCTGCCCTTACTCCCCCTACACACACACTGTCCTCATCCATAGGTGTGCAATTTTTGTCCAGTCTCTTCCCATACCTTCCATATCCTCTTCCCCTCAAAGGGAGTCCACTCCCTTTCTATGCCCTTGATTCTGTTATATTCACTAGTTTATTCTGTTCATCAGATTTTTTTTTCACTTGATTTTTAGATATGTATTTGTTGTCACTTTGCTGTTCATAATTTTTATCTTTACCTTTTTCTTCCTCTTCTTAAAGAATACCTTTCAGCATTTCATATAATATAGGTTTGGTGGTGATTAGCTCCTTTATCTTTTTCTTATTCATGAAGCTCTTTATCTGACCTTCCATTATAAATGATAGCTATGCTGGGTAGAGTAATCTTGGTTGTATGTTCTTGCTCTTCATCACTTTTAATATTCCTTGCCACTCCCGTCTGGCCTGCATAATTTCTGTTGAGAAATCAGCTGACAATCGTATGGGTACTCCCTTATAGGTAACTAACTGTTTTTCTCCTGCTGCTTTTAATATTCTCTCTTTGTCTTTTGCTCTTGGCAATTTAATTATGATGTATCTTGGTGTGGTCCTCTTTGGATTCCTTTTTTTTTTGGAGTTCTTTGTGCTTCCAGGACGTGTAAGTCTATTTCTTTCATCAGGTAGGGGAATTTTTCAGTCATTATTTCTTCAAATAGGCTTTCAGTATCTTGCTCTCTCTCTTCCTCTGGCACCCCCATAATTCTGATGTTGGTATGCTTGAAGTTGTCCCAGAGGCTCCTGACACTAGCTTCATATTTTTTCTTTTTTTTTTTCTTTTTGCTTTTCTAGTTTGGTGTACTTTGCTTCTTCATATTTCAAATCTTTGACTTGATTCTTGGGATCCTCTAGTCTGCTGTTGGATCTCTGTATATTATTCTTTATTTCAGTCTATGTATGCTTAATTTCTAGTTGGTCCTTTTTGATATCCTTGAAGGTCTCACTAAATTTCTCAGAGGTTTCTAGAAGATTCTTGAGTAACTTTATAATTGTGGTTTTGAACTCTATATTCAGTAGTTTCTTTTTTTCCATTTCTTTCATTTGTGACCTGTTTCTTTATCTCTATATTTTAGCTACTTCCTTGTGTTGATAAAATGGCTTTGTGTGCTAAGTGTCCTATAGAATCCAATGGTTTAGCCTCCCTAATTACCTGAGGTGGACACTCTTGGTGTACCCCTTTGTGGGTTGCTTGCAGGGTCTTGTTGTAGTTAAGGCTTGATTGCTGTTGGTATCACTGGGAAGGATTGACCTCCAGACCAATTGCTGTGAGGATCAGTTTTGTCTACAATGGGAGAACTTCTGTGCATGAGACACCCTTATGGAACAAGACTTGCTTCAGTGGGGCTTTGGTGCTCACTCAGTCTGTCTCTTGAGTGTGTCCCTTATGGATATGAAGAGTTGTAATTTGGTATGGTCTGCTCTAACCACTGGGTACACTGGTTCTTGGATCTCCAAGGATGTATAAGGTCAGCCACTGCCTGAGACCACCCAGCAGGAGCTACAGAGAGATCTGCAGAATCCTCCTCTTTGTTTGGGGTTTGGAAGTCCCCAGATGAGCCCCAGTAGTGAATCATTGCAAGCTTCTGTCCAGCCTTGGGCCTTCTTTTGGAGGCTCTGGGGCTCTCTGACCCAGCTGCAGCATGTTATGTTTTAGATTGCAAAAGGCCAGGCCGTTCATATGCAAAAGCCTTTGTGTACAGCTTGGGTGAGGTTGTAAATTGGCAAGATCTCAGGGAATCACCAGGGCAGAGCAAACAGCAATGGCTGCCCATTAGCCCTGCCCCAACGAGGTCTTCAGGTCTCTGTGTCCTGAGGCACTGTGCAGGAACAATGATCACTGCAGGCACCTCTGAGAGAAAGCCACCCTTGTGTTCAGGCCTGATTCCAGACAGTCCATTTTCTCCTCATATGAGTCTGGATCTCCAGAGTCTCACCCAGAACTGAAGTTCAGAGCAGTCATGAGCTTGTATCTCCCTTCTGATTGAAAAAGATAACAGATACTCCCTTTCTGCATGCGCCTCCATACCTCCACACTTCACTTACACACTTCCGCACTTCCTCACAGTCTCAGTGTGCTTTTTTCTTTCCTTCTAGTGTATAAATTTCACTCAGCCAGCCTTCCCATGGTCTGGATGATATATGTTTTGTCTTTTAATTGTAGTTTTGATGTGGTTGTGTGAGGCAGCAAGTTCAGGTGTTTACCTATGCTGCCAACTTGGTTCCTTCTCACTATGCTTCTTTTATAAATTAAACTCTATGTATAGGAAAAAGCAGTATATACAGGGTTCAATATTATCCACAGTTTCAGGTACCCACTCAGGATTTTGAAGCAAATCTCCCATGTATGAGGGGAGACTACTGTGTATAGTGTTCAGTCAAATTGTGTTCATGTGCCAAAGTTACATGTACAATAATATTTTTAGCAGGATTATTATGCCCTATGGGTATAAAAATTGAGTTGTAAAAATATGAGCAAATCTCATAAACATGTTGTACTAAAGAAGCAAAGGTAAAATAATACATACCATTATCATTCCATTTAAATGAACCCAAAATCCTGTAAAACTAAGAATTAAAAATAGTCTCAAGGTAAAGGACAAAAGTTATGGACAAGAACATATGCAAAGTGAATTTCTGTTCTTACAATAGTTTGCTTCTTAATATGAGTAAAAGTCACACAGTACTTACTTTTTAATTATTCATGAAACTGTACATTTATTTTTATGCACTTTTTTGCATAGTTTTAACGTTTAGAAAATTAAAAGAAAAAAATCACATATGGTAATTAACTGAATTAAAAGGATTAAGATAGTTCTTCCATTTATCTACTGACTTTCAATATTTTTCTGAAGTGATGCTAATATGAACTCAAATTATCTAACAATATGTTCTTTATAAGGATCTTGAGATATCCGTTTCAGTGAACCAAGAGAATATACACAAGTGGTCTGTTAATTGGGTCATTTTAATAAATGTGGGGAGGAAATACAAAATATAAACAAAAGTAGACAAAACAGTATAATAAAAACATATGGCCCTAGCTGGTTTGGCCCATTAGATAGAGCATTGGCCTGTGGAACAAAGGGTGCCTGGTTTGATTCCAGTCAAGAGCACATACTCTGTTGCAGGCTCAATCCCCAGTAGGGGGCGTGCAGGAGGCAGCTGATCATTGATTCTCTCTCATCATTGATGTTTCTTTTTTTTTTAAATATATTTTATTGATTTTTTACAGAGAGGAAGGGAGAGGGATAGAAAGTCAGAAACATCGATGAGAGAGAGACATCGATCAGCCGCCTCCTGCACACCCCACACTGGAGATGTGCCCGCAAGCAAGGTACATGCCCCCGACCGGAATCGAACCTGGGACCTTTCAGTCCGCAGGCCGACGCTCTATCCACTGAGCCAAACCGGTCTCAGCATCATTGATGTTTCTAATTCTCTCTCCCTTTCCCTTTCTCTCTGAAATCAATAAAAATACATTTTTTAAAAGAGAAAAAACATGTTCTACTTACTCAGCTTCAGTATTTATCGTTTTTTTTCACATCCAATTTTACCACTCTCCTTTATACTTTAAAGGAAAACCCAGATTTCACATCATTTCATCTGCAAATGGATCATATTTAACAAATTTTTTAAAATTTAATAAATTTTAACAAATAAAAAAAAGTTAACATCACCATGTTACCATTATTATACTAAAAGTCCCAATAATCCTTTAATATCATCAATATATGTTAATTGTTCTTGAGCATTTCAACAATAACATATAGTTGTTTTCTTTAAATCAGGATCTAAATAAGGTCCATAGGTTGCATTTGATCATAAGACTTCTTGAGTCTTCTGTGTTCTTTGGCAGGCCATTTGCTTTTCTTTTATGTCATTGATTTATTATAGAAACCAGATCATTTGCATTGTAAAATGCCCCATATTCTGAATTTGGCTGATTGTTTTCTCATATCATTGATTACTTTTTCTTTAATTGCCTGATATTTTGGACAGGGTTAGGGAGCGTATGCAAATTTACCTTTCATACTTGATGTCATAGTGTTCATGTGCAGAAATCAATGCTTTTCTGTGGCAGCATCACCATGTTAAACTATTCACTAAAACACAATTAAACTCATCTAAAAAGAAATAAAAACTACTTTACAAAACATTCATTCAGAGGCCATAGGTAAGATCCAAACCATCTATTTAATGCAATAATAATTGCATTAGTATATATCTAAATCTAATTACAGAAAAGACATAAAATTAATGGACTTTTGAATTCATTATTTTTAGGATAATGAGCTTTGTTGCAATTAGCTATTATTCCTAAACCCTAAATCAATCTTCTCTGTGCTCTCAGGAAAGTCTTATTTGCAGCACAAATCCCTTACTGGCTGAATAAAAACAATATTTGATATTTTAATACATACTTTTAAAATATATTTTTATTGATTTAAGAGAGGAAGAGAGAGGAAGAGAGAGATAGAAACATCAATGATGAGAGAGAATCATTGATTGGCTGCCTCCTGCACACCCCATAGTGATCAAGCTTGGGGATTTACCCTACCTGAGAATGGAACTGTGACCGTCTGGTTCACAGTTCAATGTTCAACTACTAAGCCACACTAGCCAAGCAAATGCATACTTTTAATTTATATATTAAAACCTTATTTGTGACAAATATTGACTGCTGTCTGTCATTTGAACCAGACAATGTTATCCATTCACAATTAAGAAAGATCATTCCCCATACACTGAGAATGAATTCATATAAATTTCTTCTACCCATTAAGCAAAATATTGACTATAAACACAGGTATTTGCTCTTCCACAATGTATGCCATTAACACCTATCTGATTTTGTCTCCTTTCACTGCCCCTTTTATACATTATGTTCCAGTTATACAGGCCTTTTTCATCTTTCAAGGAAAGGCCTAGCTTTTGCTTGCCACAGCAACTTTGCAGGAACTTATCTCTCTACCCCACGTGCATGGAGACTGCCATCCTCTATTTCACATGGCTGCTTCTTTTTCATAGTCTACATCACATTTATTGCCTCTCCTCAGTATAGTTTATTCTAACTTCTTATACATAGTACCACGCTCCCAGTCACTTACCATTATATGCAGAGATATTAAAAATTATTTCATGTTCTGTAAGCATGAGCACCAGTCTGAAAGGGCATAGACTATAGACCACAAGCATGGCTTGGGTGGGTACATAATTCCCGAACACTCAGAGCATGTGTCACTCTCTGAAATTAACCTTGACTTAGCTGTTGTTTGCCAATTCCCAATAAGAATATACACTCTATGAGAGCAGAACTTTCTTCTCCATCGGATTTCTAGTATCAAGAATAAAGTCTGGCACATGAGAGGTATTAAATATGGATTGTGATGTGTACCTAGTTTTTCTCTGAAGAGTACTATTTTGAATATGGCATTAGCAAGAGCATTAGATTATCATCACTCACAGAAAAATATTTTGTTACCATTACAGGAAAAATGCAATGAGTTTTCCAGTCACATGACAGCAACTTGTTTAAAAATGAATGATGCAAAAGCATCAGTGATTACCTGCCATTGTTTGACATCATCCAACCAATTTGATAACTTCTAACCAATCAGTAGTCACTATCCATTCCTACCAAAGACACCAATGGGACATTTTTTTGTGGAGCAAAGTTTGACTGCAGCTCTGATAGCTCTAAGAGTTTGTGATCCTATCATTCCAGAATGTCCTAGAAATTTCCACAGTCAAAAACTGGAAAATAATATAGATCCAGTGCTGTGTAATAAAGGACCAGCCCCCTCCAGCTTTCAATCTCCTTTAAAGTAATAACTTCAGAAATCAGTTAAAAATTTTATCATAAAATATTTTCTTCCAGACTCACACTTTAAAACTCCAAAAATTTATCTAGATGATTAAATTGTTATTATAGAATTATGAAGCTGAAAGAGCATACATAGTGACACTTCCTTTGAGGGCTTGTCACTCATCCTAGGTATGCTCACTTGATAAGGTATTCTTACCAAGGCTTCAACAACAAGAACTATGCCCATTTTTATTTTTCATTTGATGCACTTCTGGGAGGTTAAGCCATTGGCTAGGAGTCCAGTAGCTACTTTCATTCAATCCAGAGAGTTTATTGAGTATTACTCTGCACAAGGTAACCCGTCTGCTATTACAAAGAATAAAATAGAAATAAAACGCAGTTCACAGTAATGGAAAAGAGAAAACACATGTGTCAAGAAATTAGATAGAATACATGATATAGACTCGCAAAACAACAAAAGGTGCCCTGGTGCATTAAAAAAAATCACTTCTGCTTGGATGAATAAGATGAAAGTATTTTTAACATGAACTTGTAGATGAGTATGAAAGGTCTGATGATTTTTTTAGGTAGAAGCATCAACAGAAACAAAGGTAGCAGAAGAAAATTAAGGACAAATTCAGGGCTGCGGAGCTATCCAATGCAATTAGTGCCTTGGGTACAGGAATGATATAACTTGGATAGAAGTCTGTACATAAACATTGGGATTGCACTGTGGCTGGCCTTGATCACCAACTAGAAGAATTTTAAAACCTCAGAAACCTAAAAGATGATGAAGGCTCTTTCAGTCACAAATGCACAGTCGTGCATCTGTCCAAGGAAGCTAACTGGAAACTGAGAGTCCAAGGTTCTTATTGGAGGCTAGTTACAGAGGCTTTCTCAGCATAATATGTATTCCAAAATCCCAGATTTCCCCGAGGAAAGCAGGTGCTTAGCATAAATCATCTTGTTTGCTAGACACAGTAAAGCATCTTTATTAATTAAGGAAGAATGGGAACCCTCCTGAAATCCAAGTTCCCAGATGCCACTTAAGGAGCAAATTTCAAAGATAGTAGACTCAGACCTGCTTTTGTTAAACTTTCCCTGCACAACTAAACCCCACAAGTCTCTGTCTACAAGACTTGGTGGTTTCAACCAAGGAAATGAAAATCAACCCAATTGATGATTTGGCATTAGGCTTGTCACTCCTCCTAGGTATGCTCACTTGATAAAGTATTCTTATCAAGGCTTCAACAACAAGAACTATGCCCATTTTTATTTATCATCTATCTCACCAGCTAGAATGTTGGCTGGCCTTGTGAGTTCCTTTGACCAATAGAATGTGGCAGAAGTGATATTATATGGATTCCAGAACTGAGGACTCAAGAAGTCTTACAATTTCTGCCTTCAGCATTCTGAGCTTTCCTGAGACCACCATATACAGGAAGCTGGTCTGGCTTCTTGGAGGTGGAGAAAAAAAAAGTGTCCCAGACTGTAGCCAGCAACAGTTTCCAGATACATGAGCTCATGTGGATTCTTCCAGCCATGCCCAACTTGTAGCTGAATGAGAGAGCCCTGGCAAAAACATCAGAGTAATTAACTAGCAAGCAACAGGATGAGAAATAATAAATCACTGATTCGAACTAGAAAGAGAGAGTAGGAAGAATTAAAGATTTTTTTAAAAAATTAAAAAGAGCTTTTAATGAAGTAGGTAAAACCAATAGCAGAGAAAAAGTCCCTCTGGGGAGAAAAGATAACTTGGCTGGTTTAGTTTTGGGCCTTAAAGCCAGATATATTGACAATGTATTCCATTCATTAGAGTGAAAAAAAACTTACACATTAAGAGGTGGCAAAAGCAGATAGCAGGCTTGTGAAAGAGACAGGTTAGAGAGCTAGATTTTAGAGCCATCGACATAGAATTTTGGAGTCATTAATATCATCAAAAGAGAGGAGAGCGGAATATAAAGTATTGGGGATTCTTTTCTTTAGTCCCTTTTTATAGTGGAATGAAGCATGTCAGAAAAGAACATGAATACAGTGTGTTAGGAGGAGTGGAAAAGGGAAAACACCTGAGTAGGAGAGGAGGCATTCTCTTGCTTTCTTGTTCCCTCCTCCCTCTCTCCATAAGCTTCCTCTTCCCCTAGAATTGCGTATTTCCACCCTGGGCCCACATCTTTTTTGAAGCAGCATTAGAGGGACATATAGAGAACCAGAGAATAGGGTGGAAAGAATTTAGTGAGATACCACGAAACAGGGTCAAGGAGAGATTTCAGATTCAGAGGGATTTCAGGTCCACTGGGATCAGGCCTAAATGGGCAGTCGGACATCCTTCAGGGGTCCCAGATTGGAGAGGGTACGGCTGGCTGAAGGACACATACCTCCCCATGCACGAATTCTAACAGCCTTGTTCTAATAGGCAGTAATTCCTGGGGTGGGGAGAGAGTGCATTGGGCCTCTACTATAATATATTGAAGATCACCAGCTTGGAGAAAAACAAATGTATTCAAATCATGATGCTGTTACTTACTAACTATAATGTCTTCTTAAAAAAATTCTTTCACTATCTGTTTTGGCATGTGTCTGATCACAATAATATTTTTACCTATCTTTTTGGATGAATGTGGGTTTTAAATGAATTAATGCATGTACAACACTTAGCAAAATGTTTGGCATAAAGTAGGTCAATTAATTTTAGCTATTACTAATTATTGGAGTATTAAACTGACCCCAAAATTTGGTAAGCACTCAATATCGCTAAAGATTTAGTAATACTATTGACCACACACCAACCTCATAGCATCTTTGTGAGTTAAAACTGAATAGGAAAAACACTTTGAACACTGAATGGCATAAACCAATTAAATATGAGATTAAAATATCTTAAGTGAAAAGTGTGATCAAGAATAATTTCTATAGAATCATATAAATTTGAGAATGTTGTAAAAGTAAAAAAAAATTGTTCTTAAAATTCTGCTTATGACCATCTAAGTTTTAGAGAATGAGGAAAGGGAGTAGGCAGTTGAGTGTTAGAGATGTTTCTTTGCAGAATGTTTTGGGTTCCACTCAGCGGCCCCTGCACCCTGCCTTAAACAAGAAACATACAGGCTATGGTGAGTATATTTGGTGTAAAACTTTTACCAATTCAGAGATAATTAAATTTTTGTCAGCACAAAGAAACTGGAAAATATTTTTATTTATGCGATTGCCAAATATTGGTAATATAATGCAGTTGAATAACTAGGTTAAAATGATAAGACAGTCAAACCCAAAATTTAGTCTCTACTTCACCTTAGCAGAGAAAAGCCAGCCTTGTTCTAATAGGCAATAATTCCTGTGGTGGGAAGAGAGTAAAGCAAGGACCCAGAGAGGTGAGCCAGGGCATGAAGTGCGCTCTCTCTCTCTCTCTCTCTCTCTCTCTCTCTCCTCTCTCTCTCTCTCTCTCTCTCTCTCTCTCTCTCTCTCTCTCTCTCTCTCTTTCTCTTTCATATCTTGCATATGTATAATAAATCTTTCATACACAAGTCAGAAGAGCAGAAGCCCATTTTGTCCAAGAAAAAAATGCATCATCACTATGTATAAATCCAAAGATGGAATACTTGCACACCTATGATATTTTTATGTTTTCCTTTCTGTTCATACTCAATAAAATATATATTTCCTGGAGAAAATAAAAGCCAGCAGAGTGGGATAAAATGCAACTCTAAAACAAATAGTACAGCATCTTGTTTTTAAAATGTGAAAAGAGAAGGAATCAAGAATACAAACAGGGGTGATTATTTTTAGTGAAACAGGTACTATATTTTTATATTTTGCTCAGACACAGATAAGAAATATTTCAATTCTAGTTAACATTCCTAGGTGCCCATTATCATGTTCCATACTCTGCACACTGGAATTAGAGATACAAATGAGAAAAGATGTGCTCCTCACACACACACTCATAATTTCATGGGAGGAGCAGTCCATTAAATTAAGCAAATGAAAATAATCACTTTGCGGAATTCAATTATGATAGAACTATGATCCAAGAGCTATGGGAACAGAAATGACATTTGATTCTACCTGCAGGAACAGGAGAAAAATGTTATAGAACAATTGACAGTGCTTGTGACTAAAGTAGAAACTAAGATTTTGCCAGATAGCTAAGTTGTGGAAGGAAATTCAGGCAGAGGAAATGTGAGCCAAGTCACAGAGCAGTGGAACAAAAACGAGAGGGAAATCATTTGGAGAACTTGATCCAGAAGGAGGTGGATAATGAAAATCCAAGGTCCTCTGTATTTCAAGACCTTCTGTTCTCAGTAGAGGGAAGTCAATATTGTATCAGGTGAAGAGAGCTTTAGAAGATGAGACTTTTGAGGAATGACAGGTGCTCCATTGACAACAAACAGAACCACTGAGGCACATAGCTATAGAAACTCCAATTCAGAGTTACTAACTCTGAATCAAGAGACCAAAGATCCTGCTAGGACACACACATGTACTGTTACATGCATACACAAATGCATACTGACTTTGGCCTTTAGCTAACATGCCCTTTTAATATATTTTTAAACCTATACTACAGAAAATAGTCAAACATACACAAGGGTAAGAACAGTAAAATAAGTATTGTAAGAACAGTAAAATAAGTATTTTTATATCTATTATCCAGCTTCACTTTTATTCTCATGGCCAGTCTAAGCAGATGGGCTTTTAACATCTTTTACATTTGAAGACTCTGTAGGGATTTAAATAGTCGTAGAAAATATGACAAAAGTATTTAAGAGATTGAAAGCTATTCCATGCCTACAATTGTAAATATCTGCTTATTGGGGTTATAAAATATAAAACCAAAGGTTGCAAAGTCCTTTTTCAAATAAATACATAGAATTAACTATTAAGAGAACACACAAAAATTATATTCAAAATTCACAAAAGATTAGAAAAGCATAATACCTTAAAGTTCCCCCACCCCCAAATAGAGTTTATATATGCCCCAAATTACTTTTGACTCCAGTGTAATTTAACACTGGAATGGGATTCTATGCAAAACAATTAATTTCCATCTGTGATGATCATTAAAAATATAGGATCCATTTATCTTTGGGGCATGCAGCTTTTGCTTAATTATATTTCTATCTTATTCATTTATTTGTGTATTAAGTCAAATTATACTACATGAAATTCAAGTAGTCATACTGAAGTGATTTAATCAATTTTCAGTACAGAAATGTGCTAATATTTTTAATTTGATGTAAGTGCAGTTAATTTGCTAAGAATTTATGTGGAATGTGGTGTTATATTTTTATGGGGAAAAAACCCACAACCAATAACTTTATTGTTAATTTAATCAGTTTATGAAACATATCTATGTCTATGTATTGCTCATCAGATTCTTAACTTTTTGGCCCTTGTTGCTGTCCTTAGTTCTGTAAAGTGGAAGGCAGACTCTCCATGGCATCCCATCTCACTCTCTAGCTGGGGGAGAACTAACCAACTTGCTACTTACTTGTTAACAGACACAGGGATTCATCAGACTCATTATCACTTTTCTCCCCTTTATGCAACTTTTTGATCTTCAGCCACAGTTAGGTCAGCAAATAAACCTACCACAAACTCTCATGATAAGCAAATCCTGCTAAATCAGCTCCCACCACATCCAATTTTTATCCAATTATTTGAATACTTTTTCTTTCTTTCCCTCTCTTCAGACATTTTATGAATTTTTATAAAGTACCTCAATGTGACTCATAAACATTAGGGGTGGTGAGTATGTATCTGCATCAAGAAAAAGGGAAGTGGAAAAATTATATAAAGTAAGGAACAATTATCAATCTCTAAAACCTTAAAACTCCCTTGGAGTCCCCTTTAAATTATTTTCATTTTTTACCATCCTTTAATAATTAATTGATCATCCTCAAATACCAGACAATGTGATAAAAGTTACTTACTTGCTTATTTATCCAAATCTGCATTAAGACCTAAGCACTGTGCTGGGCTGGGGAGTAAACAGTGTTGAGAAAAACCAGATGTTTCTGACTTAATGGAGCTACAGGCTAGTACAGAAAGGAGACATTAATCAAATATTTTCATTTTGGTCTTACTCTTTAAAGCAATGAGAATCTAATAAAGTGACTTAACTGTGAATACATATGAATGTGTGGGAGTGGGAAGGGTAGAGAAATGACATATTAAAATTTGCATTGCCAAAAGATCCCACTAGTTCTGAGGTAAAGAGATTTTAAAACTAATTTTTATTAATTTGTACTTTTTGCTTTATTATTAGCATTGCTTTTTTTGTGAATATAAAGTTTTATACAGTATATGCAAATTGGTTTATTTGAGCTAGCCTAGAAATCTAACCAAGTTTTTAGTATTGTTTGTAAGACACAGTACCACACAATTACCAAATGTAAAAACACTAGAAAAATGAGCAATTATGTAAAAACTGACCCCAAAATTTTAGATTTCCCATATTTATAACTTTTCTTCAATAATATGGTATTCCCTATTCCAGGATAAAAAAGCACAATTGTATATTATTTTTTTGAATACTGGTACTTAATTGATCCAAATAACTCTTGCTTCCAAAAAATAAGCTATTTTAAGACAAAGAGGACCAAATTACTTTATGTTTATGCCCTATACTTATGACAAATAAATAAATAAATAAATAAATCAACTTTTGCTAACTATAACTAACTAATTAGGGACCTTATGAACACATATCATTATCCACTCTGACAATTAAGATTGCAAAGTTGTTCCCATAGAAACTTAGAACAATAAACTTAAGAAGAAAAAGAAATATGTTTTATTGATCTTATTATTTTAGGGCCAACAAAGAATTTAGAGCAAGAATCTTAATATTACTTTTTTTTATTTTACTACAAAAAATGTCTTTCAAAAGTCTATTTCAGTAACAACTTCAGATTTAATTGTACTATGCACAAAATAAAAACTTCTATTGAAATATTACAACCTAAAATAGATAATTTGAAATAAATTTGATGACTGTTTAATCAAACATTTTTAAAATAATAGGCATGTAATACTCTTATTTATCTTAACATATAATTGCCTTTATCCAAATACAACGAAATGAAAATAAAAGAATAGTTTTAATTATACGCAGTGACCTCATTCCAGTTTCCTATGACTGAGGAGTTTCCAGGAACACGAGACTTTCAGTGGGAAAATCCAGGCCAACTGGGATATTGGTCATTAGAGCATTGCCATACATAATAATATGTCAATTTCCCTTACTGCTTGAGACTCCTTGGTGGTCTCTGTTTTGATTGTCTGTTTATTTCATTGTGAACTTCCCGAGTAAGAGTGAAAAGTTAACACTAAAATCATAGCCTCTGGGATCCCAATACTCATTGTTTGAGATTTGCTGAAGCTCCAATTTGATGCCAAGTTTTGGCCTGATTGCCTGAGTTACTCACACTTTTTTGTTAGCCAGACTAATTTTTTTTTTAATGTGGTGAATTTGGGGTTATAGGTATAAAGATATGGAATAAAGTAGGAAGATGAAATGTCCATATCATCTCATACCACTTGGAAACAATAAATAAAAGGAAAAGGTTACTGATATCCTTGATTCTCAGAATTCCCAATGGCTAAAATGAAAGATGTAATAACAGGAATGCACTGAAATAAAACAGAAAAAAAAAGATAATGGAAGTATTTTCAAATTAATACAATAAAAAAAGAGAAACTGAAAATTACCAGTTTGACTCAACATAAACTTTAAGCTATGTGTAGGCAGGGGAACACATGTAATTCAGGGGAAAGAGTTTGGCTATGTTTGGTGTGTCAGTGCAAGAAAAGTCCAAACCTGTAGATAATTTTTATGAGGTTATTTGAGCCAAACTGATGACAGTTGCCGGGAAGTGAAATCAAATTGAGAAAATACTTCAAATAAGTTTTACAACTTATTATATACATTAGAATCAAAGGAGGAGATATAAGGGGGTCGGGGAAGATCACATGAAATCCATTGGTGGTAGATTAGAGAGGCACGAAAAATAAATCAGGGAAAACTCTCAGACTGGATAAAGAGTAAAATGGAGACACAAATATGTACTTCCTTTATGCTGGTTAGTTTAGGATACTTAACAATGAACAGTTACAGCACATAGAGATGGCATTCACGGAACAAAATAATAATGAGGGGTTGTGGTCTCCTGCTCTGGTGCAAGGTTGTACCCTGAGGAGTCCAGTCAAAGGGATTACTCTGACATTCCAAGGATATGTTATCATAAATCCTAAAAGACAGTAGAGAGTCCGCTTATTTAAGGATTGACCTTTATCAAGGAAGCTATAGGTGTAGGGTGTAACCACCCACATAGGAATTTTATGGTCAGACCATTCTACGTGGTTAATTTCCATCTCTGAGTTTGTCAAGTTTAATATATGGCCCCTTTTTCACCCACAGATGTTTTGAATGAAGTTTTTTATAGGAAAGATTATGGCTTCATAATGAAATTGGGAGTCACAATACACTGGGACAGCATCCAATAAACACTATTTGGACTTGAGCCATTGAAATACCTTCTTTTTCTTTTCTTTTTTAAAGTGCTACATTTGGAGTGAACTGCAGTTTTACCGTTTCATTGAAGAGAATCAAACAAACAGTAAATTATCTACAATGTCTAAGAACAACAAACATTTAAAATGAGATCATTCATCTTGTCCTTTTCCAACATGAAAATGAATCAGAATAAAGCAGGTGTTCTCGGTGTAAGAGACTGCATATTCAGCCTTGGAGCCTCTGATATATGAGAGGCACAGACAGAGATGACAGGGGACATGAAGTAGACAGTCTCCTTGAATGTCACTTTGTATATGTTATTTGAAGAATGAGTGCGGTGCCTCCATTTGTCACATTTAAATGCCAGATTGGTGTTGTCAAATGTGACTGAACTTTTCAACCAAGTAGAAGGATACTGAGGGAATTAGAAAGCTGCAAATACATGACTAGGGAACTTAATTATAAATAATACAATCTGTGTATGCAAATACCAAAGAAGCTTGTGTTAAATTAAACCACTGGCAACTTTAAAAGTTTGTGTTTCTTCAACATTCTGTCCCACTGTGTACTTCATGGGAATCAGTAAGTCAAAGGGGAAAAAAAAAAAAAAGACAGTGTTAATCATAATGCTCCTATACAAATGCACTGTTACTCCAACTGCGGCCTTGTCAGTATGTAAAAGGTTACATTTTAGCACAATGTGAATTTTGAAGCTCATCTTTCACATGAAATATAATTCAATCAACTCAGTTAAAATGTAATTTCTTTGAAAAACATGCTCCATAATGTGCACAATTTGTTCAATATTCAATAAGCTACAACTTAATTAAAATGCGGGGATATTTTTGAAAAATAAAAACAAAAATCAGTCAAACATGAGTATAAACTACTCTTAAAGTTTATTCTTCTACTCAATTATAAAATTATCATCCTAGTTATGTGAAAAATAAAGAGTGTAGATGTTAAGGTTTTAAAAAGCATGGTATTTAAAATATCAATAATAAGAGCTTTGGAAAAAATAAAAATTATCTTTAAAAATTCTCTTGTGATTATTCTATAAACAAAATAATTTGAATGAGTACTTACTTGCAGGTGAAACATTAAGGAAAGTTTTATCTTTTGGAAAATCCCAGTTTGGAGGCACCTACCCTCAAAAACAATGAGACTCGGGAAAGTACTAAATCAGAAAGTTATGATATTTAAAACTATGACTTCTATCCTATCTAATTAAAGAGTAATATGCAAATTAATCATCACTCAGCTACACCCACAACCCATGCCCACCAGCCAATCAGGAGTGAGTATGCAAATTAACCCTAATCAAGATGGCTGAAGGGAGCAAGCAGGAGGCTTGGGTTTCCCTGGCAATGAAGGAATCAAAGCTTTCCATACACCCTAGCAGGCCCACGTCTCCACGCAAGGCTACAAAGTTTCATTTAATGGAAAATGAATAAATCCCAACAAAAATGGCAGCAGCCACGGAGCTGGAGAAAGCAGGAGGCTTGAGTTTCCCCCGGCAATGGAGGAAGCTAAGTTTCCACAGCCCTGGCCACCTAGGCCTCTACTCAAGGCTACAAAGTTTCAATTATAGAAGATAAATAAACCCCAGATACCACAACCTTCCTTTAGGTCACTGGGGGGCGTGGTCAGCCTGCAAACCACCACAGGCACCTCACCCAGGTCACCCCACACCCCAGGGGAACCTCCACCCTGATCTAGGAAACCCTTCAGGGCAAACCAGCTTGCCCCCACCCATGCACCAGGCCTCTACCTATCTAATAAAAGAATAGTGTTCAAATTGACTGTCACTCAACACACAAGATCACAGTCCCCTATGTGATCAAAGATCCTGCCCCCATATGGACACAAGATGGCCACCATAAGATGGCCATCAGGAGAGGGCTATTGGGAGGGACCAGGTCTGCAAGGGAGGGCAGTTGGGGGCAATCAAGTCTGCAGGAGAGGGGAGTTAGGGATGACTAGGCCAGCAGTGGAGTGAAGTTGAGGGCAACCGAGCCTGCAGGGAAGGGCAGTTGTGGGGGGACCCAGATCTGCAGGAGAGAGAACAGTTGGGGATATCCAGGCATGCAGGGGAGGGCAGTTAGGGGCAATCAGGCTGGCAAGGGAATTTTTAGGGGGTGATTCAGGCTTGCAGGCAGAAGCAGTTATAGGTAATCAGGCAGGCAGGCAAGTAGTTGGGAACCAGTAGTCCTGGATTGTGAAAGGGATGTCTGACTCCCTGTTTAAGCCTCATCCTTGTGGGAATCCCCTAAGGCAGCGGTTCTAAACCTGTAGGTCGAGACCCCTTTGGGGGTCAAACAACCCTTTCACAGGGGTCACCTAAGACTATTGGAAAACACCTATTTCCCATGGTCTTAGGAACTGACACACCACTCCTCGGTGTAGCAAAATGTAGCAATGTAGTTTACTGTTGTTATATTAAGACTGTTACCCATGCTACACCACGATTCAAGACAAAATTTCATTTATTTGTAATTAGAAATAAATATTTCACAATATATAATTACATATTGTTTTTTTGATTAATCACTATACTTTAATTATGTTCAATTTGTAACAACGAAAATACATCCTGCATATCAGATATTTACATTACAGTTCATAACAGTAGCAAAATTACAGTTATGAAGTAGCAACGGAAATAATTTTATGGTTGGGGGTCAACACTACATGAGGAGCTGTCTTAAAGGGTCACGGTATTAGGAAGGTTGAGAACCACTGCCCTAAGGGGTCCTAGATTGGAGAGGGTTCAGGTTTGGCTGAGGGACATCCCCCCAGTGCACAATTTTTGTGCACCAGGTTCTAGTCCAATATAAAATTGAAAATTTGTATAATACCCTATTAAAGAAACTGTAATTTGTAATTTAACTCTCTTCCCTGAATATGCAGCCCCAGGTGGCTTGATTAAAGAAATCTTCCAAATGTTTAAAAAAGAACAAATTCTATATTGTGTCTTGTGTGTGTGTGCATGTGTGTGTGTCTGTGAACCTTTGTGTGTGTGCATGTGTCTGTGTGTGTTTGCCAGCCTGATCACCCCCTAACTACTCCCTTGCCAGCCTGATTGAAGTCTAGCTGCTCCCCTGCCAGCCAATCATCCCCAACTGCCCTCCCCTGACAACCTGGTCACCCCCAAATGCCCTCCCCTGCATATTCCCTCTTTATTAGATAGGGTTTTTTCTTTAACATATTAGACAGCCCTAACTGGTTTGGCTAGATAGGTGGAGCATCAGCCTGCAGACTCAAGAGTCCCAGGTTCAATTCCAGTCAAGGGAATGTACCTTGGTTGGGGGCACAAACCCAGTGGGGAGTGTACAGGAGGCAACTGATCGATGTTTCTCTGTGGTAGATATTTCTAGCTCTCTATCCCTTTCTCTTCCTCTCTGTAAAAAAATCAATAAAATATATTTTTTTGAAAAGAAACATTTAAGATTCCTCCCTATCTGCCTGGCTGGTGTGACTCAGTGGTTGAAACCCCAGGCTGCTGCAGCTGAGACAGGATCATACCATGGGGGTGTGTGTCCCTGCTGGGCTGAGACCCCAGCCCAGGCTGACACTCCAGGCTGCAGCCGCTGTGAGGGGATCGGGGCATGGGGAGTGAATTTGTTTTTGTTTTTTATAAAGGGTCAGGAGGGCCTCTGGGCAGCATTCTGCCAGGCTGCTAACTCTGTAGGATCTTAGCAGCAGCCCTCCCTGAGACTGGGGGATTCTGGTGGGGATGAGAGGACTGAGCACTGCTATCTTGTGGCTATGGGTGCCACCATTTTTGTCCTGGAGTGGTGGTTAATTTGCATATTACTCTTTTATTAGAAAGAATAAGTTGTAGTAGTTTGGTTTTCCAAGGAATTGCATTATTTCATCAAAGTGGTTAATTTGGGGGGGAATAAAGTGATTCCTCATATTATCATTTTAAAGTCTGCAGAGGCTATAATTTTATTCCTGATATTTATAATTTTGTTTTTTGTTTTGTTTTGTTTTGTTTTGCTTAGGGGTTTCTCGTTTTATTGATCTGAAAGAACCAATTCTTTCTTTCATTAACTTGTTTTTTTTTAATTACATTGATTTCCACTATTATTGTTATTAATTTTCTTCTTTTAGCTTAGTTTGGATTCATTTTATTCCCCTTTTTCTACATTCTTGAAGCAGAAGTTTATATTATTTATTTAATACTTTCTTTTTAAATGTATGCATTTAGTGCTATAAATTTTCTTATCAGCATTACCTCAGCTGTGTTCCACAAATTTTAAAATATTATACTTTTATTTTCATTCATTTGACACTTCCTCTTTCATGCATGAATTATTTAGTTGTTTAGTTTCCCAATGATTGGCTATTTTCCTATTATTGACTTCTAGTTTGATCTCATTGTGGTTAGAGAGCTCAATCTACATATCATTTTTAAAATTTCTTTCTTGATTAAGGTATTACATATGTGTCCTTATCCCCCTCCCATTGCTTCCACCCATGCCCTCACCCCTCTGTTATCTGTGTCCATTGGTTAGGCTTATATGTATGCATACAAGTCCTTTGGTTGATCTCTTCCCCTTACCTCCACACCCCCCTACCTTCCCTCTGAGATTTGACAGTCTGATCAATGCTTCTATGTCTCTGGGACTGTTTTTGTTCATCAGTTCATGTTGTTCACTATATTCCACAAATGAGTGACAACTTGTGATATTTATCTTTCTCTGATTGGCTTATTTTGCTTAGCACAATGCTCTCCAGTTCCATCCATGCTGTCGCAAATGGTAAGAATTTCTTCTTTTTTACCATGGCATAGTATTCCATTGTGTAGATGTATCACCATTTTTTTAATCCACTGAATGCTGATGGGCACTTAGACTGTTTCTAAATCTTAGCTATTGTAAATCATTCCACTATGAACATTGGGTGCATATATCCTTTCTGATTGGTATTTCTAGTTTCTTGGGACATATTCCTAGAAGTGGGATTACTGGGTCAAATGTGAGTTCCATTTTTAGTTTTTGAGAAAACTACATACTCTTCTGCACCAGTCTGCATTTCCACCAGTAGTGCACTTGGGTTCCTTTTTCTCTGCATTCTCGCCAGCACTTGTCATTTGTTGATTTGTTGATATCATTTTTAAACATTTCTTAAGTTTTGTTTTATGGCCCAGGATATGGTATGCCATAGCATACATTCTGTGGAACTTGAAAAGAGTGTGTGTTTTGCTGTTGTTGGGTAGAATGTTCAATAAATGTCAATTAGATTCTTCAGTTGATGATGTTGAGCTCTTCCTAGCCTTGCTAAATTTTTGCTTAGCTCTATCAGTTATTTAAAGAAGACTATTATAATTGGAGATTTATCTATTTCTTCTTTCAGTTTTACCAGTTTTTATTTAACATATTTTATAAATTTGTTCTTGGTGCATGAATTAGTGTGACTCCTTTATCATTATTTGTCTCTCCTCTCCATATTATGATTTTCTTTGCTCTAGAAATCTACTTTATGTAATATTAGTATTTCCATTCCTGCCTTTAAATTTATTTTAGATAGGGAAGGAGGAAGGAGAGAGAAAGAGAAACATTGATGTGAGAGAGAGTCATCAATTCATTGCCTCTTGTACTCACCCTGTCTGGGGGATCAACTCACAATCTAGGTATGTGCACTGATCGGGAATCAAACCTGTAACCTGTTAGTGCATAGGAGGATGCTACAACCATGCATCTTCCCATGCATCAACCTTGCATTCTCCCACTGGCCGGGACTATTCCTCCTTTTTTATTATTATTAATGATTGCATGATATTTACACTACCATTTTATTCTTAATCTGCCTATTGCATTAAAATTGAAGTCAGTTTCTTGCAGACAGCATGTTGGTCATGTTTTGGAATCCACTCTGCTAATCTCTATCTTTGATTAGCATATTTATACTATTTATTCTTAATATAATAATGTATTAATACTAAAATTTGCCATTTTATATTTTATTTAATATTTTTTCTCTGTTTTACATTTCTCTGTTTTCTTTTTCCAATCTTACTATGGGTTCCTTGAACAACTGTAGAACTCTATTTTATATACATGTGGTATTTTTATTGCATTTCTTTGTATAGCTTTTTTGGTGGTTTCTTTAGATGTTGCATTATATAACCTATCACATAACCTAAAACAGTCTACAATCTTAGTAAAACATAAAAACTGTACCTTGCCAGGAGCCAATTCCAGCATGTCATAGTTACAAAAGTTTTATCAAAAGGTTGAGGAGACATGGGGGCTCAGCAAGGGTTGAGTCACATATGTAATTACCTGTTGGAGTGGCTAGAGGGCACTTCCCCCAAACCTGAATAGGATGATTGTTTACTGCCAGACAGCTCAGAGCATCTTAATCTACATGTTATTGCTTCCCAATGGCCAAACACCTGAACAGTTGTAGGCTATTCCCCAATCTTATAATGCTTCTGTAAACCCTACCCTTTGAAGTGTATTATCTCCATCTTGCCTTAGGACAAATTGTGTTAATAAAAAGTGTGGGGTCCTGAGTCAAGGAGAGACTTTAGCTCCATTAGCTGAGGTTCCTCTGACCCCCCAATGCCTTTCAAAACTATCTTTCATCTTTAGATTTATTTATTCTACACACAGCCTTTCTCTAGATTGCTGAACCCTTTGTAATGCTGGGACAATAACCCTGGCATTACCTCCCTTTATTTTATTTTACACTCTCCAACTTATAAAATCGTTAAATATTAGCATGTTTTCAGATCCAAATTTAGAATCACATCTGACAGTGTTATAATTTTTGCTTCAATCACTAAACATATTTAGAAAACTTAAGAGAAGAAAAGTCAGTTGAATGTATCAGTATTTTTACATACTGTATTCTTTCTTCTTCCCTAATGTTCCAAGGTTCCTTCTTTTATCACTTCCTTTTTATTTAGAGAATCCTTTTAATCATCATTTTAGAGTAGTTCTGTTGACAACAAATTCTCATCTTTTTTTTTTCACCAAAGAATGCCTTAATTTCCCCCTACATTGCTCAAAGGTATTTTCATTGGGAATAGAATTCTTGTAAGTTATTTTTCTTTCAGCACAAGAAAAATGCTGTATCATTTTCTTCTTCTTTAAGGTTGTTAATAAAAATCCTTGAATTGTTTTTCCCCTATAGGTACAGTGTCATTTCTCTTTCACTGCTTTCAAGTTATTTTCTTTGACTTTACTTTTTAGAAGTTTTACTATATGTTGTATTGTGAATTTCTTTGGGTTTATACTATTTGGAGTTCATTCAGCTGTAGATTTATATCTTTGACTAAATTTGGGATATTTTTAGCCATTACTTACTTAAGTGCTTTTTTGGTCCTGCTCACTGTATTTCTACTTCTAGAACTTCAATTACACAAATGGTAGATCTTCTGTTATTGTCCCACAGGTGCCTAAGAGGCTATCCAATATTTTATTTTAATATTCTCTCTGTTCATATCAGGCCATTTTTATTGGCCTATTTTTTTCAATTTCATGATTATTTTATTGTACCTGACATTTTGCTATTTAACCCATTTTTAATTTTTAAAAAAATTTTAACATATTTTTTTCAACTCTAAAAGGCCCATTTGGCTCTTTTTTATATTTTTCTATTTCTATATTGAAATTTTCAACTTCTTTACTGTGATTTTTTTTAATTTTTTATTTATTTCAAAGGTATTTATATTTGCTTCTTGAAACATTTTTATAACTTTTGAAATCTTTGTCATTTGTCAAATAACTCTAGCATCTTATTCTTCTCTGGTAGGCATCTACTGATTATCTTCATTCTATTCAGTTTAATTTCTTTCAGATCCTTGGAATGATTAGTGATTGTTCATTCCCACTTCAGGAATAATGATTTCATAGTCCAACTTTTTCTTTATGACAGAACAATTTTGCATGACTGGTTCACTTTGGATCTGTTGAATCCTTCTGTTTTATTTGCTTTTTGATCATTTTATACCTGTGAAATAACAACTCACAAAGCCCTCATTGTGGAGAGAAAACAGCACAGACGTTCAAATTAAAATTTGGGGAGGCAAACAAGTCAGTTTCCTGTCCTGATTCCACTCACTGATTCTCAATGGGAATAAATTATTTTATTTTAACTTTATTTTTATTGTTTACACTATTACAGATGTCCTCATTCCTCCCCCTCCTTTCCTATCTCCCCTATACCTTTGCCACCCCACCTTCCCTCTGGCCATTACCACACTATTTTCTGTTTATGGGTTATGTATAAGTTCTTTGACTAATCCCTTCACAGTCTTACATCTAGCCCCCCTTTCTCCTTCTCCTCTGACAGATGTTAATCTGCTTCTATTGTGTTTGGCAGTTTATTTTGTTCATTATATTCCACATATAAATGAGATTATATGATTTCCTTCCTTTTTGTGGCCTTGTAATATTCCATTGTGCAAATGTACACAAATGGGACTACATCAAACTAAAAAGTTTCTGCATAACAAAATAAACCATCAACAAAATGAAAAGGGAATCCACCCACTATATGGAATAACATATTTGCCAATGATACATCTGATGAGGGGTTGATTTTTTTTAATAAATAGAAGGAAGAGGGAGAGATTGAAACATCAATGTGAGAGGAAAAAATTGATTGACTGTCTCTTACACTCTCCCTACTGGGGATCAAGTCCTCCACCCTGGCATATGCCCTGACTGGGAATCTAACCAGCAATCTTTCAGTGCACAGTATGTCGCCTAAGCAACTGAACCACACTGGCCAGAGTGATAATATTTTCTTATAAAAATGGGGAATAATCACATACTATTCTATTTTTTAAATATTGAATCATTATCACTGTTAGGGAGCATAGGAGACTTAGTTGGAAAGTTTGTAAGGAAGACATTCCAAGAAAAGGAAAGTGTGCTGAAGGTGGCCTGCCCTGTTTATTGAAATTCTGACTTAGGGGAGTGCTAAAGGCAGTACCCCTAATTATTCCTTGACTTTTCCAAACAAGTCTGTACATGCCTCAGGTGTTTATAGAAATCCTTATGCTTAATCTTTATATATCCTTGCTTAAAGGACACTGCAAACACATGTGTCTTCCCAAGATTACTTATTCTACTGATTGTATCTAAAAGATAAACTTGATCTCAAACTGCTGCTACAATAAAAGTCTAATGAGGCAGGTGATGGAGGCTCTCTGGTTCCTTTAGCCAGGCAGTCCCTTAGCCCTCTCTTTCACAGCAAACATCATGTCCGAGTAATCATTCATCCATCGCTCCAGGTCTGCTTGTCAGCTCCAGCATATTGCCACATCATTCAATTAACAGAAAGTGAGTACTTACTGTACAGTATGTTATACACAAATTTCAGGGCATTGTCTGTGGTTTAGGAGTCCAACACAGCTTTAGGAGGTAAGTAATATATTCAGTTATTCTTTCTGCAGATTATTTTCCTATGCTGAGGTCCTTTGCAAAAAATAATGTTGCATGACTCTTCTATATTTTCCATAAGCTTTTTTATGTCTTTTTCAGAAAATGGGATACCCTTTCTGTCCTTTTTCTTGTGTAGGAAAAAAAGACTGACAAATTCAAAACTGAAGTCATATATTCTATGAAGAACCATCTCAAAAATATATTCAGAGGTCACAAACCTCTTGAGGTGTAGATGACAATATAAAGAGTGCAATTTAACAGATCTGAGACATAGAAAAATCCTTCTTCAAAGCAAGCTCAAACATAGCATAGAAAATACCCCAGATTTAATTGGCAAATGTTTAAGAGCTACTCTTTGAGATACTCTTTCCTTCAGATCTGATAAGAAGGATGAGCATTTGTAATAAACCCCTTTGAAAAATAAGGTGTTAAGATTAGGTAGAAAAAACGATTAAGTGGCTTCCCTTTGCCATACCCTACTAGCTCATAAAGGGTTGAAAGAGTGAACTTAGAAAGCAGGTGACCTGACAGAATATCCCAAAGAGTAAGATCAGAACACAGCAAGAGAGTATACAAAACAGAAAGAAAAGGAAAATGCAGTAATTGAAGAGAACAAGAGCTTCAGAGACTTACTTGAGTGGAAATGGTTCTTAGAGTGAGTTTGTACTAAAAAAAAAAAAGACTTTTTTATGCTGGCTTTTGGTTTATTTTTACTTTTAAAGATGAAAGACTGCCATATATATAATAGTCAGTATCAGGGTTCTGAAAGACAGGAGTTCTTAATTATGAAAACATTCTTGATCCATTTTAAGCAGGATTGGAGAGCATCTACATGAAAAGGCAGTAAAGCCAGGAAGCAATAAAACCTAGTGAATGAGCTGCTTAAATAGCTGTCCTGGAAGCCAGCCAAATCCAGATGAGATAAACTGCAAAAGGGAACCCAACAACAAAGGCACGATAATTTCAAGGCAGAGTTCAAATCTAGTCTATTGGAAAGAACAAAACTGAATAACAGACAATTTGGTATGTACGGACACGGAAACTATTTGAATATGTTAAATTAATCTGACAAAATGGAAAGACAGAAAGTAGCAATACTTTTGTCTCACTGCATTTTGTTGTTGTTGTTGTTGTTAATAAAAAGAAGCCAGAAATGAATCTATGTGGCTAAACCTAACCAATTTGGAATTTTAAGAATAGAAGCAAAAGATTCTCAGATCTTAAAAACAGTTTATACTCACAAGTGTGCTATATACAAGAATCAGTTGGAAGAAAGATGATCTTGATTCACCCTTTTTCATAAAGTTTTCACAGAAAAGTTCTACCACAACTGTTCACATGAGCAGTGTAATTACATAAGAATTAGAAGCCCAGTCCACCAGTGGAGTCTCTCAGCCTGGCCTGCACCCTCAGAATTTGTGACCCCTCAGGGAATGTTGGACTGCTGGTATCAGCTGGGGATCTGGCCAAAACTGACAGTCCAACATCCCCAGAGGGATGCAGCAGTGCATGGAGCCGCAGGCAACCAGGGAGGAGCCTGAGCCAGCTCCACAATGCTCCCACCTATTCCGTCCCTGCTGCACCCTGCACCTGCCACTGCTGCCACAGCTCCCTCCTGTAGCACTGCTGTGGAGGCAGGAGACCCTTCCTTCACAGCTGCGCTCGCCAGCTGTGAGCCCAGCTTCTGGGCTTGTCTGAGTGGTGCTCCTACTGTGGGAGTGCACTGATCACCAGGGAGCAGCTTCTGTGTTGAATGTATGCCCCCTAGTGGTCTGTACACATCATAGCGACTGGTCGACCAGTCGAGTGGTCAACTGGTTGTAATGATCATTTAGGCTTTAAAATATATAGATTTGAGTATGATAGATTTGATAATAATCAAATGGAATTATTTAAGAATAATAAATAGTACTAATTCTTACCTATTTCTGGTGTGGAAACAAAATACATAAATAAAATACAGTAAATGATAAATTTATGTTCTTCTGTCAGGGAATTCAGGTAGTATGAATTAAGAAGGGAAAGGAGGAGCTGTGTGCTGTGAGGAAATAAAGATATATGACTTCTCAAAGGCAATCAATCTTCTATAGGAACATATTTTCTGAACTGATATGTCTTGGAGTAAATTTAATAGCAGTTTCCAGTTCTTCTCACTACACTTAAGTAGTGGTTCAGAAGTCAAATGTTATGAGGTGGATACATCACAAGATTTGGAATCATGCAAACCTATGTTGAAATTCCAGATCCAGAACCCATTTCTTATGTAAATTTGGAATATATCTTTTCTGAAGAAGCTTAAATTTTCTAATTTGTAATGAGATGATAATATCACTAGAGGCCTAATGCATGATATTCGTGCACTCAAGGGGCCCCTTAGCTTGCCCTACACCTGGGGGACCCCCTGAGTGCACGAATATCATGGATTAGGCCTCTAGTGATATTATCATCTCATTACAAATTAGAAAATCTTGCAATCTGGGACCCTTGAGGGAGGAGCGGGCCTAAGCCTTCAGTTGGACATCCTTAGCACTGCCACAGAGGTGGGAAAGGCTCCTGCTACTGTCGATGCACTCCACAGCCATGAGTCCGGCTTCTGGGTTCTGCCTTAGCAGAGCTCCCACAGAAGGAGCACACTGACCACCAGGTGACAGCTCCTGTGTTGAATGATGCCCCCTCATGGCCAGTGTGCATCATAGCAACCAGTTGTTCCACCATTCAGTTGATTTGCATTTTACCCTTTTATTATATAGGAAATTTACAAAACCATTGAATTACTACATTAGTAAGGATTCTCCAGAAAACAGAGCCAATAAAATATGTATACATATATGTGTGTTTATGTGTGTGTGTGTGTATATGTATATGAGAGAGAGAGAGAGAGAATGATAGATAGATAGATAGATAGATAGATAGATAATGTCATTTAGTATCAGGAAGAAATTGTGTCAAGAAATTCAAGCAATTATGGAGGCTGAATAGTCCCAAGATCTGCAGCTAGCCAGATGTAGACCCAGAGAGCCCATGGTATAGTCTAGCATAAATCCAAAAACCCCAAAATCAGGAGGACCAATGTTAGAAATTCTAGTCCAAGTTCTAGAACCTTTGTTTCAGCTCAGTAGTCAGACAGGCAAAGTTCTCTGTTACTCAGCTTTTCATTCTATTCAGGTCTTCAATTGATTGGGTGAAGCCCACCCAAATGAGAGAGGGCAAACTGCTTTGCTCAATCTACAGATTCAAAGGTTAATCTCATCCAGAAACACTGGCAGACACCTAGAATAGTGTTTAACCAATTATCTGGGCACCCTGAGGCCCCATCTAGTTGACACATAAAATTAACCATAGCAATTATAGTGAAATTTATAGAGGAAATAACAGTGTCCTAAAATATGTTACATTCAGTACTGTGTGTACTTTCCAAACACTGAAGGATTTGAAGTATAGGCTCTCAAATATTGCTAATATGGCTTTCAAATAGTAAAGATCTCATGGTTTGATTATGAACTTGAAATTAGTCAGAACCAGATAGGAGGAAAGGAAAAATAGGCTTAGAAAACTGAAAAAGCAAACATATCCCAAGTGAGACTGACAATTGGGCAGTGAGGACATCCCAGCCAGGAATAATAATAACACATTTACAACAAAAACAAGCAAAAGAACACATTTATTACATCTGAGAGTATACCACAAAACAGACTCACATGACCTCAAAGAGAGGATTTTCTTATGTCTCGCAGAATTAGATCAATCTCATTGCACAGTAATTGGAATAATATTACTTGATGAATGTCATTTGCTGTTCTAGAAGATCATGGAAACTTAAACAGTGCCACTTATTTAGCAACAATAGAGTAACATAAATTGTATTCCAGGCTAAATAAGACTATATTATAATTTATGTATTTAATCAAGTTGTGGTTTCTTAGTCTGCTTTTTGCTTATCACACTGAAAGAAAATTACCTGCATCACCAACAATTCCTTCCCACAGCCCACATTATTTACATACACTAGACACAATAGCTATTACCCAAAGATATAGATCTAATTAAAAGGAAATGAAGAAATAAAGATGGGTATCTTCATGATATAATATTAACAAACATTTACTTAAATATTTACATATGCTAGGTGCAGTTTTCAGTGTTTAAAATATTTTAGCCAGTTTTTAATCTTTACAACACCACCATGAAGTAGGTACTATCTATAATAATAAAAGGGTAATATGCTAATTAGACTAGACATCCTTCAGGACATCCTTCCTGGCAAAACTGGGGCCAGAGGGAAGTCAGCCCAGGTCCTGAGTGCCTGAGGGAAGCTGGCAGCCATGGGAAGGAAGGTCTACTCTTGCACAAATTTTCATGCATTGGGCCTCTAGTTATTATATATTAAAGATGAGAACTGAGGCACAAAGTGATTAAAATAATTTTCCCAAGGTTACATGCCATTAACAGGAGAGCTATAACTTGTACACATACAGTCTGGCTTTTAACTCTAGGCTCTTAACCACTATGATACTCTGAACTTCTCAGTCCTACTAGAAGACAAACTATACTTTATGTAATAATATGATAGGCAACATTTTCTCATTCTTACTAATAAATTTAGATAGACAGACAGATGATAGATAGAGATAGATAGATAGATAGATAGATAGATAGATAGATAGAAGATAGATACTGTTGAACCTTGAACAATACAGATTTGAACTGTGTGTGTCCACTTATACATGATTTTTTTTCAATAAAAACCTTTACTGTTTTCAATTCATGGTTGGGAGTTTACGGATGCAGAGGGCCTGTTGCACTCATTGATCTATGCCTTTTTTTTTAAATAAGGGACTTGAACATTCCTGGATTTCAGTATCCATAGCAGTTCTGTAATCAATCCCCTCTGGATACTGAGAGGTGATTTAAATTTTGGGAGTCAAAAGTTATATGCAGATTTTCGACTGCTTAAGGGAGTCAATGCCCCTAACTCTCATCCCATGTTGTTCAAGACTCGCCTGCATGTGTATGACCAATCTGAGACCTTGATTGTTATGAAATAATGAACTATGTGCTGTACTTGGCATATGTATTTCCTAGGATGCCACATCAAAATACCACAAACTTTGTATTTCTTAAGGAGGCCTGTGTCAACAAAACTTCAATCTCGGCCTTCATCTTCACATAGCTTCCTTGTTTGTGTGTTTGTGTGTCCTTTTCTATGTATAATAAAGACTCTCACTGGATTTAGGAACCACTCCAGTCCAGTATAATCTCATTTCTATCTGTACATTAATTACATCTGCAAAGATCCTATTTCAAAATAAGATCACATTTTGAGATCCTGAGTAGACATGAATTTGGGGGGAACATCATTCAACCCATTACAGTGAGTTAAACAAATCATGCCAAAACTTTAAAAGTAGATCAATATTTTAGAAAGCCTGGTTATTCTTACTGAAATTCACTTACATATTTGTTGGCTTTTGTTGTTGAAAAACTCTGAATTAGAAACCACCAGCGGACCCCAACCCATGTTGTAGGGACTATTTGGGGAAGATTGTGGCAAAAGTGAATTATGAATCTGAGGTATTGATTGGAAGGAGGACTGTAGGAATCACAAGTAAGAAGGGGTAAGAAGGGGTTCAATTAAAAATGAAATTAAGGTTAAATTGACATGTATGTCAGTAATAGTACAATAAAGCTGAGGAAGATGAAGGTAGAAATAGAGCAGGGGTGGGGAATCTTTGTTTCTGCCAAGGGCCATTTGAATATTTATAACATTATTTGTTTAATATAATTCACTTAATATATGAAAAAGCCCCTAGATTTATTGAATTTTGAGTCCTGCCTGCAGTTGCCTTTGCAGGGCCAGACCAAATGATTTCTGGGGCTTTATATAGCTGATGGCTGGACATTCCCTGTCTCTGGACTAGAGAAACACAGAGTAGAGAAGAAAATGGTGATGTGGATGCAGTGGGGCATGGGCATGTGGCTCGACTTTTGGGATTAGGTTCCTCTGTGCACAAGTTGTGGCTTTGGGGCACCACAACCTTAAAAAGGGCTTGAAGGGATTAGCTAAGAGTATGGAGAACCTCTCACGGCAATCTTTTCCTAGACCTCAAAATGCCTCAACAAAGGCAGCTGCACCTTTTAGTCCTGCCTCAAGGACAACTCTCCTTTCCCTTGACCTTGAGAATAGAGGATGATGTTTCTGGACAAGAAACTCAAATGTTCCTTTTCCTCAAAAGGGTATAAATCAGGTATGGTGCCAGGCTCATCTCAGGCTATGTGCTGACACGAGGAATGGAGAGAGCCCCACCCATCCAGAGAACAATCCCGCACAACTTAAATTATCTATGTCTTCCTCTATGCTGCAGCAAGTCACTCCTGGACATATGTCCCAAATCAACTGTTTTACAGGATCTGCAAGAGGATGTTTGTCATAATAAATCTGTGGTGAAAGTGTTGCAGGCAGGCAGAGTGTCCATCAGTGCTGAGCTGCTAGTTTAAATCTGGTGGGTTCTTGCCTCAGAGACTATGCAGCAGTTAGAAGCAATGAACTAGATAAATCTATAGCAACATGAGTGCATCTAAAAAAGGGCTTGAAGGGATTAGCTAAGAGCATGGAGAACCTCTCACGGCAATCTTTTCCTAGACCTCAAAATGCCTCAACAAAGGCAGCTGCACCTTTTAGTCCTGCCTCAGGGATAACTCTCCTTTCCCTTGACCTTGAGCATAGAGGATGATGTTTCTGGACAGAAAACTCAAATGTTCCTTTTCCTCAAAAGGGTGTAAATCAGGTATGGTGCCAGGCTCAATTCAGGCTATTAATGTGGGAGGGTTATATAAAAACCTAATGAATGTCTGGATGTTGGGGTATAAAATAATAATTAAAAAAAATGAGTGAACAATGTTTCAGCTGAGATAGCATGAAAGCAAATTCAGTGTCCCTGCAGAGAGAAAGGTGGCTGAGAATGAAAGTTGGCTAGGTTTTTAGCCAAAACCGGTTTGGCTCAGTGGATAGAGCGTCAGCCTGCAGACTGAAAGGTCCCAGGTTCGATTCCGCTCAAGGGCATGTATCCTGGTTGCGGGCACATCCCCAGTAGGGGGCGTGCAGGAGGCAGCTAATCGATGTCTCTCTCCTTCATCAATGTTTCTAACTCTCTATCCCTCTCCCTTCCTCTCTGTATAAAAATCAATAAAATATATTAAAAGGAAAAAAAAAGAATAGCTGATTTTTAGATCTCACAGAGAGTGGGCAAAACTCCAAAACAAAACAACAACAACAACAAATAAACAAACAAACAAACAAACCACAATACTATTTGGCTTATTTACTAGTATCAATGCAATATTAATTCTCTATTATTCCTATCGAGATATATATATATATTCCTATCCGGTTTCATAGGGTACCCTTTTAAAGCGCTTAATATATAAAGTGTTTTGTTTTTCTGTGTTTCTGTAAAATGCATATTTTATTTATAAGACTGGAGGTTCACTTTATTTAACTGGTGTTCTCTTCTCACTCTTAATTGTTTCATTCAACAACTTGATTTTTGGACCACTCATGTTGCTATAGATTTATCTAGTTCATTGTTTCTAACTGCTGCATAGTCTCTGAGGCAAGAACCCACCAGATTTAAACTAGCAGCTCAGCACTGATGGACACTCTGCCTGCCTGCAACACTTTCACCACAGATTCATTATGACAAACATCCTCTTGCAGATCCTGTAAAACAGTTTATTTGGGACATATGTCCAGGAGTGACTTGCTGCAGCATAGAGGAAGACATAGATAATTTAAGTTGTGCGGGATTGTTCTCTGGATGGGTGGGGCTCTCTCCATTCCTCGTGTCAGCACATTACTTCAAATTCTTGACATTACCTAGGTCAGTGGTGGGCAAACAGGCTCTCGAGCCACATGCAGCCCTTGGCCCCTTGAGTGTGACTCTTCCACAAAATACCACGGCCTGGGTGAGTCTACTTTGAAGAAGTGGCCTTAGAAGAAGTTTAAGTTTTAAAAATTTGGCTCTCAAAAGAAATTTCAATCATTGTACTGTTGATATTTGGCTCTGTTGACTTATGAGTGTGCTGACCACTGACCTAGGTCACCTAATAAGATGTCACTTGATTTCCCATGGTCATTTTAATCCATATTTCTCTGATTACTAATGATTTTAAAGGATTCCTTTTCTGAAAATTGCCTGCTCATATCATCTGCTCCTTTTCCAGCTGAGGTTCCCATTTGCTGTTCAATGAGTTCAAAAGCAAGAAAAGCAACTTTGGGGCAAAAAAAAGTAAAGAAGAACAAGATAAAGACATGGTATTACTAAGTACATCAGAACTTATATGGTATACCAAGTCTTCAGGGGTGAGAACACTTGATATGTTAATATATCACCTCTCTCCACAAAGAGAATAGCTTTAAACAGCTTAAAATCAAATCTTTCTATAAAATTGCAAAGCTAATCTGGAGAGACTTATTAAGGGAAAGAAAGAAGTACATTAAGATAAAGTTGTTGTTTTTCTAAATACATTTGTGATGAAATGTGATTGAGTTAAAGCTGTGAGTTGTATTAGCCCCAAACTGACTTCACAGCAAAGTTAGGGAAGCTCTATCCCTGGCACCAATTAAAAGTGACAGCCTCTGATGGAAGAGACAATGAGAAATAAAGTGTAACTGATGGTTCTTCGTTACTATAGGAATGGGTTAGGTGCTTCCAGTGATGCTTTCTGTCTTCTTATCCTGATTTAACATGGCATGCATTATCACAGAATAAATCCCCTCTCACTTGTCCACTGGCATCTTTTAAATACTCAGTAAGTCCACCAGTGTAGCTCAGAAGTTGAGCATCGACCTATGAACCAGGAGGTCATGGTTTGATTCCTGGTCAGGGCACATGCCAGGGTTGCAGGCTCAATCCACAAGAGGAGGAAAGCAGGAAGCAGCTAATCAATGATTCTCTCCCATCACTGATGACTATATCTCTCTCCCCCTTCCCCTTCCTCTCTGAAATCAATCAATAAATACACACACACACACACACACACACACACACACACACACACACACATACATATATACACACACATACATACATATATATTTAATAATAAATAAATACTCATGTTGAGAGGTTAGTGTGGCTGTCATACCCATTATGTTTATTATTTTTTAACACCTCTTTTGAAAGCCACCACTTGCATGGGTAATTAAGAGAAATTACCCAACTAGTGACTATACATATCTACTAAGTCAAAGTAAGAGACAGGGAGAAAAAAACTATCAGAGAAGTGCAGCTGTGTTTGTTAAATCCACTGCAATGAGGACTGGGATACCTGGGGCCCAAGGACTTGGAATCCCAGAGGCAACACTGAAATGATTCATTGTCTGGGAAATGCTTCCTCTCAGCAAGGTGCACTGCACTCGGAGTGCTGAGTCCTTAAGCCGAACAGAAAGATTGCAAAGGAGAGTTGGAAAGGACATCAGAGGTGGAGGCTGCTCTGCATCGGCTTATAATTTAATTTTATGAACTCATTTGATGAGTTTTAAGTTCCTCCTTTTCGAGTCTTATCTAGAGGAACTACTTAATTTATGCTGGTTTTTCATAATTGTACTAGGCTTTTTATACTCATCGATAAATACATATTGTACCATTTTACATTTATATGGAAAATACATCATGCTTGCTTTTTCATAAAATTAAACATAGATATAGTGAAATTTTAGTTACAAGCCAGTTTGTGTTTTAAAGCCTATAAAATATATCAAGCTCTATATTGTCTTTAAAGGAAAACAATAAGCTACTAGAAATTAAAACATGGCATTTTAGCAGCTTTATTTTCCTTATATTCATACATTGTGATTCCTTGAATGTGTTTTAAGATTAGATTACTGAACACAGATTAAAAACCGATAGGATGTTTTCAGTTTTATGCTTCAGGATACAGACTTGTTACCATTGCTGCCTTTAGCCATTTAATTAAACTACATGGTATATATATTCAAGTCCCCTATCCACTGAATAATAGTTACGTCTGTATAACAGTTGACAGGTCTCAAATATATTGCCTTATCTCCAGAGAGTTAGGAAGGGCCAGCCCTAATGTAACTTCAATTCCAATCCCTGATCTGCAAAATGAAGTTGATTACAGTATGAAATCTAACCCCCATATGTTTATAGTGAAGTTTAAAACAACTTAAGACAGGCACAATCGCAGAAGGGCCATCAGGAGAGAACTTGGGGGTCAACAGAAGTGAGGCACAGACTCTTATCCCCTCAACCTTTCATGGGCCTGAACCTTCATCCCTTCTCCTGCCCCCATGGCTGCTTCGCTTCCCACGCCCAACACAGATCAGGACCCAGGAAACAGACAGAGACTTGGCCCAGCTCAGATCTGATGCAGGTAACAGACAGAAACTTGACCGACAGCAGCTAGCTGCCCTATATCTAAATTCAGTCTAGCACCAGGAATGCTCAGGGCCTACTCAAGAATGCAAATAATCCTTTCCACTAATATTTACAGAGTAATCTAAGATTGTTGGTAGAGTATTAAATTTGACAGTAAAAGAGTAATCAAGCTTTCAGATTAATTTAAATTGGCTAATTGAAATAAGTGAATATTCAAGAAAATTTAATTATACTGGACAAAAAGCTGTTTCTAAAGTATTAACTAAAATTTCTATTGGTAGTTCATCTCGTGGTAAAATTACTTAACATGCAATGAACATAAAGCAGTCATATTTTTGTGCAAAAAATTAAAATTTAAAGTTATCAAATTGCATTAAATATTTTATAAAAGTCTCCATTAATCAAAAAAGGGGAGATAGTAGGATAATATCATATAAGGAAAAATATCCAGTAAGTAAATTACATCTAGAAAATTTTTACTTTAGAAAATTAATTTTCATCTGTAATGCTAACAACAAGACACCCATGAGAAACACACATAGTGTCAAAATAAGCCAAAGGAAAATCGTTTGGGCAAAAATAAAAAGGACCCCAAGTCAATTTTATAGAAAAGATTCCTTTATTAACTTTGGGTCAATATATACTTTCAGAAAACAACTTAAAGACCAAATGGACTCCTGCAACAGAGAGGAACTGACAAGTCTGCTCCAACCATGAAGACAAGAGAAGAAACAGTCCGGAGATGGAAGAAGCTGGTGACGCCTTGCCATGCTAGCAGTCAGCAGCTATGTGTCACTACAGGATGCCTAGGACCAAACCAGAGAGGGTCAGACCTGCAATGCCACCATTTGTCCACCATCCAGATATCATTGCTGATGTGTACACATAAGAAACTGTTTGACATTGAAACTAGGACTCAGAACTATTGGACATTGAAATTGGGACTCAAACATTTTTTGTTCTTATAGATATATTTCTAGTCTGCAGAGACAAGATGTTTTTAAAGAAAAGAATCAGAGGAGGGGTCGGGGGAGGGGGGAACAAATACAAAGGCAAAGAAGCAATGAACAAACAGACTGTCACAGTGGAAAGGCAGGGAAGATTGGGGTGGAGGTGGGGAGGGGCTGTAAGAGATCAACTGAAGGACTAGTATGCATATATATAAGCATAATCAACGGATACTAGACACTGGGGGAGGGGAGGGCGGGCGCAGGTGAGGGCATGTACTTGGGGGGGGGCGGGTAGGCAAAGCCACGGGGAGGTCAATAGGGGGAAAAAAGGAGACATTTGTACTACTATTTGTTATACTTTAAACAATAAAAAATAAAAAAATAAAAGGGACAATCAATCTAAAGCATTTTTTACCATATCCAGAATATACAGTGTTCAGTAAATGTCAGTGCAGTTATCAATATTAGATAAGAACACTTCCAATAACCCTTTGACCTTCCCAGGACATATAATCAGTTGCTTTTTCCCCCTCTTTAGCTAATATAAATTGTATGCTAAATTAGTAGAAGCACAGTCTCTCTTTTTTTAACCCTTTCTGGCTTCATTATACCCACAATGCTTGTTAAATCAACTTTCTGCCTACTCCATGCATGTTTGCACCTGAGGTGGAACTGAATGTGGATGAGCACACACACACATACACATACACCACAAACATTCTGATTTATCTAACTTTAAGTTAATACCCACTAATTTCAAGTGGCCCTTCATAGAGGCCAAGAATCCTAGTACATTTCCAAAGGGAACTCACTTTCCATGCAACCAGTCAATAATTTTATACCCTCCTCTACGTAAATCTCAATCTATCTGTGCTATCTTCACTCTCCTTCAAATCTCTGTTCAAATGCAACTTGAATCAATAATGATTCTATGATGCTACCTGAAATTCTGATCACCACCCAGACCTCAGAATCCAACTCTCTTGCCTTACCTCAATATTTTCCCCAGTACTTATCTCTAATTTGTCATGTAATGCATACATTTAATAGGCATATTCTGTTTACAAATACATCTCAGTAGCTTAGAACACTTCAAGGGTCACAGTAGGTACCTTCAATACATACTCAAATAAATGAACCAACATAAAAAGGACATTTTCTTAAGGTGAAGGATTAAGAAGTACAAATTGGTAGTTACAAAATAGTCATGGGGATGTAAAGTACAGCATAGAAAATATAGTCAATAATATTGTAATAACTATGCATGGGGGCACTTAGTAAAGTATATGGTTGTCTAACCAGTGGTTCTCAACCTTTCTAATGCCGCGACCCTATAATATAGTTCCTCATGTTGTGATGACACACAACCATAAAATTACTTTCATTGCTACTTCATAACTGTAATTTTGCTATTGTTAATTAATTTTAATGTAAATATCTGTGTTTTCCAATGGTCTTAGGCGACCTTGCTTGCAGTTCTCAACCTGTGAGTCACGACCCACAGGTTGAGAACCATTGCTGTAGAGCGTAAGACCATCAGAAAACACAGATATTTATATTACAATTCATTAACAATAGCAAAATTACAGTTATGAAGTAGCAATTAAAATAATTTTATGGTTGAGGGTCACCACAATATGAGGAACTGTATTAAAGGGTTGCGGCATTAGAAAGGTTGAGAACCACTATGCTGTACATTTGAAATTAATACAAAATAATATTGAATGTAAACTGTAATTGAAAAATAAAATTTAAAAAATAAATGAACAAATAAAACACAAGAAAAAAAAACATTTTCTTTGGAGTGGACAAGGAGCTGGAAAATCAAGCAGAAAGGCCTTGCTTCTTCAGTAGTAGGAGAGGTTGTGCTGAAAGTTAACACTGGGTACAATGAGTGATAACAGATTTCTTGCACTCAGGAGAAGGACTTGGGAGATAATTACTAGATAGAGATGTAGTTATGGGAGATTTTGGAATGAATCATCTTAGGAGGATATACCTTAGAAATGCTCTGCAACTTTATTAGGCAAACTGTTATCTCTTTCCTGGAGAGAGAAACGACAATGAATTAATCCAAGAGGCTGGGTTCTCAGAGTTGTGGTACAGGCATGGAAAGCAAATGCAGGAAGCCTACTTCTGAATTCTCCAAATTTGCCCTGAGAGCACACAGCATGCATTCTCATAAAGTCTGAATTGTATGAAATGGAAAGACTATGGGAACAAAAGTATTGTCAGGCCTGAGATTCAACTCTGAGGACACTTAAGTGCATGACAAGCACTAATAACTTGGAGCTTAAGGGTTATGGTGTTTTTGGTTGTTTTGTTGTTGTTGTTTGTTTTTGTTTTGTTTTGTTTTGTTTGTTTGTTTTTGCTTATAAAACAAAAGAGTTTATGAATTCAGGCATAGTTGTTCTCAGTTTCTTTCAATACTTTCTACATTTTTATTTTGGAAATAGAGTTTTCAATCTCAGGAGGCTTATGCTTTTTGCTCCAAGATTCTTACCAAGATAAATTATATGATCAATAGAGAGACTAAAACTACTCTGACTCTATGGTTTCCTATCAGCTCCTAAATTCTATCCATAAAATCTGAATTATTCCCATTTTACAAAAGTTAACACTTATTTCACTAGTGCCTTAGAAGATATTTAAGCCATCTCACCTATAAATTAATTTTTAATGTACACTTCTACAATGGGAAAAAAGAACAAGAATAACTTCTTCCAATCAGGAAGGCAGGCAGGTGAGCAGTTGCGAGCCAGCAGTCCTGGATTGTGAGGGGGATGTCCGACTGCCCGTTTAGGTAGAATCAGGCCTAAATGGGCAGTCAGACAACCTTCAAGGGGTCCCAGATTGGAGATAAAACAGGCTGGACTGAAGGACAACTCCCCACATGCACGAATTTCATGCACCAGGCCTCTAGTAAGTAGATAAAATAGGAAAAAAATGTTAACTGTATTACTCAGTTAAAAGAACTAAAGGACAGAATCCAGTCTACCTAGTTAATACAGAAGAGAAATGAACCAAATGAAATCACCTGGCTCCTGATGCCAGTGAGCTGGACTTGAGTGCCCTGAAGCAGGACAATGCTCAACTACTCCATGGGCTCTCGCCTGTCTCTGCTGCCCAGGGTCTTAGACACTAGACATAAATGCAAGAATGTCCCACCCCAAAAATCCCAACACAGGAAACATGTCAGTCACCACAATGACCTGAAAGTCAGTTATCCCAAGCCTGGCCCCTTGCTCTCATTTCTCATCTCAAAAACCAGTTTGTCTTCTGATTGGTAGGACCTAAGTCACATACATAAGCTACTTAATAACATCACATAGACTAAACAAATGTATGAATTACATATTTCTTTTCTTTTCTTTTAATTAATTTTTATACATATCTCCCCATTGCTCCCCCCTCCCTCCCAGGCATACCCCAACCCCACTGTGTCTATGTTCATTGGTTAAGCTTATATGCATGCATACAAGTCCTTTGATTGATCGCTTATCTACCTCACCTTACTTTAATCTTCCTGCTGTAATTTCATAGTCTGTCTGAAGCTTTACAGTCTCTGTATCTATCCTTTTGTTCATCAGTTTATCCACAAATGTTCATCTGTTTTATCCACAAATGACTGAGATCATGTGATGCTTCTCCTTTATTGACTGGCTTATTTCAATAAGCATAAGGCTCTCCAGTTCCAACCAGGTTGCTGCAAATGGTAAGAATTCCTTCTTTTTAATGGCAGCATAGAATTCGATTGTGTAGATGTACCACAGTTTTCTGATCCACTCATCTGCTGACGGGCACCTAGGCTGTTTCCAAATTATAGCTATTGTAAATTGTGCTGCTATGAACATAGGGGTGCATAAATCCTTTCTGATTGGTGTTTATAATTTCTTAGGATAAATTCCTAAGAGTGGGATTACAGGGTCAAATGGGAGATCCATTTTTAGTTTTTTGAGGAAAATCCATACTCTTCTCTATAGTGGCTGCACCAGTCTGCATTCCCACCAACAGTTCACAAGGGTTCCTTTTTCTCTGCATCCTCGCCAACACTTGTTGTTTGTTGATTTGTTGATGATTGCATTTCTGACCAGTGTGAGATGGTATTGTATTGTCGTTTTGATTTGCATCTCTCATGACTATGAACATGTTTTCATGTGTCTCTTGGCCTTCCTTCTGTCGTCTTTCGAAAAGGTTCTATTTAGGTCCATTGCCCATTTTTTTATTGGATCGTTTATCTTCGTTTTATTAAGTTGTATAAGTTGGCTGTAGATGTTGGAGATTAAACCTTTATCTGTGATAACATTTGCAAATATGTTCTCCCATAGAGTGATCTTTCTTGTTGTTTTGTTGATGGTTTCCTTTGCTGTGCAAAAGCTTTTTATTTTGATGTAGTCCCATTTGTTTATTTTTTCTTTAGCTTCAATTGCCTTTGGAGCAGTATCAGTGAAGAAGTTCTTTCGGCATATATCTGAGATTGTGCTGCCTGTGGATTCCTCTAGTATTTTTATGGTTTCCCTTCTAATGTTTAAGTCCTGTATCCATTTTGAGTTTATTTTTGTATGTGGTGTAAGTTGGTGGTCCAGTTTCAATTTTTTGCATGTATTTGTCCAATTTTCCCAACACCATTTATTGAAGAGGCTACCTTGGCTCCATTGAATGTTCATACCTCCTTTGTCAAATATTAGTTGAGAATAGTGGTTTGGGTGGATATCTGGGTTCTCTATTCTATTCCATTGGTTTATATGTCTGTTCTTGTGCCAGTACCAGGCTGTTTTGAGAATAGTTGCTTTGTAGTATAGCTTGAAATCTGGTATTGAGATCCCACCTATTTTATTCTTCTTTCTGAGAATTGCTGTAGCTATTTGTGGCCTTTTTTGTTCCAGATGAATCTATGAAGAATTCTTTCTAGGTCTGTGAAATATGTCGTTGATATTTTAATGGGTAGTGCATTGAATCTATAGATTGCTTTGGATAGTATGGACATTTTAATGATGTTGATTCTCTCAATCCATGAGCATGGTATGCTCTTCCATCTGTTAACATCTTCCTCTATCTCTTTTTTCACTCTCCTGTAGTTTTCTGCACACAGGTCTTTTACCTCTTTAGTTAGGTTTATTCCTAGGTATCTTAATTTTTTTGAGCAATGGTAAATGGGATTGCTTTTTTAGTCTCTCTTTCTGTAATTTCAGTATTAGTGTATAGAAATGCCACAAACTTCTTAGCATTAATATTGTATCCTGCTACATTGCCAAATTCATTAATTAAGTCAATTAGTTTTGGAATGGAGTCTTTTGGGTTTTTTATGTACAATATCATGTCATCTGCAAATAAGGACTGCTTTACTTCTTCTTTTCCAATTTGGATGCCTTTTATTTCTTCTTCTTGTCTAATTGCAATGGCTAATACTTCCAGTACTATGTCGAACAGGAGAGGTGAGAGTGGGCATCCCTGTCTTGTTCCTGTTCTTAGGGGAAATGGTTTTATTTTTTGCCCATTGAGTATGATGTTAGCTATGGGTTTATCATATATTGCTTTTATGATGTTGAGGTATGCTCCTTCTATTCCCACTTTGCTTAGAGTTTTTATCAAGAAAGAGTATTGGATTTTGTCAAATGCTTTTGCTGCATCAAATGATATGACTATGTGATTTTTATCTCTCAATTTGTTTATGTGATGTATCATGTTTATTGATTTGTGGATATTGTACCATCCCTGCATTCCTGGGATGAATCCTACTTGGTAATGGTGTATGATCTTTCTGATGTACTGCTGGATCCGATTTGCTAGAATTTTGTTGAGGTTTTTTTCATCTATGTTCATGAGAGCTATTGGCCTATAATGCTCTTTCATTGTGTTGTCTTTATCTGGTTTTAGTATTAGGGTGATGCTGGCTTCATCAAAGGTGTTTAGAAGTGTTCCTTCTTCTTGAATGTTTTTGAATAGTCTGAGGAGGATAGGTTTTAATTCTTCCTTGAATGTTTGGTAAAACTCTCCTGTGTAGCCATCTAGTCCCGGGCTTTTATTTGCTGGAAGCTTTTTGATTACTACTTCAATTTCTTCCATAGTTATTGGACTATTGAGATGTTTGGCTTCCTCCTCATTGAGTTTTGGAAGGTTATATTTTTCTAGGAAAATGTCCATTTCTTGCAGGTTGTCCAATTTGTTGGAACAGAGTTGTTCATAGTATTTTTTAACAATACTTTGTATTTCCACAGGGTCTGTTGTTATTTCTCCTCTTTCATTTCTTATTTTGTTTATTTGGGTCTTCTCTCTTTGCTTCTTGGTGAGCCTGGCTAGAGGTCCATCAATCTTGTTTATCCTTTCAAAGAACCAGCTCTTGGTTTTGTTGATCTTTTGAATTGTTTCTTTGGTCTCCAAGTTGTTTATCTTCACTCTTTCCTTCCTTCTGCTTACACTGGGCTTTTCTTGTTGCTCTCTTTCTAGCTCTTTCAGTTGTGGGGTTAGGTAATTTATTACCATTGTTTCCTGGTTTTTTGCAGTATGCTTGTAGGGCTATGAACTTCCCTCTCAAGACTGCTTTCACTGTGTCCCATAAATTTTGTATTGTTGTGTTGTCATTGTCATTTGTTGCCATGATGTTTTTTATCTCTTCCTTGATCTCTCTGGTTGACCAGTCATTGTTTAATAACACGCTGTTTAGTCTCCATATGTTTGATTTCTTTCTATTGTTTTTATTATAGTTGATTTCTAGTTTTATGCCACTGTGGTCTGAGAAAAGGCTTGATATGATTTCTATCTCCTTGAATTTGAAGAGACTTTTCTTATGACCCAACATATGATCTATCTTTGAAAATGACCCATGTGCACTGGAGAAGAATGTATATTCTGTGGCTTTGGAGTGAAATGTTCTGAAGATGTCAATTAATTCCATCTGGTCTAGTGAGTCATTTAGAATTAATGTTTCTTTTCTGATTTTTTGTTTAGAGGATTTGTCCAATGGTGACAGTGGGGTATTAAAGTCTCCTACTATAATCTCTCCCTTAATATTCTCCAAGAGTTTTTTTTATGTATTTAGGTGCTCCTATATTGGGTGCATATATGTTTACCAGAGTTATTTCTTCTTGTTGGATTGTTCCCTTTAGTATTATGAAGTGGCCTTCTTTATCTCGTTATGTCCTTCACTTTGAGATCTAATTTGTCAGATATAAGTATTGCAACCCCAGTTTTTTTTTTTTTCATTTCCATTTGCCTGAAATACCATCTTCCATCCCTTCAACCTCAATCTGTGTGCATCTCTTTTCCTGAGGTGGGTTTCTGGCAGACAGCAGATATATGGATCAAGTTTTCTTATCCAATGGGTTACCCTATGTCTTTTGATTGGAGCATTTAATCCCTTTACATTTAAAGTTATTATTGATAAGTACTTATCTGTTGCCATTTTTAGTCCTTACCCCCAAGTTACTACTTCACTTCTTCTTTCTTTTTGTAACAGCAGACCCTTTAACATTTCTTGCATTGCTTGTTTGGTGGTAATATATTCCCTTAGTCCTTTTTTGTCTGTGAAGCTTCTGATTTCACCTTCAATTTTGATTGAGAGTCTTGCAGGGTACAGTATTCTTGGATTCAGACCCTTCCTTTGCATGACTTTGTATATTTCATTCCATGCCCTTCTGGCCTGATGAGTTTCTGTTGAGAAATCAGTAGCTAGTCTTATGGGGGTTCCTTTGTAGGTAACTTTCTGTTTCTCTCTGGCTGCTTTTAAGATTCTTACTTTGTCATTGGTGTTTGCCACTTTAATTATAATGTGCCTTGGTGTTGGTTTGTTGGGGTTAATTTTGCTTGGGACTCTGTAAGCTTCTTGGATTTGTGTGGGTTTTTTCTTTCCTATATTGGGGAAATTTTCTGTCATTATTTCTTCAAACAGGTTCTCTAATCCTTGTTCAGTTTCCACTCTTTCTGGAACCCCCATTATGCGGATGTTATTTTGTTTCATGTTATCCCAAAGTTCCCTCAGGCTCTCCTCTTGCTTTTTAACTTTTTTTTCTAGAAGCTGCTGTACTTGGGTATTTTTTCCTACCATTTCTTCTATTTCACTGATGCAGTCCTCTGCTTCTTCTAGTCTATTTTTTATGCTTTCTATTGAGTTCTTTATAGCAGTGATGTCAATTTTCATTTCTTCTTGATTATTCTGCATTTCTTTTAGGTTCTTCTGCATTTCTTCTTGCTTCTTTAGCATTTCTTCTTGCTGCTTCTGCATTTCTTCTTGGGTCTTCTTCATTTCCTCTTGGGTCTTCTTCATTTCCTCTTGGCTCTTACTCACAATGTCGAATTTGTCTTTCATTCTTTTCATCCACCTTATGATCATTTCTCTGAACTCTTTCTCTGGCAGGCTTATTTCTGCCTCTGTTTCATTTACTTCCTTTTCTGGTAATACCTGCCTATCTGTCGTATGTGGGCTGTTTCTTCTTCTGCCCATGGTTTTTCTTCTCCAGGTGTCTGGTTATGTAGTTCTGTCTCCTATGTTAATTCAAAGGCACAAACTACAACACGACCTGGTATAGCACACAAGGCACTTTCTGTGTGCCGTGTGGATCTCTGAATCTGCCACCCGCATGTCTGTGCCGTTTGGAGAGCTGAGTTCTGGGTTCCCAGCTGTTAGGTGGGTGCCTCAGCCAGCCGCAGCTTTCAGACCTTTGCAGACATCCACCTCCCTCTTATCCCAGGCGAAATCTGACCTTTCCGTGCGCCGTGTGGATCTCTGATTCCGCAGTGTGTCTGCGCCCATTGGAGAGCAGAGTTCTGGATCCCCGCTTCCCCGGCTGCTCAGTGGGTGCCCCAGCCTCAGGCTTCAGACCGCCGCAGACATCCACCTCTCTCTGCAAGATGGCACGGTCTCCGCGTTCGTGCTGGTGGCTCCAACAGACAAAATCCCAGTGGCAGTGGGGCTGCCTGCCCAGGAGAGCCCCATCCAGCAGTCCCCCACCTTCTCCTGGAGGATAACTGACTCTTAACTTGCCAACAAACACTCCCAGTGCTACTCTCAGCCACTCTCTCTCCCTCTGCCCAGCGACAAAGCTCCAGACGCATCTGTCTACTCCGCCGCCATTTTTCTCCCCCTGAATTACATATTTAAAGTTTAGCTTCCCAAACTGACTTTTTTAATTCCTCTGATTAGTTTAGGATAAAAGAGCATTATTTCTTTCAGTCATTATCATCTTTAAAAATGAAAAAAATTTAATCTATTTAAAATTAGCTTTAAATACACATGTAAAATATGATTGCATTCTTCTTTAAGAACAAAACAGAAATGTGACATTGCCATTACCTCAGCTCATCACCCTCAGTCTTGGCCCTTCCTCATCTCCATGGAAACAACCATTACCCATCTGTAGGTCTCCTTGTAGATAGTTTTTGTTCCCAATTCTCTTAAGCTCTGAGCAACTACCCAAGTAATTACTCTTATGGCTGAATTAGACAAGTCTTGATTTCCAATAATAAAGATTTTATACCAACAGATGCTTAAAAAATATAGCACTATAAACAAGGCTTGACTAGAAAATATTACACTTAGCAAATCATCACAGTTTAAAAAGACACACTGCCCCATAATCTCATTTTGGCAAAAGTAAAAGTTTTAACAGAAAAATATCTTCTGAAACTCAAGAAAATAATTCCCCTTGTAGAATGTTTTAATTTCTCACGTTTTTAAAAATCAAACCTGTACTTTCAGGTAAGCCATGTATATAATTAAATTTGCAGATAAAAACTTCTGATACTTTTACACGGTACCAATTTACCTTACAGACTATTTTAAAGGCACCACTATAAATTTATCTGTGGTAAATCATGTCTACAGAAAGCGCTGTCATCATTATAGAATGTTGGTAGAAAATACCATGTTTTACTCTCATTGTATATCATTCCATGGATCACCATACTGACCATGGATCATAGGAATTACAAATTATTAATTGATGTATTAAATTAAAAAATCATTTAATAATGTATATCTATGTGTGTTCTGTTTTTAACTAATAAAACATGGTGAATCTATAGTCAGACTGCTGGGCTGAGACCCTAGCTCTACCACATAATAGCTACCTGAGCTGTAGCAGATGACTTTGCTCTCTACTTCAGTCCCCTCATAAATTATCACCAGAGTAAGATGACCCAAGCCATGGAGCAGTTGTGAAAATTAAATGAGTCAATTCACATAAAGTATCCACATGTCTTTGGTACATGTCATTGATAATTATTGTTGTTACTAGAGGACCGGTGCACAACATTCATGCACTGGCATGAGGGGATGTCCCTCAACCCAGCTTGCAGCCTTTCACAGTCCAGGAGCCCTCAGGGATAATTATCCAACTGATAGTTTAGGCCCACTCCCCACAGGGACTGGGACTAAGTTTCAGTCGACATACTTAGTGCACCAGGGAGGTGGAAGAGGCTCCTGCCACCACCGCTGCACTTGCCAGCCTTCAGCCCAACTTGTGGCTGAGCAGTGCTACCCATGTGGAAGCACACTGATCACCAGGGGGCAGTCCTGCATTGAGCATCTGCCCCCTGGTGATCAGTGCACATCATAGTGATTAGTCGTTCCACTATTTAGTTGATTTAGATATTACACTTTATTATATAGGATTACTATTACCATGTTGTTGTTATTGTTACTAGGGACCCAGTGCACAAATTCATGCACCTTGAAAGGAACTGTGGGCTGCAAAGCTGCAGTGGGCACAAGGGTGGGTCTCAGCTCATCCTCTGCTCCCCTGCTGGGCCCCTCCTGCCATGGCCTCTGGTCCCCTATCTGCAGGCAGCCCTGCTCCTGCTGCTGCCACTCCCACCCACTGATGGTGCTAGCCTCTCTCACACCCACTGACTGCGGGTGCAAGTGGGGCCAGTGGTGTCAGAGGGTACAAGTGGTGGCTGCTGCCCCAATTGTCTCTCAGGAGCAGGGGCAGGTGGAGAAGTCCTGTGGGGTGATTGGGGCTGGTAGCTGCCACTCACACCCACTGATAGTGCTGAACAATTGGGGCCTGTGCTGGATGCTGGACACAAGTGCAAGTGGGGTCAACACCAGCAGTAAGTGCAAATGCCAGGCGGGACCATGGTGCATGGGAGCAAAGGATTTTCAGTAATCACCAGAGGCTTGCCATGATGATAGTGACCAGTGCCCTTGCCTTGGTCTAGTACCCCCACTCACCTTCTCCACCATCCTGCCACAGCTGATGCCCGCCATGTTCCACATACACCCCTTGGTAGTCAGCACACATCATAGCGACTGGTTGTTCGGTTGTTTGGTTGTTTGGTCATTCAGTCTATTTGCATATTAGGGTTTTATATAGATAGATTATAAATAGGTTTCTATGAAGGAAAGCATTACATTACAAACTCTTGTATCTAATGAGTGAAAATATGACTTGAATATTTATAATTTTCAACAGAGGCCTAGTGTCCCAAGTTTTAGTTATAACCTCTTGCATTTTTGCTGATATATACTTGTACGCTTTAAACCAAATATAGCTGCAATTCAAAGAGCCCATGTTACTTTCTAAAAATCTACATCATAATCCTCCTGGCTTAAACTCCTATCCAAAGTCCAGGGGGGAAATACTTCTTTAAGCATGCTGAGCACAATCCATTAAAGTGAATATAGTAAGAGAAAGGAAAGTCCATGACATGTATTCAGTAATTAATATATTATAATAAAAATGTTCACAAAATATCTAAATTATCAACATTTCTCAAAAATGATTCTACAGAGTTAGCACTAGCTCTGTAGGATGGGTTTTTCTCTGCAAGAATCTTTGATTGATGTGGACCCATAGGGACAGGCATGACATCATTATTGTCTACCTTCTTATTCCCAATGTTGAAATCAATGCTTTCAAATTATACAAGTTTAATATTATTTTTAATAAATAAATAAGCTCTCCGTGCTGCCATTGCACTGCTTCCCACACATAGATTGGTCCTTTGCCTTTTAACCAGGGTTTGCTGTACCTGAAAAGAACTAAATTAGCATTCCACCATGACTTCTTCCAACTGGCAATTACTAATTAATACTGAAAAGAAACCTACGGAAGGACTGCCAATTTGAGCTGATTATCTGTACTGAGTACAAGGGTTTCGACTTTCTAGAGTGCTACTCATAACTCCCAGTATTTTCTTATAGTTAATAGAGAGCCCCACACCTGAAGCAGAGAGAGTGAGAGACAATGAAGAAGAGCAATTGGAGAGAAGCCTCGAGGCATAGAAAAGAGAGACTGGGTGTTTTCTGAGGGACAGAGAAGAGTCTTGATTACTGGCTTTCTACTTCACTCTGCAGGAAGCAGCATGGAGTGTTTCTGACCTGGAGTGGCCAAGTATTTTGAAGAGGATCAAGAGTACCAAGTTGAGATAGGCTCCATACTGGACAGTTTGGATAAGACACTGGATTTCATTACGGCAAGTATGGAACTATAAATTCTAAGCAGGACCCCACAGCTATTTCTGCTACCTTTGAAACCACACTGATTTATCCTTAAAAGAGACCAGGAAAAGTTGCTAAAAATGTCAATACCATATCACTTTATGTATTCATTTGGTTCCACCCATTTAGTTCCACTTTATATTTTATTTCAAGTTAGAGTGCCTTTCTTTATTGACCCATTTCCTACTTCTTTTTATTTCCCTTTCTGAGCCCTTTCCAAGTATTACACACTCCCAGTAAACCATCAAGCTAAAGTGGAACACCTGGTAAAATAAACACATTCTGTCTCTTGTAAAATGTTTTCTATGGGGTCTATTTGCAGAAGGCTTGCTAGTGGGGGAGGGAGTAGGGTGACCCATACTGAATATAAGGGTTTCAACTTTCTAGATTGCTACTCATAATTTCCAATACTTTCTTATTCATATTTGACGTTTGATCATTTTCTATATCACTTCAAGAAAGCTAATTTTTACTGAAATTTATACTTGCTCAATTTCATTTTTCTTAAAATAAATGCATTCTCTTATGCTTACATCATTATATATATGTGTGTGTGTGTGTGTGTGTGTGTGTGTGTGTGTGTGTGTGTGTAGTTCTCTAGTTTACCAAATTAGTCACCAAGTCAGTAGTAGTATTATATGTAATGAATATTCTTTCATGCATATTCATCTAAATCTTTAATTGATACAACAAATAAGACAATACCATCACCAACCCTACTTATTACAGTGTAATTACTCCCACATATTTAAATTATTTAGAACAGTCTATTTTGTTTTATTTTCCTATAGCTCACTTTTCCTGTAGCTCACTTTTAGGTGAATCTAAAAGCTCTTTGATCTAAACCATATTTCTAGAATGTTTTGATAAGCATCCTGTGAGACAAAGCCTTTAGCCTTGCTAAAATGAAATCATATTACTTTTTGCTTCTTGTCCCTCATCTTCTAGGGAAATCACTTCCATATGAAAATAAATTCAGTTTTAGCCAACAGAAATTGTCAACTTGGATGAATTATTATGATATGTAATATATTGCCAAATTTAAGTCTGCCTTCACTTTGGTCCTGCCTCCTTTTTTTTTTGCAAGCACTCTTTATTTTTATTTTGTTTTAAATTTATCTTTGTTGTTGAAAGTAATACAGATGTCTCCATTTTTTCCCCATTGATCCTCTCCACCCAGCCTTCGCCATACTATTATTATCTGTTCATGGGTTGTGCATATATGCATATATATTCTTTGTTATTCTCCTCCCAGCCTTTCCCCCACTCGCCTTCCCTCTGAGATTCCTTAGTCTATTCCATGCTTCCATGTCTCTGGATCTATTTTGTTCATCAGTTAATTTTGTTTATTATGTTAATTCCACATATGAGTGAGATGATGTGACACTTGTCTTTCTCTGACTGCCTTATTTCATTTAGCATAATATTCTCCACTGGAACTCTTTCCATTTGCTCTTTCTCAGTCTTTAGGAACCAATCTCATTGTTAGAAATTCTCAGAAGTAATGGACAGTGCTCTTCAGTGACTATCACCAGTTCCAGAAGTGTGCCAAGAGGCAGCTTGTGTCCTGCTGAACAAGTCTAATTTGTTAAAGCAACCTTCATGCAGTCCCACCCATGTAACAATGGCCACCAGTGTCATGCAGTCCCACCCATGTAACAATGGCCACCAGCTGGCAGAATGTAGGTGACCTTCCAAGGAAAGCCAAGAGTTTCAAAGTTTATTTTTTAAAAGAAAATCTTTCCAAGTTAGTTGGCAAGAACTTCTCTTTTCTATAGTTCTTTATAAGTACCAGGCTTAGCTTAACTTTGTGATGAAAGACTTTTGTGTAATCCTTTATTCCCTATGTAAACAAATCCCACTTGGTTTCCTGTGTTTAGGCAGCTGTTCAGAGGATTCCAGGAAACCCCAGAGAGCAGAGATGTCAAATTCTTCTCATAAATAACAGTGAAAGAGAAATCAAGGTATTTTAATGGTACACACCACCCGCTTTTCCAGATGCTACCTTTGAAATGTCTTCATTATCCCAGTTAGTTGATGTTTCCGCCCCCAAATTATCATGAATTGAAATTATTACACATAACACAAGAAGTTTGCCTCTTAAAAGAGATTTAAAAGGAGGAAAAAGTCAACATTCTCTGTTGCCAAAGCAATCTATTGAACCTACATACAACCAAATAGCATGAAAGCCTATTTTAAATGTCTCAAAACAGATCCTCTAAAAAGTACTTGTAAGGAATGTAAAGAACAGCGAAAAAGAGAATATATTGTTGAAGAATTATATCAAAGATGGCTCTTTAATTTCAATTTGTTATAGTGACAAATAGCCTGTAACAAAGCAAAGACATACAATTTGTCTTGTAACTATTCCCTTGCGCATTTGCTTGGCTATACATAGGTTGGGTCAGGAATAGAAATATGTTGACTGAATTTATGTCCTTACATATTTTAAGATGAAGTATAGTGAAAAGAGTAGACTATTGACAATATTTTTAATGTCAGACAATTTCTACTTAATGTATATCTTTCTCTATAAGATTATGTATAAATGATCTACTTAACCTGCAATGTTGTGTGTAACAGATTAACAATATTGAAAACACACCATTTACATAGGCAATGGATTTGCCATTAAAAGAACATATATGAGATCTTTGTTACAGTGCTTCAAAATAAAAACAAATAAATTAAAGTATACTTCAAATTAATGCTATAACCATGCTAAGGAGGTAGTGGGGAGGAGGAGGGAAAGAAGAGTATCTCTGGCAACTTCTAAACTTAATATTTAGGGTATGTATCCTGAGGATAAAGAAAGAAAATCACTCTAAAAAAATCCTGAACTATAGTTAGGAGGCTAATTTTTCACAGAACATGAGCTAGCTATTCAAAAATTATTTTGTATTCTAGTTGTGAAAAATTAAATATAATGTGGATAACACAGGAATTTGAGCCCTAAAAATAGTGATATATGATTGTCAGTAGTATCTATGGACATTAGAGTTTGGGTAAAAGCCTTTATATACATTTATTAGTGATCTTAGGTAAATAAAATACTGTAGTATTATAGTACCCAACATTATTATTTTAGAGAATTCTATTGATAAATAAAACCCAAATAGTTTATGTGTCAGACAATCCATTCTGCGGTCAGATGTATAATGAAATAGAAGACATTTAGAAATTCAAATAAAACTGCTCTTTCTCAATCTATTAGTTTTCTATTATATTTTTCTTTCTTATGCTCAAAGACTTTTGAGGGCAAAGAGACATCTAAGAATGAAAAGTGGAAGTATGTATGCCCTTTAGCATACAAAAAGAAGACATATCTAAAGTTTATTTGTATGAAATTACTGCCATTGGTTTTTAAAAAACAAAGCAAAGGGGATTAATAATGGAATAGGGACTCCCAGAATACTCATTGTTCCTTAGTAGACCATCTTCAACATGTTGCTTTAAACTTAAAGGTTTATCCCCATATCTCCAATCCTTTTTGTGTGTATGTAGATATTTTCACCTTAACTCTGAGTTAATGAATAGAACAATCATGTTAAAAGCATGAAGTAAAGAATTCTAGAAATACTAAAATATGTCTTTAGAAAATTGTACTCATAATCAAACAGAATAGACATAAAATCTAAGCATATTAAACACATTATTATTACAGTAAAGACCATTCCAATTAATATAACCTAATTTTAAAACCTAAATATTACCATTTACTTGTAAGTATTTAGAATATTGGTAACAGTTTTTATATTATACTAATTAGGAGGGGTTTTGTGGGGGGAGAGGTTTGTTTTATTTTTTGTTTTTGCTTCCTCTCTGTTGTTCCTAGATGAATTTCTTTGTAAACACTGTTGTAGTTTTGATGCTCAAAAGATAAAACATTTCTACTGAGGAATAAAACACCCCCTGAAGAGTTCCTATAGATTGAAGGATTGGTTATAAATGCTTGCCTGGAGAAAACTATTTACAAAAATATTTCAGTTTTAGAAGTCTCTGGCATATTTCTTTGAGATCACTCAAAACTGATAAAGTGATTCAAAGCCTTTCATATTTAACATATGAAAAATAAAACTATTTTTATTTTTATAAAATAAAACTATTGCTTTGCTAAAATACTTACACATTATATCTGTGGTTAAGAGCTCTATTGAAAAGTATTATATTAAAATTATACATTCTGTGATAAATATTCAAAGCCAAATATTTATTGAAGAGGTATGAAATGTTGTGGGGTTTTTTTTTGTTTTGTTTTTTGAAATAGTAAAAGTAATAAACTAAGGGCTATAGAATAGTGTTTGTCATAGATATATTTACATTTTTATTGTTGATACTATTAACAGATGTCCCCTACTTTCCCCCCTCTTTGCCCACATCCACCCAGCCCCTGCCCCACCTCCCCTGGCTTTCACCACACTGTTATCTGTGTCCACAGACTAAGTATATATGTTCTTGGCTAATCTCTTCACCTTCTTTTATCCAGACCTACTTATCCTTCTCCCCTCTAACAGTGTCAGTCTCTTCCATATGTCTGTGCCTCTGGTTCTATTTCCTTCATCAGTTTATTTTGCTCATTAGATTCCACATGTAAGAGAGATCATATGGAATTTGTCTTTCATCCACTGGCTTATTTCACATAGCATGATAATCTCCAAGTTGATCCATGCTGTCACAAAGGGTAAGAATTCCTTTCTTTATTACAGCCATGTAGTATTCCATTGTGTAAATGTACCACCACTTTTTTATTCACTTACCTACTGATTAGCCCTTAGCCTTTTCCAGATCTTGGTTATGAACATACCAGTGCATATATCCTTTCTGATTGGTTTCCAGGATTCTTGGAATATATTCCCCGAAGTGGGATTGCTGAGTCAAAAAGCAGTTCCACATTTAATTTTTTGATGTTAACACTAATGTTTTCCTCAGTGGCTTCACCAACCTTCATTCCCACCAATGGGGCACAAGGGTTCCCTTTTCTCCATATCCTTGTTTGTTGAGTTATTGATGGTAGACATTCTGGTAGGTGTGAGTGAAACCGCATTGTAGGTTTAATTTTCATCTCTCCGATGATTAGTGACTTTGAGCATTTTTTCATGTGTCATTGGCCTTCTGTATTTCCACTTTGGAGAGGTGTCTATTCAGATCCTCTGCTCATTTTATAATTGGATTGTTTGTCTTCCTGGTGTTGAGTTGTACAATTTAAGTTGTTCTTTAATTTTTTGGAAATTAACTCCTTATCAAATGTATCATTGGTGAATATGTTCTCCCATACAGTGAGTTCCTTTTCATTTTGTTGATGGTTTCTTTTGCTATGCAGAAGATTTTTAGTTTAATGTAGTCCCATTTGTTTATTTTTCCTTTGCTTCACTTGCCCTAGAAAATATATTGGCAAAAATATTGCTATGAGAAATGTTTGAGATTTTATTGCCTGTTCTCTTCTAGGATTTTTATAGTTTTTCAACTTATATTTAAGTCTTTCATCCATTTTGAGTTAATTTTTGTGTCTGATGTTAAGTTGGTGGTCTAGTTTCATGTTTTGCCTGTCTACCTAATTTTCCTGACATCATTTATTGAAGAGGATGTTTTTATTCCATTGTATAACCTTACCTCCTTCATCAAATATTAATCATAAAGGAAAGGGTTGATTTCTGGGGTCTCTATTCTGTTCCCTTCTATTTGCCTGTTCTTATTCCAGTACCAGACTGTCTCAATTACAATGGCTTTGTAGTATAGTTTAATACCAGTATCTCTAACTTTGTTTTCCTTTGTCAAGATTGCTAAGGCTATTCTGGATCCTTTTTTGTTCCATATGAATGTTTAGAATATTTGCTCTATGCCACAGATTTAACATTTTTTATTTTTGAAATATGATGATTTGGAGGTGATTATAAATGGTATTTCAAATAGATGCTATAAAGTAAATTTTCTCAGGTAGCTCATTTCAATTTCATAACTTTGTCATATGATTTATAGAACAGGATTCAGATTTTCATGCTAAACTGGTCACTTGGGATACTTTTGAGTCCATGTTCCTAAAGCAAAACAGCTGCATGCAGAGATTTTTGGAAAAAGTTATAAATTGTGACAATTCTAAAAATGCCACCTCACTTTTAAGAAAAAACATTTTGGAGATAGGAAGACATTTTGGAGATCTGCAATTAATATTTTAACTTTAAAAATACTTCAACATTGTACCTAAAAAATAATAGCATATTTCACAAGATAACTTTCCTAAGTCATTGTTCTAAATTGTAAAGCTTACATTAAACATTTCCTTTCTGCCCTGACTGGTTTGGCTCAGTGGATAGAGCATCAGCCTTTGGACTGAAGGGTCCCAGGATCGATTCCAGTCAGGGGCACATGCTCGGATTGTAAGCCCAGTCCTCACTGAGAGATGTGCTAAAGGCAGCTGATTGATGAGTCTCTCTGCATTATTGATGTTTCTATCTCTCTCTCCCTCTCCTTCCTCTCTGAAAACAATAAAAATATGTTTTTTAAAAATGTCCTTTCTTTGGTATTAAAGATCTTTAAAAATCGTTTCAGCATATTTCCATGTAAAAACCAACAACCTTTCTAAATTGAGGTTGGACTGAGTCCATTCAGCAAGATTAAAAAAACATCCAGGTCATGCCTGCCTTCATTATCTAACTTGCTATACACACATTTTTACATTTCTTTTTCCTGAACAATACAGGGTTGATTTCTGGGCTCTTTGTTTTTTTCTCCTTGATCTATATGCCTGTTCTTATGCCGGTACCAGCCTGTTTCAATGAATTTGCTTAACCATGGCCTCTAAAATCAGTTGTATCAAAAGTTAAACATCTCACTGCAAACTCATCTGATAAAATAAGAAAACACATGATTTGCTTCCTCTAAACTCATTGCATTTTTTCTAGAAAACAACAAAAATGCTTGTCTTGCTTCATAGCCTTATGCATGTAGCTCTGCAGACTGTCCAGTGTTCTTCGTCTGCACACACTCTGCTATAAAATTAACACTGCCCTTAGGGAACCATACAAGGGTTTAAAACCTACAGTTCCTGGTACTATATACTGAAGGCGAACGACATTGTTCCTGCAAATTTTTAAGATTTCAGTGTTACAATAACCATTTTAAATCAATCCTATAGCAAAGACGAACAACTGCCCCTCAGGCATGAAAAAATGTCTAAAGCTACCAGCCAACATTCAAGATCTCCATCCGTATTTAGTTTACATTCTGTCTCTTGCCTTCCTGTGATAGCATTTTGCTTAAAGGCAATTTTACACTTTTATTTTAAATTAAGTTCTACTGAAAAAGATACACCATCCCTGTTTTAAATTAATTACTTTCCTTTTCCTTTCATCTCTTTTTAAACACCAAGAAATAATTAAAGTTAATGATGTGACGGGCAGTCTGAGGACTCTGAGATGGAAAAGCTCCCCAAGGCTGGCGGATGAGTGGTTACTCACTCGTCATGCCTTCCTTAAGCAAGGGCCTTAACATTCACTTATAACATAAGTCACAATTCCCACAAACTGAACAGAATTTATTTCTCCAGCTCAAAACTAAGTTTACTTCACATTCTAAGTTAAAGAAACAGACTCCTACTCCCCTGATACTAAGTTTTGGAAGGATTTAGGAAAAAGTTAAAATCAGTCCTTATAATGGCAGACTGGATGATCACATTTCTCTGTTTCCTGCTACTTGCTCTCTTCTTTGGACCATTAGTTCCTCATTAGCCACTGCCATCCACCAAGGAGGGAGGCATGGAGAAGTAAACATAGCTATCCTGGAAAAATGCACAAATGCAAAAAAAAAAAAAAAAGCAAGCAAGAAAGAAATACGGCCATATAGTAAATGTATGTGGTGAGCTAAATTATGGCTCCTTAAAAGACAAGTTCACATCCTAACCCCAGGGGTCTGTGCATAAGAACTTTTTCAGAAAGAGGATTTTGTAGGTCTCCAGATGAGATCATTCTGTATGATCCGAGGGGGCCCTAAGTCCAATGACAAGTGTCCTTATTAAAGCAGGTAAAGACAGACATAAAAGGAGAAAGGCATGTGAATGGAAGCAGAGATTGCATTATACAGTCATAAGCCAGGGATGTCTGGAGCTCCCAGAAATGAGAAGAGGCTGGAATAATTTCTCTCTGGGGTGAACCCTGCCAACACCTTGACTTGGGCTCTGGCCTTCAGAACACTAAGAGAGTAAATTTCTGTGTTGTAAGTCATCACGTTTGTGGTCATTTGTTATGGCAGCCCTAGCAAGCTGACACAGTGTATTTCACTTCTCGGTAATGAAGGCATGAAATTAAACCATAAAATAAAGATTTAGATCCACATTCTATTTTTCTTCTGGACAGGAAGTAGGAGAGTACTTTATGTTGTGTATGCATGTGCGTATGTGTGTGTATTTAGGATGATCGTTTTATAAAGCACAGAGAAGCAATGAAAAAAAAAAGTTTCCAAATATGACTCAACTTTACTGTGTAGTATATAGAGAAGAAAAAGACTGGACAGAATTTCATCTCTTTAAGCATGATTGGAGTGATTCAAGTGTAGGAAATTTCCCAATAAAACTAAATTTCCAACAGCACAATGCAGTTATCTTTATAATTATATGGGGCATAAATAAAAGTCATAAGGCTTCCTAATCCAATGAGTACATATTAGATACTTTCTCATTTTTTAAAAAAATATCTTCAGTTAGTTCTTTTCCTATTAGAACTATCCTGGAAAGTGAAATAACTCAGCCTAATCTAGGTAATCCTATTTCAGTGTTACTCAAAATTGATTAGCATAAAGTATCACTTGGGGGTAGTTGTTAACATGCAGATGCCTAAGCCCTGTCCCAGATTCAGTAAATTGCTGTTCGGCTTGCATCTGAATTTCTAACAGCTATATCTCAGATGGTTTTATTACAGGTGATCATTGGATAAGAGTGAGAAAAAAAAAATGTCCCAAAGATATAACATAATGATCAACCAATCATTGCTTTAGGTCAGCAATTTTCAACTCTTGTGCTGTAAGAATACCTGACTATTTAGTCAGGGGCACTGACCTCTTTTCTCTTAGATTGTCAAATTTGAAAATGACAACAGTCAATACAACAATCATCATCCAGTGTGAATAAATCAAAATGATACCTATTTTTTGTAAGATGGGCAAAAAAAATAATGTATTTTTGGTGTGCTGCAGAATTTTAGTAATTAATTTATGTGAAGGTTGAAAATTGGTACCTTAGGTTGTACCTCACTAATAAAAGAATTCAAGCTTATGCACCTGTATAGCTCAGAAGACCTGTGTGCTATAAAATGTAGTACAAGTGGAGTTTTTATTCAAATGAAATCAAAATAATTACAGTGAAATGAAACTCTTGTCTTTTTTTAAATCTCTGTAATTCTTCTATATTTTGATGCCCTTTGTGAGCATGGCCTTGCCCCCAAATGAACCATTATTCTGCAGTGTGAAAACAAAGACATCAAATTCTGAGTTTTTAAGGGTTTCAGATATTTTTTTCCTGCCCTCCACCAACTGCCATGTGCATCAGACTAGATAAAAATCCTCCAAAAAGCACTACATACCAGCCTTCTCCTGGCCCAAATTAATGGTTGGGGCTGGGTGGTCAGGTATTAGAAAAGGTCCACAGTTAACTTTAAAACTTGGAAGTAGAAGATAGTTGTTCAATAATTCACTGAAATGCTGGGAAATTCTCACATTATCAATGTGTAACTGGACAAACAATGGGTCCCTGCTGCCTGTCACTACTCAAGCCAATTAAGCAGAGACAGTTGAATCATACACAGTATGAGCAGTATGCTGGCAATATGAGAGAGTAGCAGGTTAGCCAGATATTCAAAAGGGCCAGGGGTCTTCAAAGGGTTTAGTGATATGCAAGGCTGGGGTTACATGGGGAAATAGCCAAAGGGAGTGCAAAATTAACAGGTAAGCAGGCTGGAGATTTGCAAAGGCTTGAGGTATGCAAAAAAGGGTTGGGGATTTTCAAAAGGCTGACTATTCCGGTTTCTGTAACAAATCTTTGTTAATTTTTCCATGATAATAGGCAGCTCCAAATGGGGAGGAAGGGCTGCATCTCAAAGTCAGCTCCAGCCAGGGTACAAGTGCCTTCTTTAATCAAAATAAAATAATCATGGTTAACAGAGCATGATTAATAGTTCTTGCAATACAAGCTGGTTCCCCAACATTCTATTTCTACCGCCTTTCAAATGCATGGAAGGGACAGTAGGAAATAGATGGTCATTGATCTCCAAGAGAGTTTATGATGGCCTCACCAAGTGTTCTAGCAACCCAGGGAGGCATGAGAATGAGAGGGCCACCCAATCCTCCCTGTGCCTCAAGAAAGGTCAGAGAAGGGCAGATAAAGAAAAGGGATAGAGATTATGGGACATGTCTCATGGCCCTGTCATAATGGGAAGTAGCATGGACCATGCATTCAAAGTTCAGAGGGAAAGACGGAAGCCTCAGCTGAAGCCCATAGTGGGATGAAATACCTAGTAGAGATAAGAGAAGACAAATGGGAACCCTCTTCTAGAGATTTCTCTAAGGTTCCTGGCATCAGACTATATGGGATTTTGTGATAGAATCTAGAACAAAAAAGTTAGATCTTGTTTGCACATTAGGGCTTTCTGACTTGAGAAATTTGAACCTATTACAAAATTTAAATGTTGATATCCATTCTACATTTTAACTCTAAACCCACTTTTCTATATAATAAAATCCACTGAGGAATTTATCTTTCCTATATTTGTATTTCATTCACACACCAAAAATTGCCCCATTGTCAATGAGCAAAGACAACAGAAACTTGTACTGATATGTAGTGCCAATGTGAGGTATCTAACTGCAAAGGTTTAATGCATTGCTTACAATGTTCCTTTGTCACTATGAAAAGAAGTGTAGGCAGCCCCCAAAACACAGACTTAAATTACTTGAGAAGTTCTCATCATTTGTGTTGGGGTGAGAACCATAAATTTTGAGTGTCAGTTTCTCATATTTAAAAGAGAGCTAATTATATCTACCTCAGAGGTTTGTTTTTGTTTTGTTTTGGAAGATAAGAGATCAAGAGTTACCTTTGACTTTATATTCTGTGTTAGAGTATACAGAATAGTATTAAAAAATACAAAAAAAAATTTTAACCTAGTCCTTATTTGCTCTTATTATTTCATTTTCTACATTTTTCTTTTATTCCATTCACAACTCTGTGAACTCTATTCATAATCCTTCCTCTATACTTGGGGACAATCCTCATGTTTTGGCTTACTTCCAGATCAGAGCCCTGTTTCTAGATCATCACTGTGCATGCACCCTTCATCATCTGATATAGGATGTTTGCCCCTTACTGCACCTCTCCTCAGGACTCTTCTTCAACTCAACTCATTCCAGCCATGTCCACCTATTTTATTCTCCCTAGGGTAGGACACTGAGAGCATGTTTTATGACATTCCACTTGTGTCTTCTAAACCTTGATTTTTTCCATCTTTTTAAATGCTTTTCTGTCTTCCTGGCATAGCTTCCCACTAATACAATCAAATTTCCAATTTCTCATGTATATCTTATTCACTGAATCAAATCCTATTGCTTTCTGAACATTTAACTTTTATTTCTGTGTCTGGCCTTTTCTCATTTAGACCACTGATTCAGATTTATAATTCTATTGCTAACAAATCTTAATTTATACAAAACGCAGGTGTTTCTAAACATCTATTTTTATCTTTTTCATGTCGACCTTTGGTCTGGAATTCAGAATAAGAGCTTAGAACAGTGGTCGGCAAACTCATTAGTCAACAGAGCCAAATATCAAGAGTACAATAATTGAAATTTCTTTTGAGAGCTAAATTTTTTAAACTTAAACTTCTTCTAATGCCACTTCTTCAAAACAGGCTTGCCCAGGCCATGGTATTTATGTGAAAGAGCCACACTCGAGGGGCTCACGAGCTGCAGTTTGCTGACCACAGGCTTAGAATAATCATAACATGTGGGAAGAAATGGTTAATTCTCCATACTGATTCATGTGTAATTAAAATCTCTCAAATCCATGTTTTGATGGAAGAAAAAGCAGTAGGAATTCATTGTCCCTCCTCCCTAAATCAGTCCAAATTATGTCACTAAAAAAGCATAAATTTATAACTCAGGATTAACAAATGTATTCAAGGCAAGGCATGTAAGATGTGAAGAATATCTCATTATTAATTCACCCTTGAACACAGGACTAGGTCAAATAAGAAAAAATAATATATCATTTTCCTAAAGTCACAGTATAGAGCTAATCAACAACATGAGTAAAGCCTAATGGCTACCCATTTTTCCCCTTACATAATTCCTTTCACCCTCAATGCCAGTGTGCCAATATCCCTACTTCAGGCAGAAAACTGTGGTTAAAGAAAATTGCCAAACATCATCATATATGACAAAACCAATCTGGGATGGCTATGAACTGAATGGTGTCCTCCCAAAATACATATTGTGATGCCCTAGCCCAATGTGACTGTTTTCAGAGACAGGGCATTTAACTTTTTTAAGGAGATAAAAAAGTTAAATGAGGTAATAAAGCCATGAGCTGATAGGATTAATGTCTATTGGAAGAGATACCACAGAGCTCATGCTCTCTCTCTCCATACATATATCCTGAGGAAAGGACATAGGAGGACACAGCAAGCAGATGGTTATCTCCAAGCCACGAAGAGAGGCCTCAACAGAAATCAACTCTGCTGGTATCTTTACCTTCAGCTTCTAGCTTCCAGAACTATGAAAATAAATTGCTGTTTAAGCCACACAGCCTATTGTATTTGTTATGGCAGCCCAAATAGACTTATACAGGAACAAAATGCACAATTTTTAATGTCTTTTCTAATTGCTTTTTTTTCTTTTTTTGTTTTTATTTATTTTTATTTATTTACTTTTTTCCCCCTATTGACCTCCTCACTCCCCAGCACATGCCCCCATTCATCCCCTCTTACCTCCCCCCGCCCACCCCCTGCATTCACTGGCCATGCCCACACACACACATGCACACAATTCCTTCCCTTAATCTCCTACAGGCCCCTCCCCCCAACCTCCCCTGCCTTCCCACTGTAGCAGGACAGTCTGTTCATTGCTTCTTTGCCTCTGCATCTGCTTCCCCCTCACCACCTGATTCTTGTCTTTAAAAACATCTTGCCCCTGTAGGCTAAAAATAAACCCACCAGAGCAAAAGAAAAATAATTGGGTCCCAATTTCAATGTCTGATAGCTTTGAGTCCCGGTTTCAATGTCAAACAGTTCCTTACGTACATGTCATCAATGGTATCTAGATAGTGGACAAATGGTGGCAATGCTGGTCTGACCCTCTCTGGTTTGGTCCTAGGCATCATGTAGTGATGCACAGCTGCTAACTGCTCGCATGGCAGGGCGTAGTCAGCGTCTTCCATCTCTGGACTGTTTCTCCTCTTGTCTTCGTGGTTGGCGCAGACCTGTCAGTTCCTCTCTGTTGCAGGAGTTCACTTGGTCTTGGAGTTGTTTTCTGAAAGTATATAAACATATTCTCGACCAAGAGTTAATAAAGGAATCTTCTAAAAAATTGGGCGTCCTTTTTATTTTTGCCTACTTGCTTTCCTTTGGCTTATTTTGACACCATGTGTGCTTTTCATGGGTGTCTTGCTGTTAATATTACAAATGGAAATTAATTTTCTAAAGTGAAAATTTTCTAGATGTAATTTACTTACCAGATATTTGATTCTTACTTTGCAATAACTGTCTTTGTGTACTTTTGTACAAGTTTTTCAGACAAATATAGGGGAATTTCCCCCTTCGGTGCATAGAAAATAGAAATTTCATAATCTGTATAGCACAAACTGCCTACCTTCACCCTTTCAACAAAAACACCTTCTTTTGAGGTTATCCACAAAAATGTGGAAGGGTTTGAGTAAAACCTGAATTCTTTCATCTAATTCTGGAGACTCCACTTTCCTTACTAGTAATTAATTGGTTTAGAGGTGGGCACATCTCATTCAAGATTTAACCAGGAAGTCTCAAACACTACAAATATTTTAATCAAAGGAAATTCAATACAGACAATTTCTCACACAAGTGGTGGAAGAGTTAAAAGGAAGGCAACCAAGCCACAAGTTCTAAGCTGGAAAAACAAAAGGAATAAGAAGTTTAACCAGAGCCCAGTGACTTGATTATCTAAAAATCTAGACTAACTGCCTGCCAATCTAGCAGATGTCAGAGGAACAGAGGAGACACACAGTGCTGGAGATGTAGCCTAGGGGGAGAAAGGGGAGAAACACCATGTTCTCTTCTGCACATCCTTCAATTTCTCATGAGTGCCTCCCTTGGGCCAAACCCAGCCAGAAACCAGTAGTCCCGGGAGCCCGAGAAACAACATACAGAGGTCAAGCCCTCTGTTGATACAAAGCACATAAGCCAACATGTGTGACCCACTTCTGACAAATGAAACAAAATCTACCAGTTGAAACTGGTTTGGCTCAGTGGCTAGAGCGTCGGCCTGCGGACTGAAAGGTCCTGGGTTGGATTCCGGTCAAGGGCATGTATCTTGGTTGGGGGCACATCCCCAGTGGAGGGCGTGCAGGAGGCGGCTTATCGATGTCTCTCTCTCATCAATGTTTCTAACTCTCTTTCCCTTCCTTTCTGTAAAATATATTAAAAAAAAAAAATCTACCAGGTAGCTTCTACCAAAGATTCCTTTGTCATAAAAGCAGTCACACAAGGACTGCTCCCTTCTTCTGCTGATCATGGTTAGTCTGTAGGTGATGCCTAAAGTGACTACAGTCAAGTTATGACCATGAGAAGAGTTAGTGAAGACAAAGTAATCTTATTAAGCTTATTTAGTCAAGGAATGAATGACTCATTAACTTTAAAACTTTCTGTTTTTGTGGATTGTATTGCTTATTATTTGCAAGGTGTTGTTGTTTTTTTTTTCTGTTTCTTAAAGCCAAAAACATTCTAAATGATTCAGTCTGTTTTCTAGTGATTCCCCATAGAAATTCTTGCTCAGTGCCTCAAGTAGAATTTTCACAGTACACTAATAATTAAAGCAACAAAAAGGAATGGAACCTGAAGCAATGTGTCAACATCAAAGTAAATAGTACAAATCAGAACATACGTATAGTCCAATGCCCTGGGAGAATGGGTTAAATCTGCACAAGGCAAAGGATGGTAGACTGAAAATATGAAAAATTACTGGTTTAAATAGGAATTGTTGAATCAGCATAACTAGTTCTGTATATGTGATTATGAACAATGGCTTGCCTTTTTTATTACATTATCCTTTAATATTCTTGACTAAAGTGCCAGATACTTTGGTAGTGGGTGGATACCATCCAGGGCAATTATTTGGGACAATCACAATATCCCCATTTCTTGTGTAAAGAAGCTACCCATTATGAAAAGAATAACAGAACTTTAATTTTTAATTCAATCACTTTCAATCTACTCCATTCTTGAGATATATTCTGGCAAAGAGTAACTTGGAAGAAGTATTTATCTTGCTTCACCAAGATTTATATTTTGCCTTTTAAAAATATCTTATTCACATTATAGGCATGAACCTTAGAGTTTTATATATAAAGATATTTATATTAATATATCTACCAGAACTGCTGTGAAGGAAAAAAAGTCAAATCTGGAATTTAAATTTGCTTTTTATAGAAGAACTAGCTAAAACACAAATCCACACAAGTGCACACACACACACAAAGTAGCAAAAAGCTGGGGCACACTTGTGTTGTAAAATAAATATCCAAGAAGGACTGTCATCCATTAATGGTTTTATCTTTTCTTCATTTGATCATCATGCATTTAAAGATGATGAATACCTGTGGTATGAATAATATCGCCTTTACTATGCATTGCAATTTCCAAAATATTCAATTTTGTTAAAAATCCCGCTTGTTTATTTTCAATTCCTGAAAACATGAGCCTCAAGATCAGCTCTCTCATCCATAGAGCTCAATAATCCTGTTGGTGTCCACCCCAACAGGATTGCAGGTTTTCCTTCCTCCATGCCCAGGGAACCCTGCCCACTCCCCAGTTCAACAGCCATAGAGGACTGAGGTGTCCTAGTGACACACCAGCAAGACAAGCCAGCTTTCACATCTGAACCGACGGTGTCTCCTAGTTTTATTTGATGGGTTTCTAGTAACCAACTCATTGTTTTAGTCTCTACCATTTTGCGGTCTAGGCCTGATTACCTTTCCTAGTAGGTGTTCAGAAATCTACCTATTAATAAGCCTCAATAACCCCAACTTCCCCCCACAACCCACAAGAATCAACAAGTTCCCCAGTTTGCTTCTGAAACAGTTATTTTCTCCCCTCTAAAAACCTATGTTTTAACCTATATCCACACTTCTGAACCATTCTATAGTGTTTCTAAAAAAAGAATTCACCCAGATGTCTTCAAAGCATATCTCCCAAATACTTTTCAAAAATTTTAATACCAATTATAATTCCTGTCATAACTGTCTAGCTTCTTTTTTCAGGGCTAGTAGTTAATGTTTATGTAAATATCTAAAGAATATTGAAATGATTGCTGTTCTTGAGTTTATTTCCCAGAAAATAATATGGCTTTTGCTGTGCATTTAGGGTTAGTGCAACTAAAGTTGCTAATCTACATTATAATAGGCCTGTGGTCCTTAGGTGATAATGACCAAAGACCAGCGCAGGTGGGCAAGGCTGCTTGCATGGTGAGGCACACACAGGTGGGCAAGGTTGCATGCACAGGTGAGTGGGGCTGCAAGATTTTGCACACTGGTCTTCTAGTTTTCAATAATAAAAGGGTAATATGCTAATTAGACCAGCCATCCTTCCGGATGTCATTGTGGACATCCTTCCTGATGAAGTCAGCCAAGGTCATGGGTGCTAGAGGGAAGCCTGTGCCAGCAACTGGGGAAAGCAAGGCTTATTCTTGCATCAGGCCTCTAGTCCTATCTAATAAAAGAGTAATATGCAAATTGACCATACCTCCGCTACGCTCACCAGCCACGCCCACCAGCCGATGAGAGCAAGCATGCAAATTAACCCAACCAAGATGGTGGTTAATTTGCAAATCCTGGTGCAGAGCAAAAACTGAAGACAGCGTAGAAGGAAGCCAAGTGCTGCAGAAAGGAGAGAATCTGCTAACAGTAAGCAAGTGGGGCAGTGGAGAAGGGAGGGAAGCAGGCAGGGCAGTGGAGACCACAGCAGGAAGCCCTACTGCAGTAATCTTTCTGCAATGGGCCTCTAATATAACATAACAGAAAAATAGAACTGCAAGAAATATACAGGGTGTCCCCAAAAATGTATGCACACTTTTATAACTGACAGCTCAATTTTTTTAATATATTTTATTGTTTTTTTATAGAGAGGAAGGAAGAGGAATAGAAAGTTAGAAACATCAATGAGAGATATCGATCAGCCGCCTCCTGCACACCCCCACTCGGGATGTGCCTGCAACCAAGGTATATGCCCTTGACTGGAATCGAACCTGGAACCTCTCAGTCCACAGGTCAATGCTCTATCCACCAAGCCAAACTGGTTCTGGCTGATAGCTCAATTTTGAAAATGAAATGAATATATATATATATATAAAATCCTAAGCAACTGTTCCAATGGAATGACCACACTGGTCACTAGGAGGCAGCAGCTCAACACAGGAACTGCCCCCAGCCCATAGGCACCAATTGCTGATAGTGCCTGCTGGCCAACCTTCTGGACCCTTCCCTCCCAACCCCCACTCCTGGCTGGCAGGCCCCAATTAGCAGATCAAGGCCTGGCCTCCAGGCTGGGACAAGGAACTGGGGGTGAGTGGCAGCCAATGTGGCTCCTTTCCCAGGGTGGCCAAGGGCCAGCTCCTTCCTCAGGGCAAGCAGGCCAACCTCCCATGTCCCTCTCCCAATTTCCCCCTCTGGCCAGCAGGCCCCAATCATATGATCTGGGCCAGGACCTGGGCTGGGACAGGAAATCAGGTGGATGGCATAGGAAGGAGGAGGCAGGAGGTGGGAAGACAGGGAACCTGATACACCCTGATTGCCTGCCAGGCCGAGGAACTCCACCCTTGCATCATTTTCATGCACTGGGCCTCTAGTATTTTAATAAACACTGCCTTTATAATTATTTAAAGTGCATGTGTACGTTTTTGTTACACCCTATCTAATAGTCAAAATAAGTTGGTTTTGTTTTGTGGTCACTGGCTGCAACACAGGGAATGCCCACAAGGGACAGACAATGACTCAGAAAGGGGGACCTGGAGGAAGGCTTTATTAAAGGGTATGAGTGATGTTGAATTTCTCTAGTCTCTAGAGAAATAGGGGGCCAACTCATGAGATGACAACAATTTAGAAATTGGGTAGCCTAACAATCTTTGTTCAGGAGGCAGAAAGAATAAAGTGTAACTGAGGACATCATTTGCAGGAAAGCAATAATCATTCAAAATAAGAGAAATTATCAGTCACGTTTCAGCCACAGTAGAAAGCATTGTTCCTATAACTTTGGCCATACCCATTCTATTTCCGTTGTTGTGTTTGTTTTTAAGTTACATTGGGAATATTATATTTTATCATCAGGGTTAGAATAGTACCCCAGTGCCTTATTTTTTTAGAAAATATAAAGTTAAGATATACATAGAATATTATTATCTTCAACAAAACTCCATCTAAATCTCTGTTCCTGGTTTGGAAAAAGAAGCTGCTTTTCTGTCATACTGACCCCACACAGCTCAGATCTCCAGAAAAGAATGATAATATTGTTTCATTCTCCCAAACTGTGATTTCAAACAGCAAAGTTTGAAATCATCTGTGATTTTAGAGACAAATTTTCTCATCACTAAACACTTGATGTTGATTAACAAAAGTAATTTTTTACAGGTCAATCACTATAAGTTTCTTTATTTTAGATGTATTTTTGAAATAAATAAATTATTTGGTGTTTAAATCAAAATTGTTAGGAATGAGCTATCAAGTAAAAGATTATCTCATTCTTAGAAGATTAGCATTTACTTTATTAAATATTATAATCCTACCATACAAAGAGGATTCTACTTACTTCTCTCAAAATCCTTACCATTTAGTAAATTGTCTCTTATTTTTACTTACAGGAAAGAATTCATTTTTAAAATGAGGTTTATGCAAAGTTTCTATCTCTGTGGATATTTCCTTATAATGTTTAACAATGAGAAGTATTGCAACCATTAATCCACTCTTTGCTAATTTTATAATTCATCTTGATGGTTAAAATGGAAAGAACCAGGATTTTTCCTTCTGGAAGTCCTTTTATTCCTAACCTCATATTTCTTTTCTAACAAGGACAGGAAAAAGAAAATTTCTGAATTTTGACAAGGTGACAAGTATTTTGAATTCAATGAAGACCATATGTAAATTATGGATCTTTCATTGTGCAAAGTTTCTTGGGTGCTTAAAACAGATAAAACCCAGTTACCTCAGTCTCTCTTTAATAGTGTTTACCTCAGATTCCCAAAACAAAACCTAATTTCCAAATTTAGCAAAGTCAATATTTTATAATTGAGCATTAGACTTTTATAAAGAAAATTACTTAGGAGACCCAGAGCATATATATTCATCTATTAATATAAAGGTATAATCCCATGCCCTAGCCAGTGAAGAGAATGTTCTACAGTAGATCTTTACATTACTTGGCAAGATGAAAAGAGCAATTCAATCAATAAGACTTTAAAATATATCTTGTCTTAGAAATCACAGGACCATTAATTTTTGGAGTGTCATTGAACTTTCCTCATTGGATTAACTAATTTATGCTCATTACATTATAATACTCCTTTTTACAAAGAAAAAAACAAGTATAGATCATTGCTTTCCAAAAAAATATTAAGCCTGTTATGCATTTACATGGAATTAACTTCTGTAACAGATGCAATTGGGGAAGAAAGATAATATATATGTTTGTAAGTGTTCACTGATCATTATATAATATCTATTTTTAACAGAACAGTAAAGAGACAGAAAGAACACTAAGATATTTTCTTTTCTTTTATGTGAGAGGGAATTTTGTAAGAAGTGGTGCAAAGTGAACTAACTTTAGAGTTAGATCTAACTGTGCCAGTTTTGACACACATTTAATTTTTGGCAGAGTGGGAAATAAATTGATGGTTGTATGAAGGAGTATTTTTGTTTTGTTTGTTGACTAGTTGGTTTGCTCCGAGAATCCTGAAAATCTGTTATTCTACAGTTCCAACCAGGTTAAATAGGAAACATGCATTTATGGTTTCGGCTTCCTGTAAAATAGATAGCCCTATGGCATCATTCTTATGGAAGAAATATGGGAGATACAAAGGAAGAAGAAACTCCAGAGCAAGTTATTATTATTTGAAACTCACTGAAAGTCTTCTACAGGTGCATATATGCTGTGTTCAATTCTAGAGCACAAAACAGCTTCTTAACTTCCTCCAGTAAGGACTTTATGAATTGGCCTTTCCATTCCCCTTCTTTGCTTCCAGAACTTTTCTGCAGTCCAAGACTCTCTCTATAGGCTTACTATGGAATAATTTAAATTCTTACTTAATGTTATTTTCCTAAATATCTGACATGGTCTATTTTTTTCTACACATTTTTATTGCTAGTAATTATAATGTAATGTGATATATTATCAAAAATATCAGAGAACTATAGTTTTAATATATTATCAAAAATATAAGAACTATATAGTACCAAAAATATCAGAGATCAGAGAACTATAAGTCATTAATAATAACCATCTATTCCTGATTTTTCTTCATATATATATATGAAGAAAATTAATATCACGCTTAACCATACAGATATGGTTAAGCCTGATATTAATTTTCTTCACCAACTGAGAGACAGTTCTGATAACTTCATCAATCTGATGGGCTATAAGGTTAAACAGTTCAAGGAGCATCCAGATATATCAGTAGAAATTCTTGTTACAATATAAAAAAATCAAATCACATCATTTCTTCTCATTAACAACTGAGGAAATTTGACACACTATAGTTTAATGTTCTGCCACTATTGTCATTTTCTAAGAAGAATTTCTATTATGACAAAGAGGTTCATTAATCTTGAATCCTGGAGGCCATTCAAACACATGAAAAAAGAAGTGGGATTGTTATTAATCTCTCTGATAATTATAATCAAGATTATAATTTTTTTATTACAAAAGCCCTTATCAATAAGTTGGAGGTTGTTAGATTTTGTATACTTGACAAATAGTGAGAGAAAATTAATTAGGTCCTAATTGACCTGTTTTATTAATGATTTTTTGTAGAATAGAAACAACAATTCATTCAGTAATGACCCAGTACTTCTGCTGATGTTATAGGTCAGTCACACATCTGCAGCTAGCTGCTCTAAGTACTCACACATTAATAAATATACAAATATAATCATTGAATTGCACCCAGGAAGTACCCTTCTGGCCTAGAATTTACAGCACTGATAAGTTACCACACATGCTTGATGAAGTACCAGTTTTATATGATAGAAGTGAAAACAAATTAAACCAGGCTTCCTGCTGTTCAGGTATTTTTGAGAGTTATTTATAAGGAAATAAATGACTATCACTTCTCTTGTATTATGTTTTCATGTTAATAGAATGACTCAACTGTTAGTACTAGATGTATTCTAAGGGTCAATGCTTCATTAGAATAAAATTTAGCACCAGTGTCATCTCACACATGTTTTACAAATTAAAATACCACCCCCATTTCACTGCATTAGCATTCATATCATCACTAAACTACACTATCATGCATATTCTCTGATATGCTTATTAGTAATGTTTTTATTTGGAAAAAAACAGAGATTTTAGCTCCCAAAATAATTTCTAAGAAATTTCAACATTTAGTTTCTTGGGTAGCCATATCATCTTTTCATCCCACCTACTTCAGTAAAGTAATATTTGATGTCAAAATGCCCTGACAATTCACCAAGAAATAAAGAAAGGTATTTTGTATAGTATAGAAAAATATTTTGATAACAATTCCCCACTTTAAATATATTCATACTAGAGGCCCAGTGCATGGGATTTGTGCACTGATTGGGGTGTGGCCTGCAAGGATCCACCAGCCAAGCAGCTGTGGACCCACCATCTGAGAGGCTGCTCCTGATGTGGGAGCACCTCTCATCCAGTCAGCTGAGCACTGCTCCCATTGTGGGAGCACACTGACCACCAGGAGGCAGTTTCTGCATTGAGCATCTACACCTTGGTGGCCAGTGCACATCATAGTGACTAGTCAACTAGTCATTCTGGTCATTCTGCCATTCAGTTGCTGGGCTTTTATTATATAGGACTAGAGGCCTGGTGCAGGAAATTCTGACATAGGTAGGGAACCTAGGCCTGGCTGCTGATCAGGGTCAACCTGTGGGGCAACCCGCAGGGTAATCAGGGTAGGGGAGGGTAACCAAGGGGAGGGGCAGTGGTACCCACCTTGGCTGGCCTGGTGCCACCCACTTGCCAGCCCCACCCCCCACCACCGCGACCATCTGGGGCCTGTAGGCTGGGGGCAGCTCCTGTATTGAGCATCTGCCACCTAATAGTCAGTGCGCATCATAGTGACTGGTCATTCCACTGGTTGTTTGGCCATTTGGTCAATTTGCATATTAAGCTTTTATTATAAAAGAGTAGTTGCGTAAAATATTTAAAAATCCTACTACATATGCCAATATTTTCTGAAAGCACTCTGATTGTCCATACAAATTACACAAACTTTCCAGTATTCAAAGTTTTAGCACCCAAACTTATTTTTCTAGAATGATGATAATAATCAGAAATGTCCCCAAAAGCTTATTAAATAATTAACCAGATCCTGAGTTGAAAATGTATAACATTAGGGGAAAATCCAAGATGGTGGCATAGGTAAACACCTACACTGCTGCCTCGCACAACAATTTCTAAACTACAACTAAAAGTCAGAACGGAAATCATCCAGAACCATAGGAAAGCTGGCTGAGTGGAAATTCTACAACTAGAAGGAAAGAGAGGGGCTCACAGAGACCCAGAGGAGCTCCAAAAAGCTGAGGTACGGAGACACGCGAGTGGAGAGAGCGGGTGCCAGAGTACCTGGCTGGCTTTCTCTGGCGGAGGAAGACGGAGACTCCCAATGGCATTGAATCTCTTATCCTACAATTCTAAACCCCAGGTCCAGCCGAAACTCATACGGGGGGAGAGTTTGGAGTGTGAAAAGAGAGAAGTAAATTTAGGGGTGTCGCAAAAGGGCAGAAGTTAGGCAGCGCGCACTGCACTGCGCACAGAAGACCGACTGCTGATTGTGCCTCTGGCTTTCACAAGTGGACTACTTCTAACTGTGCCATTTCTAACTCCACTAAACCCCAGTTATGGGCAAAACCCTGGGGACCCAGACTCATATGGTCCCAGAGCACAGGGGAGCCAAAAAGGCAGCAGTCTAGAGGCACTGCGAGAGCACACGCGCACACAGGGACTGTTCCAGCGATTACCCAGTAACATGAGACTCAGAGGCTGTGAAGGGTGGGGCAGACTGGAAGGCAAGGCGGTCTATTAAGCCCTGAGACTCCACCCCTCCCAAACTCAACAGAGAGGCTTTTGCAGTTTTGCAAGTCTTGTATCATAAGGCTGAATCCAAAACAGAAGTTCTCCCAGCATAGTGAAAATGTCAAGACAAAGGAAGAGATCACAAACAAAAAAAAAATGGAGGAAAACAAACAACTGGATATAGAGTTCAAAACCATGGTTATAAGGTTTTTCAAGAATATCTTAGAAAAGATGGATAAAGTTAGTGAGACCCAAGAGGAGATGAAAAAGAACCAACTGAAGATGAAAAAGAACCAACCAGAGATGGAAAAGGACCAACTAAAGATGGAAAAGGACCAACTAGAAATTAAACATACACTGACTGAAATAAAAAATATTATACAGAGCCCTAACAGCAGACTAGAGGACTGCAAGAATCAAGTCAAAAATTTGAAATATAAAGAATCAGAAAACACTCAACTGGAAAAGCAAGAAGAGAAAAGAATCCAAAAATGTGAACATAATGTAAGGAGCCTCTGAGGCAGCTTCAAGCATACCAACATCAGAATTGTGGGGGTGCCAGAAGAAGAGAGAGAACAAGATATTGAAAACCTATTTAAAGAAATAATGACTGAAAACTTCCCACATCTGGTAAAATAAATAGACTTACAAGTCCAGGAAGCAAACAGAATCCCATATAAAAGGAATCTAAAGAGGACTACACCAAGATACATCATAATTAAAATACCAAGAACAAAAGACAAAGAGAGAATATTAAAAGCAGCAAGAGAAAAACAGTTAATTACCTACAAGGGATCACCCATACGACTGTCAGCTGATTTCTCAACAAAAACAATGCAGGCCAGACGGGAGTGGCAAGAAATATTCAACGTGATGAATAGCAAAAACCTACAACCAAGAATACTCTATCCAGCAATGCTATCATTCAGAATTGAAGGGCAGATAAAGAGCTTCACAGAAAAGAAAAAGCTAAAAGAGTTCATCAACTCTAAACCAGTATTATATGAAATGCTGAAAGGTACTCTTTTAGAAGAGGAAGAAGAAAAAGGCAAAAGATAAAAAAATTATGAACAACAAATACATATCTATCAACAAGTAAATCTAAAAATTAAGTGAATTAAAAATTTGATCAACAGAATAAACTGGTGAATATAATAGAATCAGGAGCACAGAAAGGGAGAGGACTGATAATTCTCAGGGGGAAAATGGGGAGGGGTGTACAGGGAGAGACTGGACAAAAATCATACACCTATGGATGAGGTCAATGGGAGGGAGGTAAGGGTAGAGGGAGTGGTGGAGCCGGGTGGAGGGGAGCTATGGAAGGGAAAAAAGAGAAACAAATGTAGTAATATGAATAATAAAGATTTAATAAAAGAAAAAAAAGAAAATGTCTAACATTAATTAATGAATGTCTAACAGGTAATTTCATTAAATGTTAGGACATTAAAATCCCTAATAGAGTTGCAAAAATGTTTTTTGCAAGTTTGGGGAAACTTATTAAAGCAGTCATAAAATTCTCTTCAGGTGTATTTAAGCTTTATTTAGGAGTCAGTTTCATTTTCTCACTCAAGTGGGCTCACTTGATTCAATCTACAAAATAAGTAAGTGGTTTGAGACTACAAACAAAGCAAACAAGAAAATCCAGTTACCCTGGATAACTTCACTTAGAAACTAGAAATGAGTCTGGGCTCCATAAAACTAGTAAGTTGGATATGAGAGAATAGAATACAGAAAGATGCAACAGTGGGGGGAAAAATGCATTACAGACATGGGGCAAACAACCAAGAAGCTACTTTTGTTTTAAATGTCCCTTTCTCCATTAGCTATCATTCAAGACAAATTTTAGAAGACCAAGTTTGGTAGTAGGAACCAGATATTGCTCCCAGGTAGCAACTCAACAACACAGAAAAAGAAAGATGTTGATGAAGGAATTTGACTGGAAAAATTCTTACTAAGCCATCATTCATATGAAATGGCTTATATGTATACCAGTCACTACCTTTAAACCTTGAAAAATATTAATCCATATACAAAATAATGCACACAGAAATACTAAATTCAGCCTATAAACAAATAAAAATTTTAAAAGATGTCAAATAAATTTCAAATAGTGGACAATTGTAATCTTAGTTTTAAAAATAGTGATTACCTGATAATCTATAGATAAATATATCATAAATTAATCACACTAATACCATAGTTGCTATTTATTTGAATTCACAAGAAAAAGATTGTTTTCTTTTAAAACTATTTTGTAAGAAAAAGTTCAAATCAATGGCTTAGTAATAGCAGAGAAGACTAAAAAATAAATATTTTAATTAAATGAGAAAGGTATTTAAGTTTAATTATGATCCTCAAGCATCAAATCTTACTGTACTTACCAAATATTTTCTATTACATCCCAAAAACTGTGAAACTTTAGAGTTTGGTTCCAGAAAACATCCAATGAATTTTCAATCCATCATGTTTTCATTTTATTATAGAAAGAACTATTTTAGAAGGCCTTAATTTTTTAACCTGAATTTCATTATACCAATGCAATTTGAACTAAGTAAATTTCATTTTCTAGGTTCTAAATGTATTAAATTGGAAAAAGTGTCTGAGCTATAGGAATACTTTTCTCTCTCAGAGGATACCAACCTCATACATTACTAGGTTTCTTTAACTACCTCTCTCCTGCCATTGGTACAAGTAGGGCACTTCACCTGTTGTTATAATTTAATGACACTCAGGAATAATTCATGATACCCTACAGGAAAGTATTTCCTGATCCACTTTATTATTTCTTCCAATATTTATCACATGGTCTATAGCTTCTGCTTTTAATTAGAGGCATCAAATACTGGCCAATCTGTGTCCAATTAAAGTCAATGAAAAATTACAGGTGGATGAATGGCTGAGTAGAACTACTCATTCAGTAGTGGGTACTTACTTAACTATAAGGATGAAACACTGAAGTTTCAATTCTAGACAATGAAAATGCATCTGTGTAAGCCTTAGACCAGTGGTTCTCAACCAGTGGGTCGCAACCCCTTTGGGGGTCGAATGACAATTTCACAGGGGTCGCCTAAGACATCGGAAAACACAGGTATTTACATTATAATTCATAACAATAGCAAAATTACAGTTATGAAGTATGGTTGGGGGTCACCACAACATGAGGAACTGTATTAAAGGGTCGCAGCATTAGAAAGGTTGAGAACCACTGCCTTAGACTAAGATGGGATGTCAAGAAAAACAGGGGTGAAAAATGGCAGCAGAATAGACGGACATGTCCTGAGCTTTGTCCCTGAGCAGACAGAGAGAACAGCTGAGGGTCAAACTGGGAATGTTTGTTGGTGAGTTAAGGGACAGCTGTACTCCAGGAGAAGGTGTGGGACTGATGGACTAGACTCCACTGACCGGGCAGCCCCCACTGCTGCTGGGTTTTTCTCCCAGAGCCACCAGCTCGGACCCGAAGAATACGCCATCTAGAAGGGGAAAGTGGATATTATCAGAAAAATGGCAGCTGAAAATCTACAGCTGCAGCACCCACCAAACAGCTGCAAGCCCCAGAAAACAGGTCCCCAATTGGCACAAACACTCGGATTCAGAGGAGCTCTTCACTCCACATAGAAAGATCAGATTTTACCTGGGATAAGATGAGATCTTTGGTCCTGCAGAACAGAGAGGCATGCTCACTGTGGGAGCTGGAGGATTGGGGGTACTCTGTACCTAGAGTAATCCATGGCTGTTGGTCCTGGTGTGATCCATGAATGTGGAAGGGGGTCCTCAGAGCTGCTAACAGAGGGGATCTCTAGAAAGCAACCCATTTTGTTCTGACACAGAGGGACAGCCTGGGAGTTTTTAAAGTGTGCAGCTACTTGGACAAGAGCAGGGAAGGGGGACTTGCACTCTTTCCTCTTCAGATCCTTGCATCTGATTGCTAAGCCCAATACATAGGATCACCCAGTTGGGGACACCCTGGAGACCGCAGGAGAAAGTTTTTTTGTGGAACCTGGATATCGGAGCAGGGAGAGACATTTAGAGAATCATCTCTGGGGCAGCCCATTCCCACAAACCAGTATTGAGTGCCACAGGGAAAGCAGTATCTAAGCACAGGCTAGAGAGAACCTATAGTATCAGAGGTCAATCCAGAAACACTGTCACCCAGGGGCTGACTCACAAATTGACTCTTGTGTAATCACAAATAAAAGAATAAAGAGATTAAGCACTGCCTGCTTAAAATCCAAGACTGGCTTACAACACTGAGCACCAGTGGAACACAGGGAACTGCAATACTAACCTGACTGGGAAACAGTTGTGCCAAAGAGAACAATAAAGGAAGTGAATGACCTTCACTACTGCACATTCTAGTTTTTATTTTATTTTTTTAAATTTTTTATTTATTTATTTTTAATGTTTTCATATTTTACTTAAAAAACTATTTTTTTCTTTTTTCCTCACTTGATTTTATCTTTTTAATCATACATTTTTTATTTTTAATTAGTATTATTACTACTACTATTTTACCTTTTTGGAAAAAAAGTGTCATTTTATTTTATCTTTATTTTACTTTGGGATTAGAGTTCTACATTCTATTTTCACCTTTTCTTTAGCATCATTTTACTCTATCTCATCTCTACCTTTATGCCATCACACTCTTCCTAAATTTTCCCCTTTTTGTGTCCTGTTTCTCTTACCCTTTCCTACTTTAGATGTTCCCTATTCTTTCTTTTTACCCCCTGTTAAAATTTCACCTCATTTATATATCTAAATTCTAATCCCCTGTTCCAAGTCCATACACTCCTCTCTTCTGTCTTCACTATCCAAAAAAATTGTTTTTCTCTCTATCCTTTTGTTGTTGTTTTCTTGAATGTTGATTAATCGAGTTTTTATAATTTTTGTGAAATTGTTTTTTGATTATTCTTTTTGTTTTGTTTTGTTTGATTTGTTTTATTCGTTTTTGTTTTTTACTTCTGTTTTATGTCACCTCACTTGATATTAGTTGTTGTTTGTAGTCTATATTAAACTCCAGGTACTTGTTGCTGGCATTTGTTGGAATTAATGGCTGTTCTATATGAGTTTTCTCCCCATATATATGATTTTATTTCCTTCTATTTCTTATTCTCTTTCTTTTCTCTCTTACTTTTTTTTCTCCCTTCTCCCAATTTCATTTTGGCATTCCTTTCTCTTTTTTTCTTCTTTTCTTTCTTCTTCTTTCTCTCCTAACCCCTAATTTGTCTCTCTATGGTGGTCACTTTTATTTGTGGTTATTAAAATCATCAATACATATCTGTTGAGTGCCTTGTGTGTTGCACCTGGTTGTGTTGTATATTGTACCTTTAAATCAACACAGGAGAGAGAGAACTACATAACCAGATACCTGGAGAAGAGAGACCAGTGGGAGACAAAGAAACAGCCGCATATGAGAAAAAAAAATAAAAAGAAAAAAAAAACAGACATCACCAGAAAAGGAAGTACAGTGGTACCTCGAGATACGAGTTTAATTTGTTCTGTAACCTTGAGGTGTGGGAAACTATGAGACGCTCAAGTCGCAGTAAACTGGTGGGTCGTGTGCAGCCGGGCAATCCGCACGATTACTCCTATCTCAAATGTTGCTCGTATTTCAAAGCAAAAATCGCTCGCTCGATGGCTCATATCTCAAAAATCTCGTATGTTAGGGCACTCGTATTTCAAAGTACCACTGTAATTGAAATGGAGGCAAGCAACCTTCCAAAGAATTCAGAGAAATGGTCATAAGGTGGCTGAAAAGAATGGAAGACAAATTTGTTAATATGAATAAGAATTAAGAAGAAATGAAGAAAAACCAAGAATAAATAAAAAATGACATTTATTATATAAAGAACTTAATAGAAAGCATACAAAGTAGACTGGAAGAAGCATAGGATCACATTAATGATCTAGAAGACAAGGTAGGAAAAATAGCAAAGTAGAGCAACTTCTAGAAAAAATAATTAAAAAGCAGGAGGAGAGCCTAAGGGGATTTTGGGACAACATGAAACAAAACATCTGCATCCAGAGGTTCCAGAAAGAGAGGAAACTGAGCAAGGAATAGAAAACCTGTTTGAAGAAATAATATCAGAAAACTTCCCTGATATAGGGAAGCAAAAACCCACACAAATCCAAGAAACTCACAGAGCACCAAGCAAAATGAACCCCAAAAGATCGACTCTAAGGCACATTATAATTAAATTGGCAAACACCAATGACAAAGTAAGAATCTTAAAAATGGCCAGAGAGAGACAGAACGTTATCTACAAAGGAACTTCCATGAGACTACTGACTGATTTCTCAACAGAAACTCATCAGGACAGAGTAAATGGAAAGAAATATACAAAGTTATATAAAGGAAGGATCTGAATCCAAGAATACTATACCCAGCAAAGCTACCAATCAAAATTGAAGGTGAAATCAGGAGCTTCACAGACAAAAAAGGACTAAGGGAATTTATTACCACAAAACCAGTAATGCAAGAAATGCTAAATTGTCTGCTGTAAAAAAAAAATAAAAAAAGAAAAAAGAAAAGAAGGAAGGAAGGAAGGAAGGAAGGAAGGAAGGAAGGAAAAAGAAAGAAAGAAAGAAAGAAAAGAAATAGGAAGCGAAGAAGGAACGCAGGGGTAAAGAATAAGAATGGCAACAAATAAGTACCTACCAAGAATAACTTTCAATGTAAATGGATTAAGTGCTCCAATCAAAAGATAGGGTAATGGATTGGATAAGAAAATATGACCCATATATTTGCTGTCTACAAGAACCCTTCCTCAGAAAAAAAGAAGCACAAAAATTGATAGTGAAGGGATGGAAAACTGTTTTTCAGGCAAATGGAAATGAAAAAAAGTTTGGGTAGCAATACTTATATCTGACAAATTAAATCTCAAAGTGAAGGACATAACAAGAGATAAGGAAGGCCACTTCATAATACTACAGGGAGCAAACCAACAAGAAATAACTCTGGTAAACATATATACATCCAATACAGGAGCACCCAAATAGATTAAAAAAAAAAAACTCCTGGAGGATATGAAGGGAGAGAGTGACAGCAATACAATCATAGTAGGAAACTTTAATACCCCACTATCATCATTGAACAAATCCTCTAAACAAAAAATCAGCAAAGAAACATCAATCCTAAATGACTCACTAGACCAAATGGAATTAATTGACATCTTCAGAACATTTCATCCCAAAGCCACAGAATATATACTCTTCTCAAGGGCACATCAGTCACTTTCAAAGTAGATCATATATTGGATCATAGGCAAAGTCTATTCAAATTCAAGAAGATAGAAATCATATAAAGCATCTTCTTAGAGCACAGTGGCATATAACTGGAAATCAACTATAATAAAAATAATCCAAATAAATCAAACACATGAAGGCTAAACAGCATGCTATTAAACAATGACTGGATAACCAGAAAGATCAAAGAAAATATAAAAAACATCATGACAACAAATGACAATAAAAACACAACAATCCAAACTCTACGGGACACAGTGAAAGCAGTCTTGAGATGGAAGTTCATAGCTCTACAAGCCTACTGCAAAATAAACAAGAAACAATGGTAATAAATTTCCTAACCCTACAACTCAAAGAGCTAAAACAGTGCAGTATAAGCAGAAGAAAGGAAATAGTAAAAATCAGAGCAGAGATAAATGACATAGAGACCAAAGAAACAATACAAAAGATCAACAAAACCAAGAGTTTGGTTCTTTGAAAAGATAAACAAGATTGATGAACCTCTAGCCAGATTCACCAAGAAGCAAAAAGAGAGGACACTAAAAAACAAAATCAGAAATGAAAGAGAATTGCATCAGACCCTACCCAAATACAAAGGATTATTAAAAAATATTATGAACAACTCTATTCCAATAAACTGGACAATCTGGATGGAATGGACATATTCCTAGATAAATATAACCTTCTAAAACTCAATCAGGAAGAATTCTAAACATCTCAATAGGACAATAACAATGGAAGAAATTGAAGCAGTCATCAAAAAGCTTCCAGTAAACAAAAGCCAGGGGCCAGATGGCTACACAGGGGAGTTTTACCAAACATTCAAGGAAGAATTAAAACCTATCCTCCTCACACTGTTCCAAAAAATTCAAAAAGAAGGAAAACTTCCAAGTTCCTTCTATGAAGCCAGCATCACCCTAATACCAAAACCAGATAAAGACAAGAAAATGAAAAAGAATTACAGGCCATTATCTCTCATGAACATAGATGCCAAAATCCTCAACAAAATTCTAGCAAATCGGATCCAGAAGTACATCAGAAAGATCATACACTATGACCAAGTAGGATTTATCCCAGGAATGCAAGGATGGTACAATATCCACAAATCATTAAAGGTGATACATCACATAAATAAATTGAGAGATAAAAATCACATAGTCATATCACTTGATGCAGAAAAAGCATTTGACAAAATCCAACACCCTTTCTTGATAAAAACTCTCAACAAGGTGGAATAGAAGTATCATACTGCAAAATCATAAAAGCCATATATGATAAACCCACAACTAATGTTATACTCAATGGGGAAAAACTAAAACTATTTCCCCTAAGAACAGGAATAAGACAGATATGCCCATTCTCACCACTCCTGTTCAACATAGTACTGGAAGTATTAGCCATTACCATTAGACAAGAAGAAAAAATAAAAGGCATCCAAATTGGAAAAGAAGAAGTAAAGCAATCCTTATTTGCAGATGACATGATATTGTACATAAAAAAAACCTTAAAGACTCCATCAAAAAACGAATAGACTTAATAAATGAATCGGCAATGTAGCAGGATACAAAATTAATGCCAAGAAACCTGTGGCATTTCTATACACTAATAGTAAAATTACAGAAAGAGAGACTAAAAAAGCAATCCCATTTACCATTGTACCAAAAAGTTAAGATACCTAGAAATAAACCTAACTAAGGAGGTAAAAGACCTATATGCAGAAAAAAACGCTGAAAAAAGAGACAGAGGAAGACGTAAACAGATAGAAGAGCATACCATGCACATGGATTGGGAGAATCAACATCATTAAAATGTCCATACTACCCAAAGCAATCTATAGATTCAATGCACTACCCATTAAAATACCAACAGCATATTTCATAGACCTAGAAAGAACTTTCCAAAGATTCATCTGGAACAAAAATAGACCCCGAATAGCTGCAGCAATCCTGAGAAAGAAGAATAAAGTAGGTATGATCTCAACACCAGATTTCAAGCTGTATTACAAAGCAACTGTTCTCAAAACAGCCTGGTACTGGCACAAGAACAGACATATAGACCAATGGAATAGAATAGAGAATCCAGATATCAACCCAAACCACTATGATCAATTAATATTTGACAAAGGCGGTGTGAACATACAATTGAGTCAAGACAGTCTCTTCAATAAATGATGTTGGGAAAATTGGACAGATACATGCAAAAAAAATGAAACTACACCACCAATTTATACCATACACAAAAATAAACTCAAAATGAATACAGGACTTAAACATAAGACTTGAGACCATAAAAACACTAGAGGAATCCACAGGCAGCAAAATCTCCGACATATGCCAAAGGAACTTCTTCACTGATACTGCTCCTAGGGCAATGGAAGCTAAATAGAAAATAAACAAATGGGACTACATCAAAATAAAAAGCTTTTGTACAGCAAAAGAAACCATCAACAAAACAAGAAAGCCCACTGAATGGGAGAACATATTTGCAAATGTTATCACTGATAAAGGTTTAATTTCCAATATCTACAGGCAACTTATCCAACTTAATAAAAGGAAGATAAATGATCCAATAAAGAAATGGGCAATAGACCTAAATAGAATCTTTTCAAGAGAAGACAGAAGGAAGGCCAAGAGACACATGAAAACATGCTCAGTGTCACTAATTATCTGAGAGATGCAAATCAAAACCACAATGCAATACCATCTCACATCTGTGAGAATGACTATCATCAAAAATCAACAAACGACAAGTGTTGGCGAAGGATGCAGAGAAAAAGGAACTCTCATGCACTGCTGGTGGGAATGCAGACTGGTGCAGCCACTGTGGAGAACAGTATGGAGTTTCCTCAAAAAATTAAAAATAGAACTTGCATTTGACCCAGTAATCCCACTCCAAGGAATATATCCTAAGAAACACCAATCCAATCAGAAAGGATATATGGACCCCTATGTTCTTAGCAGCACAATTTACAATAGCTAAGATTTGGAAACAGCCTAGGTGCCCATCAGCAGATGACTGAATCAGAAAACTGTGACACATCTACACAATGGAATACTATGCTGCCATAAAAAAAGAAATTCTTACATTTGCAGCAACCTGGATGGAACTGGAGAGCATTATACTAAGTGAAATAAGCCAGTCAATGAAAGAAAAATACCACATGATCTCACTTGTTTATGGATAATAAAGAACATTATAAACTGATGAACAAAAAGATAGATACAGAGGCAGTAAAGCATTAAACAGACTGTCAAATTACAGTGGGAAGTTTAGGGAGATGTGGGGTAGATAAGAGATTAACCAAAGGACATGTATACCTGCATATAAGCATAACCAATGGACGCAAGACACTGGGGGTTTAGGGAATGCATGGGTGGGGGGGGAGGCAATGGGAAGATATGTACACATTAATACATTAAAAATTCATTATAGTTATGAAAAAAGAAAAACATCAGGTCAAAATACTTAAGTTCAAAACAAACATGTAATATTTTCTTTAGAACTAAGACCTTATACTACTTCATATTTTTATGGTATTTTCTTTTTTAAAACCTTAAAAAATTTAATTTGCATACAATAAACCAAATATATTTAAAGTATACAATCTGATACTCTTTGGCATATGTACACATGCATCAAATTATCTCCACAATTGCCTGGCTGGTATGGAGTATTGATTCATGAACCAGGAGATCACAGTTTGATTCTGAGTCAGGGCACATGTCAAGGTTGCCAGGCCAATCCCCAGTAAGGAGCTTGCTGGAGGTGGTGGGTTGATGATTCTCTCCCATCATTTATGTTACTATCCCTTTCTCTGTCTCCCTTCATTTCTCTGAAATCAATAACAACATATTTTAATAATCTATGTATCTTTGTATTGTCTCTTCTCTGTGCATATATGTATCCAAGTTTCCCTCTTCTCATAAGGACACTGGCCATAATGTATTAGGGATCTACCCTACTCCAGTATAACCTTGTCTTGACTAATCTGCAATGATTCCATTTCCAACTAAAGTCACATTCTGAGGTACTATAGGTTAGAACTTCAATACATCTTTTTTTATATACAATTCAACTGATAACAGTTTGCCCTCAGCCACCCCCCCAAAACAATCCATTCCTTTTTCCACATGCAAAATACATTCCCAACATGCCTAAAAGTCTTAACCCATTCCAGCATCAACTCTAAGCCCAAAATTCATCTAAATATGATCAACTCAAAAAGTTTTAAATATCAACTTCAAAATCACCTAAATCAGCTGTGATTAAGACTCTTGGTATGATCCATCCTGAGGAAAATTTCTTCCCCATCTATAGACTTGTAAGACCTAGAAAACAAGTTGTCTATTAACAAGTTATAATGGTGGGAGAAGCACAGGTTCAACATTCCTATTCAAAAAGGAAGAAAATAGAAGGACAAAAGGAATCATATGTCCCAAGCAAATAAAAAAAACAGCTAGACTTCCAATATCAGCAGTTTCACTCTTGATCCTAACTCCTTTGGTGTTAATATCCATGTCAATATTAATATATCTTAATACTGATACTCTTAATATTGCATTAGCAGTAACACTGTCATTATTTACTAACATGATTTATACTGCTGTGAAATTTGAATAGTATAGTCTTAAGTAGATATCCTTCAACTATAAAACATTCTGGTTTTATTGGCAATGAAATAACATACGCAAATTGTATTTTTCCTTTACAGGATTATTAAGAAATTTATGACTTTTTTGTTTTGTTTTGTTTTTATTTCAGAGAGAAAGGGAGAGGGATAGAGGGGGATAGAAACATCAATGATGAAAATCATTGAGCAGTTGCCTCCTGCATGCCCCCTACTGGGGATTGAGCCCAAAAACCAGTCATGTGCCCTGATCAGGAATCAAATTGTGACCTCCTGGTTCATGGGTGGATGCTTAACCACTGAACCACTCTGCCCGGGCTTTAAGGAAATTTAAATCTACTGTGGAATTAAAAGAAGTGGGCCTGGCCGGATATTACTAAACTATGTCCTTCACGCAAGTTTATATTATCTATGAACATTCTGTTCTGTGATCACTGACAGTATTCCTGGTAGTGTTCTCTGAGGCTCACATTTCATCAAGGAAACTTTATACAAGCTCCAAATTTTCTTTAATAGAACAATAAAATTTTACTAAAATCTTTTCATGCTTCTTGCATATCAATTAAAAAATGACACATGAAGAAACAAAATCCTTAATCTAATTGCCCAAATGTTGAAATGTCATTGAGTTATTCTACACCAATATTAATATCATGAACTCTCCCAAATGTATAAGTATTATCATAAAAAAGAAAATGAGTGAAAGAAAGAGAAGACACTGACAATGCATAAAGAAAGACAGTGATATAATGGTCAAAAGTATCATTATGTTTTAGAGGGATTTTTTTCCTCTGCAATTTTCAAAACCCCCTAACTCGTATATTTAAGTGCTTTAATAAAAGTTTGAAAAATTTCCAAAAATAACAATAAAAATGTGTCTAGATGCCACTTTATTAGTGATTAGTCCTTTAGAAAGTTCAATTGAACTGATGCTTCTCTTCAAAACTTGGACCCAGGAATCAATTTCAAAACATTTTGTTTAGTATATTCATATTACATCATCCAGCCAGATGTCCATGAACTGATGTTAATGTGAATTGAATGGGGGAATATTATTCCTTTTCATGATTGACCCCATTTCCAAATCTATCATATTTAATTGCTGACTACATGAAGAATATTTTATTTGAGGTTATTAAGAAATGAGCTCAATTAAAATGTAAACTTTTCTGGTAGTTATTTGCTTTAGCTAAACCTTTACAGCTAACTAAATCTTATGAACTTTACCTCTACTCATTTTATTGTGAAGTTTACCTCTAGTGAAGTTTATCAGATACTTTTTAACCTTGAAGTTAGATTGGGCAACACCCATACCAGGAAACAAATATTAAGTGTTGAAAAAGGAAAGGGAGAAATGAGTGTGTGTTGTTTTTCCAGTTTCTGTGTTTAGATTTTGGAGTTGACACCATGCTTTATGTGAGCTTTATGCAGGCACACAAAAAGTTGAAACTGCTATAATCCCTCAGCTCAGACTTTCAAAATGGTTATATTTTCCTCTATCTATGCAGTCACTTTATTTACTATCCCTCTAAAATTGTTAGGTATGGGAGAGAAAAAAAATGGTGGCGGAATAGACAGAAGCGTCTGGAGACTTGTAGCTGGGAAGAGAGAGCAGCTGAGAGTCACACTGAGAGTGTTTGTTGGCAAGTTAAGAGTCAGTTATACTCCAGGAGAAGGTTGGGGACTGCTGGACAGGGCTCCCCAGACCAGGCAGCCCCACTGCCACGGGGTTTTTGTCTGCTGGAGCCGCCAGCACGAACGCAGAGATCACACCATCTTGCAGAGGGAGGTGGATGTCTACGGCGGTCGAAAAGCTACAGCTGCAGCACCCACTGAACAGCCATGGGACCCAGAACACCACTCTCCAATCAGCGCAGACACACGGCACACGGAAAGGTCAGATATCACCTGGGATAAGTTTGTGCCTTTGAATCAACATAGGAGAGAGAACTACATAAACAAACACCCAGAGAAGAAAGACCATGGGCAGACAAAGAAACAGCCCGCATATGACAGAAAAGCAGGCATCACCAGAAAAGGAAGTAAACGAAATAGAAGCAGTAATAAGCCTGCCAGAGAAAGAGTTCAGAGAAATGATGATAAGGTGGCTGAAAAGAATGGAAGACAAAATTGACAATGTGAGTAAGAACCAAGAGGAAATGAAGAAGAACCAAGAAGAAATGCAGAATAATCAAGAAAAAATGAATAATGACATCACTGCTATAAAGAACTCAATAGAAAGCATTAAAAGTAGACTAGAAGAAGCAGAGGACCACATCAGTGAGCTAGAAGACAAGTTAAGAAAAAATACCCAAGTACACCAGCTTCTAGGAAAAAAAATTAAAAAGCAAGAGCAGAGCTTAATAGAACTTTGGGATAACACGAAACAAAACAACATACGCATAACTGGGGGTCCAGAAAGAGTGGAAACTGAGCAAGAAATAGAAAACCTGTTTGAAGAAATAATGACAGAAAACTTCCCTAATATAGAAAAGAAAAAACCCACACAAATCCAAGAAGCTCACAGAGTCCCAAACAAAATGAACCCCAAAAAAAGACACCAAAGCACATTATAAATAAATTGGCAAACACCAACTACAAAGTAAGAATCTTAAAACCAGCCAGTAAGAAATAGAAAGTTACCTACAAAGGAACCTTCATAAGACTAGCAACTGATTTCTCAACAGAAACTCATCAGGCCAGAGGGAATGGAATGAAATATACAAACTCATGCAAAGGAAGGGTCTGAATCTAAGAATACTGTACCCTGCAAGACATTAAATCAAAATTGCAGGTGAAATCAGGAGCTTCACAGACAAAAAAAAAAAACAACTAAGGGAATATATTACCACCAAACCAGCAATGCAAGTAATGTTAAAGGATCTGCTGTCATAAAAAGAAAGAGGAAGCAAAGAAGGAACTCAGGGGTAAAGATTAAAAATGGCAACAGGTAAGTACCTATCAATAATAACTTTAAATGTAAACAGATTTAATGCTCCAATCAAAATACATAGGGTAACCAATTGGATAAGAAAACATGATCCATATATCTGCTGTCTACAATAAACCCACCTCAGTAAAAGAGATGCACACAGACTGAAGGTAAAGGGATGGAAGACAATTTTTCAGGCAAATGGAAATGAATAAAAAAGCTGGGGTTGCAATATTTATATCTGAAAAATTAGATCTCAAAGCGAAAGACATAACAAGAGATAAAGAAGGCCACTTCATAATACTAAAGGGAACAATCCAACAAGAAGAAATAACCCTGGTAAACATATATACACCCAATACAGAAGCACATAACACATAAAAAAAAAAACTCCTGGAAGATATTAAGGAAGAGATTGACAGCAATACAATCATAGTAGGAGACCTTATTACCCCACTGTCACCACTGGACAAATCCTCTAAACAAAAAATCAGCAAAGAAACATCAATCCTAATGGCTCACTAGACCAGATGGAATTGACATCTTCAGAACATTTCACCCCAAAGCCACAGAAGATACATTCTTCTCCAGTGTACATGGGTCATTTTCAAAGATAGATCATATGTTGGGTCATAAGAAAAGTCTCTTCAAATTCAAGAAGATAGATATCATATCAAACATTTTCTCAGATCATAGTTGTAAAAATCTGGAAAACAACTACAATAAGAACAATACAAAGAAATCATACACATGGAGACTAAACAGCATGGTATTAAATAATAACTGGGCAACCAGAGAGATCAAGGAAGAAATAAAAAACATCATGGCAACAAATGACAATGACAACACAACAATACAAAATTTATGTGACACAGTGAAAGCAGTCTTGAGAGGGAACTTCATAGCCCTATCGGCCTACTGCAAAAAACAGGAAACAATGGTAATAAATGTCCTAACCCTACAACTAAAGAGCTAGAAAGAGAGCAACAAGAAAAGCCCAGTGTAAGCAGAAGGAAGGAAATAGAAAAATCAGAGGGGAGATAAACAACATGGAGACCAAAGAAACAATTCAAAAGATCAAGAAAACCAAGAGTTGGTTCTTTGAAAGGATAAACAATATAGATGGACCTCTAGCCAGGCTCACCAAGAAGCAGAGAGGAGACCCAAATAAACAAAATCAGAAATGAAAGAGGAGAAATAAGAACAGACCCCGCCGAAATACAAAGGATTGTTAAAAAATATTATGAACAACTCTATTCCAACAAATTGGACAACTTGCAAGAAATGGACATATTCCTAGAAAAATATAACCTTCCAAAACTCAATCAGGAAATATCTAAACTTCTCAATAGGCCAATAACTATGGAAGAAATTGAAGCAGTCATCAAAAAGCTTCCAGTAAACAAAAGCCCAGGACCAGATGGCTATACAGGGGAGTTTTACCAAACATTCAAGGAAGAATTAAAACCTATCCTCCTCAGACTATTCAAAAACATTCAAGAAGAAGGAACACTTCCAAACACCTTCTATGAAGCCAGCATCACCCTAATACCAAAACCAGATAAAGACAACACAATGAAAGAGAATTATAGGCCAATAACTCTCATGAACATAGAATGCCAAAATCCTCAACAAAATTCTAGCAAATCGGATCCAGCAGTACATCAGAAAGATCATACACCATGACCAAGTAGGATACATCCCAGGAATGCAAGGATGGTACAATATCTGCAAATCAATAAACATGATATATCACATAAACAAATTGAGAGATAAAAATCACATAGTCATATCAATTGATGCAGAAAAAGCATTTGATAAAATCCATCACCCTTTCTTGATAAAAACTCTAAGCAAAGTGGGAATAGAAGGATCATATCTCAACATCATAAAAGCCATATATGATAAACCCACAGCTAACATCATACTCAATGGGCAAAAACTAAAACCATTTCCCCTAAGAACAGAAACAAGACAGGGATGCCCACTCTCACCTCTCCTGTTTGACATAGTACTCGAAGTATTAGCCATTGCAATTAGACAAGAAGAAGAAATAAAAGGCATCCAAATTAGAAAAGAAGAAGTAAAGCTGTCCTTATTTGCAGATGACATGATACTGTACATACAAAACACGAAGGACTCCATCCCAAAACTAATTGACTTAATAAATGAATTTGGTAATGTAGCAGGATACAAAATTAATACCAAGAAATCTGTGGTATTTTAAATATACTAATAGTGAAATTACAGCAAGAGAGACTAAAAAAGCAATCCCATTTAACATCACACCGAAAAAATTAAGATACCTAGGAATAAACCTAACTAAGGAGGTAAAAGACCTATATGCAGAAAAATACAGGAAATTGAAAAAAAAGATAGAGGAAGATGTAAACAGATGGAAGAGCATACCGTGCTCATGGATTGGGAGAATCAACATCATTAAAATGTCCATACTACCCAAAGCAATATATAGATTCAATGCACTACCCATTAAAATACCAATGACATATTTCACAGACCTAGAAAGAATTCTTCAAAGATTCATCTGGAACAACAACAAAAAAGACCACGAACGGCCACAGCAATTCTGAGAAAGAAGAATAAAGTAAATGGGATCTCAATACCAGATTTCAAGCTATATTACAAACAACTGTTCTCAAAACAGCCTGGTACTGGCAGAAGAACAGACATATAGACCAATGGAATAGAATAGAGAATCCAGATATCCACCCAAACCACTATGCTCAATTAATATTTGACAAAGGAGGCATGAACATGCAATGGAGCCAAGATAGCCTCTTCAATAAATGGTGCTGGGAAAATTGGACAGATACATGCAAAAAAATGAAACTGGAGAATCCAAGATGGCGGCATAGGTAAACACCTACACTGCTGCCTCACACAACAATTTCAAAACTACAACTAAAAGACAGAATGGCCATCATCCAGAACCACAGGAAAGCTGGCTGAGTAGAAATTCTACAATTAGAAGGAAAGAGAGGGGCTCACAGAAACCCAGAAGAGCTGCAAAAAGCTGAGGCACGGAGATGTGAGCATGGAGAGAGCAGGTGCCAGAGAACCTGACTGGCTTTCTCTGGAGGGAGGGAGACAGAGACTGTCAATGGCATTGAACCCCTTATCCTACAACACTGAACCCCAGATCCAGCCAAAACTCATACGGGGGGAGTTTGGACTGTGAAAAGGGAGAAGTGCATGGAAATTTAGGGGAGTCGCAAAAGATCAGAGGTCTGGTGATGTGCATAGCACTGCGCGCAGAGGACTGGCTTCTGATTGTGCTGCTGGCTTTCATGAGTGGGTGGGAGAAAGACCCTCCCAACCTACCACTTCTAACTTCACTAAACCCCAGTTTTGTGCGAAACCCTGAGGACCTAGACTCATATGGTTCCAGAGCACAGGGGAGGCAGAAGGGCAGAAGTCTAGAGGCACTGCAAGAGCGCTAGTGCGCAAGGGACTGCTCCAGCGATTACCCAGTCACAAGAGATCAGGGGCCGTGGAAGGCGGGGCCTACTGGAAGGCAAGGCAGTCCATTAAGCCCTGAGACTCCACCCATCCCAAGATAAATAGAGAGGCTTCTGCAGTTTTGAAAGTCTGGTATCATAAGGCTAAATCCAACAAAGAAGTTCTTTCGGCATAATGAAAATGCTGAGACAAGGGAAGGGATCACAAACAACAGAAATGGAGGAAAACAAACAACTGGATATAGAGTTCAAAACCACACTTATAAGGTTTTTCAAGAATCTCCTAGAAAAGATGGATAAATTTAGTAAGACCCAAGAGGAGATGAAAAAGAACCAACTAGAGATGCAAAAGAAGCAACTAAAAATTAAACATACATTGACTGAATTAAAAAATATTGTACAGAGACATAAGAGCAGACGAGGGGGAGGCAAGAATTAAGTCAAAAATTTGAAATATAAAGAATCAGAAAACACTCAACTGGAAAAGCAAGAAGAGAAAAGAATCCAAAAATGTGAAGATAATGTAAGGAGCCTCTGGGACAGCTTCAAGCGTACCAACATCAGAATTATGGGGGTGCCAGAAGAATAGAGAGAGCAAGATACTGAAAACCTACTTAAAGAACTAATGACTGAAAACTTCCCACATCTGGTGAAAGAAATAGACTTACAAGTCCAGGAAGCACATTGAACCCCATATAAAAGGAATCCAAAGAAGACTGCACCGAGACATATCATAATTAAAATACCAAGAGCAAAAGACAAAGAGAGAATATTAAAAGCAGCAAGAGAAAAACAATTACCTACGAGGGACCACCCATACTACTGTCAGCTGATTTCTCAACAGATACAATGCAGGCCAGACGGGAGTGACAAGAAATTTTCAACGTGATGAATAGCAAGAACCTACAACCAAGAATACTCTATCCAGCAAAGCTATCATTCAGAACTGAAGGGCAGATAAAGAGCTTCACAGATAAGAAAAAGCTAAAAGAGTTCATCAATTCCAAACCAGTATTATATGAAATGCTGAAAGGTACTCTTTTAGAAGAGGAAGAAGAAAAAGGTAAAAGATAAAAAATTATGAACAACAAATACATATCTATCAACAAGTGAATCTGAAAATTAAGGGAATTAAAGATTTGATCAACAGAATAAACTGGTGAATATAATAGAATCGGGAGAACAGAAAGGGAGTGGACTGATAATTCTCAGGGGAAAGGGGGGAGGGGTGTACAGGGAGAGACTGGACACAAATCATACACCTATGGATGAGATCAATGGGAGGGAGGTAAGGGTAGAGGGAAGGGTAGGAGCCAGGTGGAGGGGAACTATGGAGGGGAAAAAAGAGAAACAAATGTAATAATCTGAATAATAAAGATTTTTTTAATTAAATTAAATTTTAAAAAAATGAAACTGGACCACCAACTTACACCAAATACTAAAATAAACTCAAAATGAATATAGGACTTAAACATTAGACAGGAAACCATAAAAATACTAGAGGAATCCACAGGCAGCACCATCTCATACATATGCTGAAAGAACTTTTTCACTGATACTGCTCCAAAGGCAATGGAAGCTAAAGAAAAAATAAACAAATGGGACTACATCAAAATAAAAAGCTTTTGCACAGAAAAGAAACCATCAACAAAACAAGAAGAAAGACCACTGTATGAGAGAACATATTTGCAAATGTTATCACTGATAAAGGTTTAATCTCCAACATTTACAGCCAACTTATACAACTTAATAAAAGGAAGATAAACAATCCAATAAATAGAACCTTTTCGAAAGATGACAGAAGGAAGGCTAAGAGACACATGAAAACATGTTCAAAATCACTAATTATCTGAGAGATGCAAATCAAAACAATGCGATACCATCTCACACCTGTCAGAATGGCAATCATTAAAAAATCGACAAACGACAAGTGGTGGTGAGGATGCGGAGAAAAAGGAACCCTTGTGCACTGTTGGTGGGAATGCAGACTGGTGCAGCCACTGTGGAGAACAGTATGGAGTTTCCTCAAAAAACTAAAAATGGATCTCCCATTTGACCCAGCAATCCCACTCTTAGGAATTTATCCTAAGAAATTACAAACACCAATCAGAAAGGATTTATGCACCCCTTTGTTCATAGCAGCAGCATTTACAATAGCTAAAATTTGGAAACAGCCTAGATGCCCGTCAGCAGATGAGTGGATCAGAAAACTGTGGTATATCTACACAATGGAATTCTATGCTGCCATTAAAAAGAAGGAATTCTTACCATTTGCAGCAACCTGGATGTAACTGGAGAGCCTTATACTTAGTGAAATAAGCCAGTCAATGAAGGAGAAACACCACATTATCTCACTCATTTGTGGATAAAAAAAAGAACATTATACACTGATGAACAAAAGGATAGACACAGAGCAGTAAAGCATCAAACAGACTATCAAATTACAGCAGGAAGTTTACGGAGAGGTGGGGTAGATAAGAGAGCAACCAAAGGACTTGTATGCATGCATATAAGCATAACCAATGAACACGGACACTGGGGGGTTGGGGGCAATGGGGAGATATGGATACATGTAACACAATAAAAAATAAAAAATAAATTAAAAAATTAATAAAAAATAAAATAAAATAAAATTGTTAGGTACCATCAGTTCTCCTCTGCCTGTTTTAAAAATGGATTTTCCAGACATAAATACATTCATTTTTAATCCTTCCTCACAAAAATAGTTATTCTGATTTTTGAATAAATTTTATAGTCATTTTCAGTATCATTCACCGATTTGAAACTCCTTAATTACATTCAGTTATTTAGAACCAGATATAGCATGGCTTCTGAGGATTTGTAAAATAAGAGACATGATTTTCTCTATTCAGAACAAAGTTCGCTAAAAATTAACTTGATTTTCCATGTTTTACCCTTCCAGATTCATAGGAAGATGGGTGACAGGGATAGGTAAACAAGTAAGACTCCCAAAACAATGTGGCCCTGAAGAAGCAATGCAGCCAGACAAACAGCAACTTTTTATGCCACTGTGTCCAATCACAGCAGTGACTAGTGCTGAGAGATGAGGGGCCAGGGAGAGGGACTAGCAACCGCATCTTTTTTGTGAACATGCAGGCCTACATAACTTCAGTTGTAGCCCTTCTGCAACATGATAACGGTATAAATTCCACAGTGCAGCACTGTGATTCTAGCAGTTTCTCCTACAGGTATGTCCTAGATGCATAACCATGTTCTTCTAGTGTTATATGTTCCATTCGGGTAGCATTTTTAAGGCTCAGGAACCAGAGCTTGTAGTCATGTGAAGCATCTGATTGTTCCCTTTTACATAAACCCTTTCAGTATGATTTATAAGAAAAAAGATATAATTGATGTTAAGCAAGCATTGTCAAATTCTAAACATGAGACACCAAAGTTGTTTTCTCTCTCAGCCTGTCCTCTACACCAGTGCTTCTAAAACTTTAATGTGCATGAAATCATTTGGAAACCATGTTGGATGCACAGTCTTTTTCAATGGTAAAGAACAGGACCAAGATTCTATATTTCTAGCAAGAATGCGGCTGGTCTTAAGATGAACCACACTTTAAGTAACAAGGTGCCAAAAACTCCTGTGTAATTTTAGTTTTCAAAGAGTTGTAAAATTCCTCATGAAATAGAAACTAGAGGGTAAAGTTTAGTTGCTACTATGAGTTATTCTTACAGATGAATCAAGAAAAAAGACTGATAGATTGTTAACAGCCAAAGGCAGTATCTAGGACTAACTGTAAAGTGTTGTGAACAACCCTTACAGATCTGACGGAACCCATGAGAGAATAACCACATGGTAGTGAGATTCTGAGAAAATGTGCTGGGTCTTTGTCATAGGAGAGCCATCATTGAGAACCAATCCTGGCAGCCATTACCAACAAATAGGCTCCTGCTGCTGCTAGGGGCAGGCCTGTTAAGGGAAACTTCTGGGAACCATGTATGGGAAGCCACCAAAGAGATTATCCACCAGGAGGGGTACTCACCAGTAAGAGGCCTACTTTCTCAGAATTATTGGCTTCTTTGTAGTGCATGCCACCTTTGAGAATAAAGAGATCTCCATGCATCTCAAAGCCAAGTGAAGAGTGCTGGTCTTTTATTAGAGGGCTAAATGAGAGGAGATAGGAATTTTCTGGCAAATACTTGATGGGATTGAAAGCCCAAAAATTCTTCATGGAGTGGGGAGTACTCAGGCACAATGAAAAAGCAATTCCCTGCCTTTAGCTTTTTGGTTGTACAACACACACCATTTAACAGTGGTGACATCCAACACTACCTAAACTCCCTACCTCAGTGATATCATTGTTCAGTTACTGAACTGCTCCTTTAGCCTGAAATTCCAAATTCAGATTCTGACTTTGTTTTGGGAGTCTTACTTATTTACCTATCCCTGTCACCCATCTTCCTATGAATCTGAAACTACCATCTAGGAGTCATCAGCAGATTGCATTGCTGGCACAGTGTGGTTTTATGGCTGAATTAGCAATATAAATCTTACTTAAAGTATTCCCGAACTCTGAGCCCATTGGAAATCTGCTTGTCAACTCTGCCCCAAAGAATTACTATCCATGTATTATTACATCCTCTAGTTTGCCAACTAGTCATTTATTTTAGCCATCCTATGCTAATGCCAGTATGTTTGCACTTACTCACAAGCTTTTGGAGAGATGCTTTATCAAAAGCATTGCTAAAATCAAGATAAATTATTTCTTTTCATAAATTAACTTAGTTACTTCATCAAAAAATTCAGATTAGCCTGACGTGATTTATTTTTAGGGAATCGAGGCTAACACCTGCTCAACAACCCAGATAATTGATCTCATTATTTTAAAAGAGATTTAACAGAGTAGTTTAGTTTGGAAGAAAAGTTTGAACAATTGACCAATCACCTTTTCCATTAAGCGTCCAGAAAAATCACAGGAAATACTGGTCTATTAACTATAATCAAGAATGAAGTTTTTATTGTTGTTGTTGTTGTTGTTTTAATATATATTTATTGATTTCAGAAAGGAAGGAGAGGAAGAGAGAGATAGAAAAATCAATGATGAGAGAATATCATTGATCAGCTGCCTCCTGCACTCCCCTTACTGGGGCTCAAGCATGCAACATGGGCATGTGTCCTCGACCAGAATCAAATTCTGAATCTCCCAGTCCAGAGGCCAATGTTCTATCTACTGAGCCAAACCAGCCAGGGCAAGAATAGAATTTTCAAAATTATTTTCCACATCCCTTCTTCAGTAAACTTCAGATGATGGTAACACATCTCAATTACTTTGAATAACTAAAAAAAAAAAAATGTTTTGTCCTATTAAAAGATGGTGGAACTAAGAGAACAATTGTGTCTATATTTCTGTGTGTCACTCATAGCATTAGAACCACTTGGTTATTTTCTGAAATCACTTCTATACCTGGGTCTTGAGGGAGTGAATATAGTGGGCAGAGTTGGAATTATTTATGAGTTTATTATTTATGAGTCAATTTGCATATGTTTCTGAGAAACAGAAATGATGGCTTGGCTGTGAATTAAATTCCAAACTTTCAGCACAGACCGGTTTGGCTCAGTGGATAGAGCGTCGGCTTGCGGACTGAAAGGTCCTGAGTTCGATTCCGGTTGGGGGCATGTACCTTACTTGCGGGCACATCTCCACAGTGGCGCGTGCAGGAGGCAGCTGATCGATGTCTCTCTCTCATCGATGTTTCTGACTTTCTATCTCTCTCCCTTCCTCTCTGTAAAAAAATCCAAACTTTCAGTTCATTTGATAGAAACAAACTGCTGCTTTAGTGATAAAGAGATGTTCTTGGCTAGGAAACTAAAGTATAGAAGGAGTAAGGGTGAAGCCCAACTTCACAGATACCTAGAACTACTGGACTGAGAAACAGCAACAGTACTAGGACTCTCTCTCATCCTCAACTCTCTTCTCTCTAAAGGACAGCTGTATTCTCTCAGATAGGCCTCTTCCACATGGTATAGATGTGACCCCTGCACCTCTCACACTCATGTTACCAGCTTCTCTACAACTGAGGCAGCAATTCATTACTGAGAACAGGTTTTTAAAAAGAAAAGAAAGAAGAGGTCTTTATCATGTCTGGTTGGAATCATCCTTGGATCAATAAGTGATAGTTAGAAGGAGAGGGACACAGAAAAGTGGTAAACACAAGGTTTAAACAAATTCTTCTCATATCAGACATTTAATCACAGAGTAATTTGCAGTAAAGCATTCACCTGCCTACCACTTTTCAAACACAGAAATCATCAGTAATGAGCTATAAGTAATGTCCACTGACCATATCAGGCACAGAGATGCTTAGACTTATTCATGGTAAAATAAGAATTTTTTAAAAAACACATTTAAATCAGTTTCTTTCATTTCCAAGCTTCAGATAACATTTAGAAAAAATTAATAAATTAACTTTCAGTTCAAGATGACAGAACACACAAATACCATTGAAATGAGAGAACAGAAATACATTTGGAATAAGAATAAAAGGGTAAACAGAGTCAAAGGCAGCATCAGATGATGGAACCACATTTCAATTACTTTGCATATCTTAAAAAACGTTTTGCACACATTTCTGAAAACTATAAAGGTGAGGATAGTTTGGTTGGCTAGAAACACTTTAGGAAGCCACAGATTCACACATACCTTAACAGGGCTACAAGCAAGGGAGGAGCCATCCACCTCATGGAGTGACAGAGATGCTGGAGAATGGGAGTTAAAATCAAACCAAATAACTTATATGCGTATATAATTATATGCATATATACATACACTAGTGGCCCAGGATACGAAATTCGTGCATGGGGGTCAGGGGGTATCCTTCAGCCCAGCCTGCACCCTCTCCAATCTGGGACCTCTTGGAAGATACTGCCGGTACTTGAACATCCCTCTTGCAATCTGGGACCATGGCTCCTAGCCATTCACCTGCCTGCCTGCCTGATTGCTGACAAAACTCTGCCTGCCAGCCTTCTCACTCCCAACTGTCCCCCCTGCTGGCCTGCTCACCCCCAACTGCCCTCCCCTTCTGGCCTGATTGCCCCTAACCAGTTGCCTTGGCCCTGCCATCATGGCTTTATCTGAAAGGATGTCTGGAAGGTCCCCTGGAAGGTCTCCCAGCCTAATTAGCATATTACCCTTTTATTAGTATAGATTGATAGATACATAGATAGATAGAGGCCTGGTCAGAGCCAGCTGGGCTGCCTTAAAGGAGATCCCAGATCAGGATGGGGATTCCCTTAGGTGGGGGCTGGCCTGGGCAAGGGGCCTGGGCAGTTTGCAGGCTGGCCACACCCCCATTGGGGTGAGTCCCCATTGGAGGTGGTTCTGGCCTGGGGAGGGGTTGGGGCAGTTTGCAGGCTGGCCACGCCCCCATTGGGTTGATGGTCCCGGCTGGGGAGTGTGACCAGCCTGGGTGGGTGAGGGGCTGAGGGCTCTTTGGTGGCTATTTATCCGAAACAACATCCAGAAAGTCTCCAGGTCTAATTAGCACATTACTCTTTTATTAGTATTAGATAATCTATGGATACAACCAATAGTGTGGTGAAGGCCTGGGAGGGTGGGGGCATGGAGGAGGACAGTGGGGGGAAAGGGGACACCTGTTATACTTTCAGCAATAAAAATAAATTTTAAAAGCTAAGCAAAGAATGTTATGAATTTAATTTAATTTAAAAAATCCAATTAAAAAAAATCAAAGCTAAAATAGGAAGCTTAAGTGAAGATCTCTATTTTGAACACCTGATTCCTCTTTCTCATTCACAATGTATAATGTAAGCAATAGGGTTTTGAAACAAGAATTTTTAGGGATGAAAAAGACAGGTTTAGGAAATTTTAGAAATTAAGGCGACCATAGAAGCAGCACAGGGTTGCAGAGCAGCAGAAGTTACATTTCCAAAGAGAGCTGAAAAGCTGCAACAGGTACATTTCCATGGAATGAGGGAACTGGAAGTAGCAGAAGGTCTTTATCAGTATTTACAAAATAAAGAGAAGGAAGCCCTTCATCCAGAGGTAAAGAAGAAAGTCCAAAGGGAATAGGAAAACAATAAGGAAGGAGGGGGGTGGTGGTGGCGGAGAACCTCACATGTCCCATGTAAGGTTCAACCTTTGAGCTCAGGAATTATTATAGAAACCAGTCCAAGAGAATAGTGACCCATCAGAGGGGATATCAAGACACAAAGATCTGCAGCCTTTATAAGCTATAGAAAAAAAAGAACAAAGTGGGACTCTTTCCCCCTCCCCATGTAGGAGTCTGTGCTGTGAAATTCTTTCCCCTTCTCCACATGGGAATCTGTACTTGTTCTTCAATAAATCTCCACCTTTGGTATACCACCTTCCATCATGGATTCTTTCTTTGATTCTGGTGGACAAAGAGCCCAGGAACCAGTCTGCCCAGGTCAACAAGATGTGTTCCAGTCCAAAAATTTTGTTTCAGTTTCACTATAAGCAAAGCATTAAAGCATTAAAAGGCTTGTCTCTAAGAAATTGAACATAAGCGTGGGGAAGACGTAGGCTTTCTTATAAGGAGGGTGGTACAACAAGGTAAAATCCTCCTAATGTATGCATTGTAAAAGCTAGCAGTTTGATAGCTCTAAGAGCCCTGGTGACAGAGCCAATTAAGAATTACTCAGGGGTATACCAGGAAAGGCCTTAGGACAAGTGTACATGCTTATACAAGCCTTGGGTCTTAAAAATGTATGAACAATAAGGCTGATAAGACATAGGAAGAAAGACATGAAGAAAAAATAACTAGATAAATAATCATTCTTCAAAACTTCATGGGGAAGAAGTTTTAAAGAATGATTATCTAGTTATTTTTTGAAGGGGGGAAGATGAGTAATTCAAAAAAAGGGGGGAGTTTAAAACTCTACTCAGAGTGCTCAAGAAATAAAAGATACTTAATTTATAAAATAGGAATCCAAAGTTATCAGAAGGAATATGTAGAAAATAGGAAATAAGTACTTAAAGGTTATAAATTTGCTCATGAAGAGAACTGGTTAATAAACTTTTTTTTGTAAAATCTTCTGGAATTTAAAAAATAAAAACCAAAGATATGGAAAACATGACCTACATTAGTTTGCATAGCCAATATTCATAAGAGCTATTTATTGATTTTTAATATTCATAGTCATTCTACAAACACACCATGAGGATTTAACTTAGAAATTTACAGGATGTAAATGTTAACATCCTTAACAATGTAAGAAGTAAAAGTAAATAAAACTGTAGCTGCCAAAAAGGTGGGTAAGAAATATAAAAGGAAGAATAATTTAAAAATCATCTTATAAAAATAGCATCATTTGCTGCTTAAAATGATCAGAACAAGAAATTCAGCAATATATTATTGACAGCTACAAAAAATAAACCAAAAGAGAATTAATAATATAAGAATCAAGAATATAGAGAAGAAGGATATGGGCCAAGAAGTCATGAGCTAAATTCTGATCTTTCAAAATAGGGAAGTATTAGATAACATTTAAGGTGATTAAGTGGCATAAACATATTATCTAGAGTTATGAAAGTGGCTGGAAAGGTTAGTGATTGAGAGTATTTGCCTCTGGGGAGTAGCCAATGAGATTAGGAGGCACAAGGCAGAAGACCGGTGGTCCTTTTTTTTTAAATCATAAATCAATTATGCTATGCTAGTGAATATTTTCCCCTGTGCCCATATTATTGATTTAAAATAAGCACGGTATAGGTAAATACTCTCCATATAGATTATAAAGTCCATTAATTTTATAGAAGATCAACTTTAAATACATTCACATTTTTAGTTCCATGTTAAATTCATTTAGGGTGTGGAGTAAGAAAGTGATAGATATGCTAAACAACCTTTAAAGAAACAATGGGAAAAGAGAGAAATGTCAAAAATCTAGGGGAGAAAAAACAATTATATCCTATTTTTCCAAAACAGAATAAGAATATTTATGAATTCTGGATCCCTGGAAACGTTCAGGAATACATTATTATATGAAATCTAAGGAATAGAGCTGTCACCTCAATATTGGATAACACAGCTGGCAATATTTGAAAAAGCAGGACACAGGCAAAAACAGAGTTATGGAAAGATTTGAGATCTAAGCATGAGACTAGAGCTAGAAAAACATTTTTATGTAGATGGGTATGTAAGCAAGACAGTCCTAAGTATAACCCTCTTATATTTGCCAGTGCAAAACCCCTTCTGCCCTTTTAATACAGTGAGTAAAATGCATGACCCCACTTCCACTCCCCATCTCCAGTCATATCTGATCACCTATTCAGAATCAGGAGGGAACTTCCTTTATCATGATATTATATCTCTATGTGAAAGCACTTCCATTACAATTATTCCCCAGGCTCCCTTTGCCACAAGCCTGTGGCTTTCCACACTGCCTGACTGAGGGTAAGTTTTGCCTAATTCTGGAGGATAGAAGGGCCATTGCTGTCAAATACTCAAGCCACATTCTCCAGTGGCTCTAGTAGTAATAACGCTTCCCTTTAAGATCAAATATCAACTATGTGAATACCAAATGGGGGAGAACTGCCTTGGCTATAGAATATATAAAACAGCTTGGGATTTTAGTTGACTGAATATAAGCTAGCAGCTACGGATAAAAGAAAGTTAATTGTATGGTCTCACAAGCACTTTTCTAGAAATCTCACCTAAAAAAAATAGTGATAGAAACATGTTCATGAAGTTGGGGTACAGAACCGCTCGCAGTAGAAACAAAAGTTTACCTAAACCCAAAGAGGAATAACATGGTCTAAAAATTACCTCAAATAGAAAAACTCACTTGCTTGGGTTTTTTCACTGAATCTTACAGAGCCCTAGGGTTCTTTGCTGCTTCCTCAGGGGGCACTTCAGGGAGCCAGCAAGGAGAACTCAGGAGGCCCTGGTCCCAGAACCTCTCATCCTCTGTGAGATGAGACCCACTTTGGACTCTCAGATTTCATTTTTAAAAAGCGAGTTTAGCCTTTTTTATAGTAAGTTTACTTGATCTGCCTCCTGACTTTTTGCCTAGATTCTCCCTCTGTTTTTCTCTCCCCACTAATACTGCCCTTTGAGTATGAAATACATTCTTTTCTTCCTTCCTTCCTTCCTTTCTTCCTTCCTTCCCTTCCCTTCCCTTTCCTTCCCTTTTCTTTCCCTTCCTTCCTCCCTCCCTCTTTCCCTCCCTCCCTCCCTCCCTTTCTTCCTTCCTTACTTCCTTCGAGTCAGGTTGTTTTCCTGAGCAGGATGTAAGGATGATTTATTTCAGAGGTTCTTGCCCAGATGGATTTGAAGAATGAAGCCACAGACAAAAGGAGGTAGATGAAAAGGGTGGAAAATTATTGGAAGCAAATACAGACTCCTATATAGGGAGGGGCTTTCAAGGGGGTGACCCACAAGCTCCTTTTTTCTAAGGTTTATAAAGTCTGCAGTTCTTTGTTTCTTGGTGCTGCCTTCCAATTGGTAGAATATCACCTTCAAAGGCAAAACCCCATGTGGTGCCTCCCTATTTTTCTCCCCCTTCAGTGGCAGAACTCTATCTCCAGTGAAAATCTGTTTTCCTTTCTCCCATTTGTCAGCATTTCTCTATACTCTGTGAAAGTTTGTTTCTTCTTTTTCTCCGTACTCTATGGCTTCTCCTTATCTTCTATGAATAGATGTCTTCCTTTCCCCTTATCCTGTGGCACCTTTTTTTTTCTTCTCTCTCTGTGAATGTATGTCTTTCGCAATAGCCCTCACCTTTGTAGTTTTCTTCTACAGACCCTCTTTATTCCTAAATCAATCCCAGACCTACCTATTTTATCCCTAGAAATTCCTTTCACTTCCTTCCTTATTTACTTCCTTCCTATCCTACTCCCATTCCCCCACATCCTCTCCCTCTCTCTCTTCAGGTCTCTCAACAAGTGTTCAGTGGAGGGAGTGCGGAGGGAGAAGGGGAAATGTCCATTGACTGCCTGAAGTTACTCTGTGTTCTTGTTCTGCCTTCTTGGCCTTTTCTGATTATCACCATTTTTCAGGTTCCTCCCCTGTGTAAGCTGCCAACCTTCTGAAGAATGTCAGCCTGGCTTCTCCCATGGGATACATGAGAAAATCTTAGACAAAATGAAAAACAAAAACACTTATTAAATGCACATTGAAGTAGCACAATAGAATAATTTCTCATTGGACATATAAAATTAGCATTTGCTTCTTCTCAAACTCATTTTGAGCATTCTCTTTTCAAAAAAGTTCAGGGCTACCATGGTGCTACTGTGTTATCAGGTGACCCTTTTCCCAGAGTGCCATACTAGGACTAGGATTGATGGTTTTTGTTTGTTGTTGTTTTTATTCCACTAAGTTAGTAGTACTCTGTCTTATTCTTTCAGAGCCATTCTCATTAGCACAGGTAAACTAAATTATTGAGAAAATGTATTTTAGCTGCACCCAAATAATACCATTATGTTCAGAGCTGCCTCTATCATGCAAATCAAGAAATGAGAGAATTTTCAAGAGTACTTAGGAAAGAGAGACTTATAGACAAAAAGGTTTGGGAACCTTTCAAATTATAATAATACAGGAGGTTACCTAGTTTTCAATGCATTGCCCCTTTCCTACCCAGAAATAAAAGCCTTAAAACGCTGATAAGACTTGGAGCCAGCTAGGGAAGAAGAGCACCATAATATGCTTATTTCACACATTTTAAGCCCCCTTTATACAAGTAGGAAGCCTCTTATTAAAGGAATATGCAGTAACTTCCAGCTTCAAATTGGGCCTAATTTAATCCTTTCGCTACCCTGTAGAGTGTCAAGTCTGAGCTAAATAGCAAGTTTGACTTAATGAAGCTGCATTAGGATAAAATGGAATGTAAAGTTCCAAAAGCAATAAAGCTTTGCAACTGATACTTATTCCACAGCAGACACCTCAAGGAACTTTTGAATTGAAGTCCTTTAGGAAAAAAAGATTTCAGAACTCTGACCTCTCGAGTATACTACTTGCCTTGTATAGAGAAAGAAAAGACTATTTGATCAGCATGCTCTCCTCCTTCAGTTATAGTCTTTCTGGGAAAGAGGTGAACAAGGAGGGAACAGAAGCAGTAGACTGAAAAAGCCATCCACTGAACAAAGTGAAAGTTGGCTTTAGATCAGTTCTCAGAAATGGAGGCGGCTGTCAGGATGATGGTCTCTGGCACTTGGTGATCAGAAGAGAGGAAAGGATATCAGCAGAAGGGATGGTTGGGGGAGGCTGGAGCAGAGCCCACAGAGCTCGAGTCCCTTCCTCTCCCTGTGCTGCAACCTTGTGAGTACACAGGCTGTCTGCAAATGCTTGAAGCTGGAGTGGCTCCTTTCCTCTTCTAGCTTCAGCCTCAAAAAGCACGAAATACTTCAGCTGTGATAAATGCGTGTCTGAATTTAGCTTGCCTTCCACACAAATCAATTAGGGCAGGTTTAGTGACTCCGGGGACATTTCAGATTTCTGCTGTATAATCAGAAAATATTAATAGCATTGTGAAAGAAAGGTTATGGAATACATGTACTCATGGGGTGTTATATTTTGAGTTGATGTGAGTTAATGAAATGATAGACACAATGGAATATTTTTTTAAATGATAATCCTGAATTATTTTAAATATTTTTTTATTTCTTAGGTAATATTCAATGTTTTATTTTTAAGATTGCTTGCAAAAGCATGTTATGTACTTGTGAATGAAGGAAGAGTAAAAGAAGAGAAATGTAAATGTACTACCAAGGCAGTGTGTAATTCTTTCATATTATGACTGAATTAAAGTGTGTACTCAGCCAAAACCAGTTTGGCTCAGTGGATAGAGCGTCAGCCTGCAAACTGAAAGGTCCCAGGTTCAATTCCGGTCAAGGGCATGTACCTTGGTTGCCGGCACATTCCCAGTAGGGGGCATACAGGAGGCAGCTGATCGATGTCTCTCTCTCAGGAGTGTTTCTAACTCTCTATCCCTCTCCCTTCCTCTCTGTAAAAAATCAATAAAATATATTTTAAAAATGTGTACTCAAAATTTATTTTAATTTCTGAAATTAGAGCATATCCACAATTTCTTGTCCCAAAAACAAAAACATCAGTGTATTTTTACAGTCTAGAAGGTATTGCTCATTCAAATAATATGGTAATTATGACTCAGTTTTTATTCATAAGATAATACATGTGCCATTTATTGATTCACTAAAAAATATTCAGTACCTGCTATATCCACAGTTTTATGTATTTGGGACACAACAGTGACTAAAAGATAAAGATCCCTGCCCTAAAAGGGACTTAATTTCTAGCAGGGAACAGTCAATACAAAAAATAAATAAATGAATGAATTACATAGTATGTTAGAAGGTGCTAAATTCTACAAAAATTCATAAACAAGTAAATCAGTTGTCACTATGGGGAGGCAGTTTGCAATTCTAAAGTGAACATCACTATAGGCATCATTTCAAATGTAATATTTGGGAGTGAATAGAGAAATAAATAGGGAATGAAAAGAAGGAATAAAAAGCCACAAGTGAAAAAGAAGGATCTTAGGTAGAAAGAGGAATCCTTTATTTTAACCACAGGTGTGAGACATAGTGCATGATGCAGATGCTATTAGGTGATAAATGTGATGGGTGGCAATAAATATATAGTTCTTTTTTTATTGTTTCTCTGTGAAATAGGGAGCAAAGTAATCAGCTCAGAAAAAATATGGGAAAGAGGAAAGGCATTCAAAATTTGTCTAGGAGGGGACAAGTGAATGCCCTAGGGAGATGGACTGTGATTGTCAGGCAGCATTAAAGATCCACTGGGTCTCACCACACACATATCATGATGTGCTTTTCTCTTGCCACTATTACAACATATGTATTGGTACAGAGTAGATAATACTATAATTTTGCCAAAGGAATATAATAAAACAGTGGGTTTATGGGTGAATGCAATGGAGTGGTTAAATAGATTACTACGGAATTTATGCTAAGAAGAGAAAAGAGAACATTAAATGATTAAAGAGCAATGAAAAGCTATAGAATCAATGGATCAGAAGTCTTGGAGAAGTCAAAGGATTACCAGGATCAGAATAATAGAGGGAACTACTTTGCAATTTAGGAGGTGGAGGTTAGTGTGGGATGGATAAAATTTAGACACCAGAGGAATTCATTACTGGTAATGACAAGATCCATGATGTGATCATGAAGTGCATAACTTAAGAAGAGAAAAACAAAAATAACTGTAGGGGCACTGAAGTCATTAAAATGTTGTTGGGAACATCATATATGCTTCAAAACACACAAAATTAAAACTGCCATATTGAAGAGACTGACAGTGATATAGGAATTTAAGAAAATGAGGGAGAATGGCTTGGGTTCACCAGAATGCAGCCACAATTGGAGATAGTGTATGATAAATTTTTATGATAAGAAATTCAATTCTGAGAATTTTAGGGAGGAGAGAGGGATTGGTCAGGAAGTGGCAATGGAAAACAATATGGCACCTATTCTACCTTTGGGACCAGCAGGAGGAATCTTGTTAGTGGAAAACCAGTCATTCTTGAGTAGACTGCAGGGAGAGAAATCTTCAAGAAATAGCTCTGGACTGTTTACAGTGTCTGACTTGCAATTTTAAAAAATTTATTTCATGCTAAAAATTTTATCCTACCTAAGGGGCCAGGAATGGTATACATGAGTTGAGATCCCTAGGGAAAATAATTTCAACTCCACAATTTTCTCTTCATGTTTTAAAATATATATTTTTATTGATTTCAGAGAGGCAGGGAGAGGAATAGAGAGATAGAAAAAAATCAATGATATGAGAGGATCATTGATTAGCTGCCTCCTGCACATCCCCTACTGAGGATCAAGCCCACTACCCAGGCACGTGCCCTTTACTGGAATATAACCCAGGACCCTTCAGTCCACGGGCCAACACTGTATCCACTGAGCCAAACAAGCCATGGCTACAATTTTCTCTTCTTGCTCTCCACATGCCAGTGTTAAGAATTCTTCTATAGCTGACTTAGGTGTTAACAGCTGATAGCCAGAGAGCCATCATAGTCATTAAGAAGACACATCCGGTGCTCCAATGAAAAATCACTATTCCATGTACCGTACAAATCTTGTCATGCTGTGTTGCATAGAGATAGAAATAGAGAAAAAGAGAGAGAGAGATAAAAGGCTAATATGCAAAGTGTCACCTCAGGAGTTCTACAGAGAGAACAGGAGTTCGATGGCTCGCTATGACATTGACCACCAGGCAATGGCACAGAACATGGTGGGTAACCAGCAGTGGTGGTACAGTACTGAAGAAGAAAGGGAAGGGAGAGTTAGGGAGGGGAGGAGGCAGAGGACCTGATCAGCCCTGATTGCCCTCCAGGCCTAGAGATCCTAACCATGCACATATCATATGCACCAGGCTTCTAGTAGAGATATAAAACTCTCAGAGACTATCAATGGAAGACATCTTCACTAATTAAAATTAGTCATCAAATATCAAAAGATACTTCATTTTGTGTTCATGCCTCCTTTGTCAAATATTAATTGATCATAGTGGTTTGGGTCGATTTCTGGGTTCTCTATTCTATTCCATTGATCAATATATCTGTTCTTGTGCCAGTACCAGGCTGTTTTGAGAACAGTGGCTTTGTAATACTGCTTGAAATCTGGTATTGAGATCCCACTTACTTTGTTCTTCTTTCTCTGTGGATATTCAAGGTCTTTTTTTATTCCAGATAGAGTTTTGGAAAGTTCGTTCTAGGTCTGTGAAATATGTCATTGGTATTTTAATTGGGAGTGCATTAAATCTATAGATTGCTTTGGGTAGTATGGATATTTTGATGATATTAATTCTATGAATCCATCAACACAGTATGTTCTTCCATCTGTTTATATCTTCCTCTGTCTTTTTTTTTTTTTAGTGTTCTGTAGCTTTCTGCATATAGGTCTTTTATCTCCTTAGTTTATTCCTAGGCATCTTAATATTTTTGGTGCAATGGTAAATGGGATTGGTTTTTTTAGTCTCTCTTTCTGTAAGTTCTTTATTGGTGTATAGAAATGCCATAGATTTCTTGACATTAATTTTGTATCCTTCTACATTGCCAAATACATTTAAGTCTATTAGGTTTTTATGGAGTCTTTTGGGGTTTTTTTTGTACAGTATAATGTCATTTATGAATAAGTACAGTTTTACTTCTTCTTTTCCAATTTGGATGCCTTTTATTTCTTCTTCTTGTCTGATCACAATGTCAAGGATTTCCAGTACTATGTTGAACAGGAGTGGTGAGAGTGGGCATCCCTGTCTTGTTCTTGTTCTTAGGGGAAATAGTTTTAGTTTTTGCCCATTGAATATGAGGTTGGCTATGGGTTTGTCATTTAAGGCTTTTATTATGTAGAGGCATGATCCTTCTATTCCCACTTTGCTGAGAGTTCTTAGGAATCGAGCCAGTCTCTTCAATAAATGGTATTGGGAAAACTGGACAGACACATGCAAAATAATGCAACTACACCACCAAATTATACCATACACAAAAATAAACTCAAAATGGATATAGGACTTAAACATAAGATAAGACACCATAAAAATACTAGAAGAATCCACAGGCAGTAAAATCTCAGACATATGCTGAAGCAATTTCTTCACTGATACTGCTCCTAAGGCAATGGAAACTAAAAATAAAATAAACAAATGGGACTACATCAAAATAAAAAGCTTTTGCACGGCAAAAGAACCATCAACAAAACAACAAGAAAGCCCACTGCATGGGAGAACATAGTTGCCAATGTTATCACCGATAAGGATTTAATCTCCAACATTTACAGGGAACTCACAAAACTTAACAAAAGGAAAATAAACAACCCAATAAAAAAATGGGCAATGGACCTAAATAGATATTTTTTAAAAGAAGATAGAAGGAAGGCCAAGAGACATATGAAAACCTGCTCAAAGTCACTAATCATTAGAGAGATGCAAATCAAAACGACAATGCAGTACCATCTCACACCTATCAGAATGGTTATCTTCAAGAAATCAACAAACAATGAGCACTGGCAAGGATGCAGAGAAAAAGGAACCCAAGTGTACTGCTGGTGGGAATGCAGCCTGCTGCAGTCACTATGAGGAACAGTACAGAGTTTTCTCAAAAAACTAAAATGGAACTCCCATTTGACCCAGTGATCCCACTTCTAAGAATATGTCTAAAGAAACTAGAAACAACAATCAGAAAAGATATATGCACCCCTGTGTTTATAGCAGCACAATTCATCATAGCTAAGATTTGGAAACAGCCTAAATGCCCATCAGCAGATGAGTGGATTAAAAATCTGTGGTGCATCTACACAATGGAATACCAGGCTGCGGTAAAAAATAAGTTTTTACCATTTGCAACAGCATGAATGAAACTGGAGAGCATTATGCTGGGTGAAATAAGCCAGTCAGAGAAAGATAAATATCACATGATCTCACCCATTTATGAAATATAATGAACAACATAAAAGTATGAACAAAAAACAGATCCAGAGACAGAGAAGCATTGATCAGACTGTCAAACCTCGGAGGGAAGGTTGGGGAGCAAAAGGATAAGGGGGAGAGATCAAACAAAAGTCTTGCATGCATATAAGCCTAATCAATGGATACAGACAACAGAGGGGTGAGGGCATGAATGGGGAGGTTGGAGGGGTAATGGAGGGATAAGAACACATATGTAATACCTTTATCAATAAAGAAATTTAAAAAAATAAAATAGGGTACAGAAAGCTTAAAAAAAGGTCAAAAGTGTCTCAGTAGGCTTATCAAAAATGGGCAAAAATAAAATTCCTCCAGTGTTGTATAGACATTACACAAGATGAATCAGCTTTTCAAGGACAGAAGTTTTAGTTTCATTTTTTCACATGGCAGATCACAATCAGGTCCTCCAATTTTTTTCCACAATGAAACATATTTATTTTAAATCTTAGGATTTTATGTAATATTTATGATACTTTTGGCTCTCTCTATATGGGAAAAAAGATTTAAACATACCTCTTCAGTTCCACCTCCCTATCTGATCAAATAAATAAAAATGAGTGACAATATTGAGAAATTGACAATATTGAGAAGTGACAATTTGGAAATTGATGGTTAATTTCATATTTCAAATTTTTATTGGCCTTGTCAATTTTACTTTGAAAAATTCCTTTTTTTCATAACTTCTTTGAGCTCACACAAATCTGTTTTCATAACAAAGAAAAGTATACTTGCAGCACTTCATAGTAAAATGATATTGCTAAGTATTTCATAGTCTTAAAAAACGACTTTCCAATAACACTATGGTAAATAATCCAACTTCACTTTCCTTTTACTATTCCTAATAATCAAGAAAGTAACTCTAGTTTATACAGTATCCAGACAGGTTTGTTTATATTTCTAAAATTACAAACAATTCTCTTTAATCAAGTTGTCATTATATATGGATGAATAAGGCGATAATAGGATTTGTTTTAGAAATTCAGCAGAGGATGGCCCCAACTGGCATTTGAATATTTTTTAAATTTTTCCTCTATCTACGCCTTTTGCCATAATTTCAAGAAGCTGTATTGTCACCTTTTAAAAAATGTATAAATAAATAAGTCCTTAATACTTAAACTCACAGTTCCTTAGTCAAAGCAATCACAATGAGAAGGTAAGGATCATTGAGGATCATCTTTAAAAAAAAGCCTATCAGCCCTGGCCAGTATGGCTCAGTTGGCTGAGTGTTTGTCCCATGCAACAAAAGGTCACCTGTTCAATTCCCAGGTTGTGGGCTCTATCCTCTGTGGGGACGGGGGCTTGCGGGAGACAGCTCATCGATATTTCTCTCTCACATTGATGTTTCTCTCCATCTATCTCTGTCTCAAAAAAAAATTAATAAAAACGTATTTTAAAAAAACACACAATGCCAACTATATTATCTCACCTTAGAAACACATGTGACTATCCAGTTACTATAAAGGTTCGTGAAAATAATCAGGAAATTAATGGTTAATTTCATATTTCAAATTTTTATTGGCTTTGTCAATTAGAGTTCTAAACCACTCATAACTAGATTCATAGTTTTCTATTTATTATTAAATTGCATTTTTAAAATTTTCAACAATATGATACTTTGTCATATGCTTCTTTCTATATCATGTGGAGAGCTTAGTAAAAATGATGCATTAAATGCTAGTTGAAAAAATATATATTGTTTTCCAGTGAAAAGCAAACTGTATGATGGAATTCTAATATACTCTCATGAGAGATATTCATACCTCTGGAAACAAGGAAAACATATTTCTTTTTTCTATAAAAACACTATATTTAATTTATTAATGCAAAGACAAATTGACATACATTCTCTGTCTTTACAGCACAATATATGTTGTTTAACTTATTAATGAAAAACAAACTGACCTATATTCTCTGTCTTTACAACATGATATATTTTATAGAAAAACACAATTATGAGACTTCAGCTATAAATTACTCTATTGTAATTATTTATAAGAACAGGAAGAATAACTGCTTTCAAAGATTTTAAAATAATTTTGGGATACTAAGGATTTAACCCTTTCACAATTTCTCTTCACTTGTACTTAGAGAAAAGAGAATTTAAATAAATCATTTTTAAATAGCCCACAATTCACAAGTAATATGTAACCTCTAAGGCTTATATCTTTCTAATGTGTAAAAAGATTAATAAGTTATCACAGAGATTTTCCTCTAAAATATCAATCTTCTATAAACATAGCTTTAAATATATCTGTAAACTAAAGAAATTAGTCTTAAATTAAAGCTAAAATCTTTTTTATTCTAAGTAGTTTAATAACCGACTTTTCTTGTAAAAACCAGATCTGGCAAGTAATAAAAAAATCAGATAGATTGCTTCATATGAACCTAGCCTGGATCGTGTAATTAGAATTTGACTGATTAGATGAGTAAAATCAATAAAATCCTTTAAAATAGACATATTAAGTTTTCAAAACTACACTCTATTCATTTCTGACAAGATTTCTACTTGGATTGAATAATCCACTTTAAATTAATTGTATGTTGCTAAAAAATGGACTAGTGCTATTAAAATCTTAATTCAGATGAATTCATGCAATTTCAAGGATGTTAGAGAATTATTATAATCTAAAAATACTTAGAAATAGAAGTAGCTGTGAATCAAAGGAGCAAAATAAAAGCATTACTATTTGTTCCTTTTCTCAAACCCAATGAAAGCAAAAAAAAAAAAAAAAAAAAAAAACAACCGTATATATGGTGAGGGCTCTACCCTCAGTGAAACACAATATCCATCCCTCATGCTGATGTATTTCTCCTCAACTCTCGAGTAGAATTCAGATTTTTATTAAATTGTCAGAAAACAATAAAGCTCTTAGAAGAAAAGAGCGGTAAATATCTTTGTAACCCTGGAACAGGTAGATTTCTCAAATATACCACGAAAAGACACACAAAATAAAGAAAAATTTGATAAATGAACCACTATAAAATCAAATAGGTCTTTTCATCAAAAATTACATTGGGACTTCCATATTTGTTTAGGTCACAGAAAGTCACAAGAGAAAATTGTCACTACCCAAACAACAAGAACAAGGTGAGTAATTACAAAAGCAAATGTCAAACTCATTGGAGAGCTGCAAAGAAACATGCATTTATTAAATTAACTTAAATTTACTAAAGACCAAAGACACAGAAAATATGAGAAAATTATCTCCAAGCACCTACACTGAATACATAGGAGAAGATACATGTGGCTGGGGAAAGGCAGAGACCAGAGAGAGACAACATCTGAGACATTAGATATCTGTAGAAGCTTGAGAATAGAGTGTTAAGACTGAAATAACAGCTCAGGTACTCTACTCCCAAGCTCTGAAGAGAAAGTCCTCATCCTGTGTTCATATCATTTGAAATCAATGGTGAAAAATTTACATAAAGCAACCAGAAAACCCCAATTTGTCTTAGTTAAAAGTGTTATTAACTCTCAACATTAACACTGACAAAAGGGGCATGCTCAATTCTGAGCATAAATATTATTTACTTCAATCTCTACTAATCTTTAGTATATAATGCATCATTAAGAATAAAAACTATGAATCATGCAAAGAAACAGAAAAACATAATCAATCCACAAGAGAGAAAATAAATTATAGGATCAAACCCAGTTTTTAATATTATAGTGATAAATATGTTAAAGAATCTATTGTGAAGGTGGACAATATGAAAGACTAAATGGAGAATTTCAGCAGAAAACTAGAAACTATATAATAAAGCCCAAGGGAAATGCCAAAAATGAAAAGTACAATATCATAGATGAGTTATTCTTTCAATAAATTATCAGAAACTTTGCACATCCCAGCAAAAAGTCAGTTGATTTACATTTGATCAGAAGAAATTATCCAAGCTAAAATACAATAAGCAAAAAAGAATAGGAATAATAAATAAATAAACAATATTTGTAGAACAATATCAAATAAACCACCATATGTATAATTAGAGTTAAAAAGAAAAGAAACTGCAAATAAAACAAAAGAAATATTTGAAAAACAATGGCCAAGTATGTTCTAAAATTGATAAAATACATCAAAGCATAGGTCAAAATTCAGTAGAAGATTAAACAAAATAGATAAATTATACCTAGGTCTATCATATTTGAACTGTTGACCTACAAAGATAAAGAGCAATTCTTTTTTATTTTATATTTAACTAGTGGCCCAGTACATAAAATTCGTGCATGGGGAATGGGGGTCCCTCAGCCTGACCTCACCCTCTCCAATCTGGAACCCCTTGGGGCATGTCCAACTGCTGGTTTAGGCTCAGTCCCTGTGGATATCCCGGCAGTTGGACATCCCTCTCGCAATCCAGGACCACTGCTCCTAACTGCTCACCTGCCTGCCTGCCTGATCACCCCTAACTACTCTGCCTGCTGGCCTGATCACCCTCAATTGCCCCCACCTGCCAGCCAGCTCATCCTAACTGCCCTCCTCACGCCCCATTGACCTGATTGCCCCTAATCTGCCTCAGCCTAGGCCTTGCCACCATGGCTTTGTTGGGAATGACATCTGGAAGATCTCCTGGAAGGTCTCCTGGTTTAATTAGCATATTACCCTTTTATTAGTATAGATTTTTTAAAATCCTCACCTGAGGATATGTTTTTATTGATTTTTTTTTAGAGAGACGAAGTGAGAAAGAGAAAGAGCAAGAAACATCAATGTGAAAGAGAAACATCCATCTGCTGCCTTCTGTAAGTGACCCTACTAGGAATTGAACTCATGACCTAGGTATTAACTAGTGTAAATGAAAATATGGCTCTACAAAGTCTTCTACTTGAATATCCCCTAGCAGTTTTATCCTCAGTAATATCCTAAATGCCCACCAACAGGTAAAAGATAAACAAGAATGGCATAGCCATACCATGGGATATTGTTTGGCAATAACAAAATATTATACTTCTAACACAGATGACAACTTGAATATATCTCAAAACATTATGCTCAGTGAAAAAAGCCAGACATAAGGGATTATAAACTCTATTACTCTATTTATATAAAGCTATACTAATCAAATATACAATAGAGAAAGTGAGGGGAACTCAGTCACAAGTGTTTATCTTTACTTATATAGTTAATAGGGTTGGTAATTAATGGATATAGAAAGCTATTGTTCTAGGAACTGAAATGTATGACTGGACCTACCCTGACTTCAGGAGCCCCACAAACCATTTGACCTCTGTGCCCCAGGAGGACTGCAAGCCATCAAGATGGTATGTGAGCCATTGTGCTCCAGGGAGAGAACGGCAGCTGCCCAGGATGCAGGTAAAGAGTCACCCATTAGCAGATAAAAGGAAACTAGGGTAATTGCTAGACTGTAGCTGTCATCTGATTAACTTTTTCACTGAATTTCAAAACCTTTACCTATACTTCTGATAAGAAAGCTTGGGTGCAGCCACTGTGGAAAACAGTATGGAGTTTCCTCAAAAAATTAAAAATAGAACTCCCCGTTGACCCAGTGATTCCACTTCTAGAAATATATCCTAAGAAATCAGAAACACTAGTCAGAAAGAATATATACACCCATATATTCATAGCAGCCCACTTTTCCACAGCTAAGATTTGGAAACAGTCTAAGTGTCCATCAGCAAATGAGTGGATAAAGAAGCTGTGGTACATCTACACAATGGAATTCTATGGTGCTGTAAAAAAGGAAGAACTTTTACCATTTGCAAAAGCATGGATGGACCTGGAGAGTATTATGTTAAGTAAAATAAGCCAGTCTGAGAGAGATAAGTATCACATAATCTCACTCTTATGTGGAATCTAATGAAGAACAAAAACTGAAGAACAAAAACTGAAGAACATAACATAAACTGAAGAACAAAATAGATTTAGAGACACAAAAGCATGGAACAGATGGTCAAACCCCAGAGGGAAGGAGGAAAGAAGTTGGGTGGGTAAGAAGAATCCAAACAAAGAACTTATATGTATATAAGCATAACCCATGGATATAGACAATAAGATGTGAAGACCTGGGGTGGGAGGATGGGGGCAGGCTAGAAGAGGTAAATGGAGGGAAAAGGGGGACATATGTAATACTTTTAAGACTTTTAAAAATAAAAATAAATAAATGAAAGGTTGGCTTAAGATTCGATGTGGGATGGTCTTTAGGATACATAGCCTTCCTTCTCAGTTCACTGTCCATTAGAATAAAGCACCCATAAAGATTCAATCCCTGACTCTATTTATTGGTTCTGGTAGTGACAGGCAGCACCAACACCAACTTTTCCGGTTTCAAAAGTACATCAGTGTTTTCCTGGCTTTTAGAGTTGGGTCAATGGAGAAAATATTGATTGGGATGGGATACAAGGGTACTTATTATTTAATACTTTGATTGGTCTACACAGATGTATGTAGATTTGTTTTGAAATGTTAAAATGTACACCAAAAAATGAGTGTATTTTATTGTAACTATATATCAAAGATGACTTAAGGAAACACATAAAAGCAATGAAATAAAGGATGGCTTTTTAAATGAGAACCAGTTTTTATTTTTGAAAGCAGAACATAGATCTACCTAACTGGAGGGAAACTCTCATATCTTTATCATTTCTATTAGAATACTTAAAGTGTTACCACTATGGTGCTATTGGCTGTCTTTAATTGAGAGTACATTCACTGCCAGGCACTTTGCACATTCTATTCTAGGGGAAAAATATGTATACATACAGTTAATAACCTCCACCTATTTTACATACAAGAAAACAAAGGTTCCAAGGCATTTTTTTTTTACTAACCAAAGGGTACCCTGACATTAGATGTCAGAGGGTTTGATCTAATTTTAAATTATATTCTTTTCACCATTGCCTCAGGGTACCAACATGTCATGAACTAGTACACTGACAATCAAAACTCCTAGTGAATGTTTAGTTTTTATTACAATGGAAAAAACTTTATTTTGTCTCTTTAGATATTAAACAACTTGTCAATAATTTTTCATTTACTATTCCCCATCCACTTTTCAGTTTGTTCCGATCATAATCATTGTACCACACCCATAAAGGTAGGAGATGTGTCCAGGGTGTGTCCTAAGCAGGGTCCCAATTTTGAAGCTGAATGATTGAAATAAAAAATACTATTATCAATTAGGACTAATAGTAAAGAATGATTTAATACATGTAAGGGTACATGTGTCCCCTATACAAGGGAGCCACCTATGTTGATAAATCTTCCCCTCATCACTTTAAATGCAACAAGGAATAATATTTAGCTAACCTTACTCTGAAGCTTGCTATAGATTTGATAATCACTGCTAAATATTTTGCACAAAAATAGAGAGAAAATTATAGCCATCGATTCAAGCAATTAACTGGGTGTTAATAGAATGTCAGTTTGCATGACTTAATTATAATTTATTGACAATAGAAAATAATTGAACGTTCTCTAGTCAGCTTTTAACAGGCAGTTCCAGGTCTTCATGCTAGTAGTTAGCATAGTACTTGGTGCAAACTGAGTTTTTTTTTTCTCAGTCCAGTGCAAATTCTAAATAGCTGATCTGTGTATTATTCATTTCCAATTCGTTCCTAATTGGGAAGTTCTCTTCAAGTGCTTTTTCTTCCTTTTTCTTTTTCTTTTTATCCTGAACTGACATAAATTACCTTCTTGGGCTTGAGTATTCTCACTTTCTGCATGCTTTTACATTTAGATCAATTTCTATTTTAATTAGTATTTGAGAGTTTCTTTTTTTGGCCTACGTTTTTAGGAAGATTTGACAATAAGACAATGAAGAATACTTTAAGTGAGAATGAGGTAGAATAAGTTACCAGAAATTTATGCCAAAACAAAGCAGAACCTGTTGGTAATTCTGAATGATGTCCCTTGAAATGAGACTGAGAATTGTGCATATCTAAGGCTGGTATTAAATCACTCTCCCATGGAAGTTTTAAATTGTAACACATCTGTGACATAGAAGTGATATATGAGTTTTTCTGCCTCTCTTTCAGGTGAGGAGCGGAGTCTAAGTTCCTAATGTTTAGCCATGAGGAAGGATGACATGTGGTCCATTTCAATATTTAATTAATTCTGTATTTATCACATTTCTACTAAAATCCACTGTTTAGAATGCTGGGAACATAATCGTATATAATAAAGCAGCAATATACAAATTAGTCCTCATACCATCACAAGATGGCTGCACCCACAGTGAAAGGGGAGTTCCCATAACGAGCAGTCAGCAGGGACCTGAGGCTGCGTGGCGCCAGGCCCAGGCAGAAAACCTGAGGCTGCTCCCTCCACCAAGCAGGGCTTGATAGGGGACCTCAGGCCATGCCCTTCATCCTGGGTTAGGGGACCTGAGGCCACATCCCCTGCCCCAGCGCCCAGCTGAAGGACCTCAGCTACACCTCCACCCAGCAGGGCTTGAAGGAGGACCGCAAGGTGCGCCTCCAGCCCCTGTGCCAAGTTGGGGCACCTCAGGCCATGCCCTTTGCCCCAGGATGGGAAACCTGAAGCAAGCCACCAGCCCTAGTACTGGGCCAGGGGAACCTCAGGCTATGCTCCTCGCCCTAGTGCTGACCTAGGGGACCTCAGCTGCACCCCCTGCCCAGCAGGGCTTAACAGGGAACTTTAGACTATGCTCCATGCATGGTGAGGCTTGACAGGGTGCCGGGCCAGGGGACCTCAGGCCATGCCCCCCACTCCGGTGCTGGGCCAGGGGACCTGAGGGTATGCCAGGAGACCTGAAGCTGCGCTCCCCGCCTGGCGGGGGATTGGTGGGGGTGGGGTTGGCCAGGTTTGAATCTAACCCAATGGGGTGGGCCCGGCCAGGTCTGGGTCTCGCATGATTTCAAGGCATACACGAGTGAGGACTTGACTCTGGATCCCAAGGCGTGCCTCAGACTCTGACAGGAGGAAGATTTTCATATACATTTTACTAATTTTCTTTCATCTCTGATACTTCTATTATAAAGAAAGGGCAAATAGCAATATTAAATTATTTCCTCTAATTAATTCCCTTTTAATGTGCACAAATGTTGTGCACCAGGCCACTAGTATTAAATAAAATAGAAAAAGTCCTTGCTCTTAAGAACTTACACTCCAGTGGGGAAGTCAGTAATAAATAGACATATAAACAAATACACATCAATTATGATAAGTGCTATGAATTAAAAGATAGCATGAAAAATGCAAAGGAGGATGGCTATTATACATGGGGTGGATCAGGAAAGCATTCTGAGGTGGTGTTTGGGCAAAAAGAATAAGGTAAAGAGGTAGGTGATGGGTACATCTGGGTAAGCAATATTCTGGGTAAGCATTATTCTTGGCAAAGGGAAGAGCACATGTAATACCTGATTAGCATTTCTGAGAAACAGCAGGGAGTCATTGTGGCCAAATTATAGTAAGCACCTGGCAAGTGGAGGAAGGTGAAGCTGGACCCATAACCAGGACACAGATCATGTTTGACTCAAAACACATAGGAAGAACTTTGAATTTTGTCCTATCAGATGGGAAATCATTGATCCAGGGAAAGTGAGTAAAAATTTTTTTTTCTCTCCATTTTACTTTGCTTATATTTCTGTACAGAATGGATATGTCTGAAAGAAATAAATGTATAAACTAATCACACTTACATTTTGCTTCTAAAACTCGGTGAATGATATCTTTTGCATCTCAAGTACACATTTGACTAGATATATTATATTCCTGGATATAGCAAATTATAATTAAGTTAGCATGTCTGTCTTTCTGCTAGATGATGAGCTACCTAGCACAAAACCTTTAAATATTATATTCTAGTACTCAGTAGAGGACCCGTATGAATTTTTAAAATAGATATAAAGCTATTAAACGCAGACTTGTAACAAGGTATTTTGTACTTTCTCAGTCAGTAGAGTAATAGGCACAGCCCTCTGCTTGCCCTCCTTGTAGAAAGCACTGGTTGTAAAGTGAAATTAATCTGGCCTGTTGTACATTCTCCACTACAATAGAGCTTAACCACCTAAAACAAAAGTGAAACTTCATAAGCTCATGGATATTCTCTACTCCTTATTTATTAATTCAAAGACAAGAGAATCTTACAAGTTTTTATGACAATGGTGTTTTCTAGAACAGGTGTGTGATTTACCATTCAATAAAATAGCTGATTCAAAGGACCCATTGTTGAAAGTAAAACAATGTCATTTATAGATATCAAACTAGATTAATTGACCTTCTGTAAAATACTAAAAGTCTGTTGTTTTTCCTCACACTCAAATTTCTTAAATGTCACAAAAGTAAATAGCAAATGTGAAATATTAAAAAACGTATGCTTTTATAAATTTAATTAGTGGCCTGTGCACAAAATTCATGTATGAGGTGGAGAAGGTCACCTCAGCCTAGCCTGCACTCTCTCCAATCTGGGACCCCTTGAGGGAGATCGAACCACCCATTTAGGACTGATCCCAGTTTGATCAGGTCTAAACAGGTGGTCAGACATCCCTCTCACAATCCAGGAATACTGGCTCCCAACTACCCTCCCCTACTGGCCTGGCGCCCCCCAACTGCCCTCTCCTACAGGCCTGGGTCGCCCCCAACTGTCCTCCAGTGCAGGCCTGGTTTCTCCCAACTGTCCTCCAGTGCAGACCTGGTTCCCCCCAACTGCCCTCTACTGCAGGCCTGGTCCCCCCTAATCTTCCCTTCCCTGCAGGCCTGCCCACACAACTGCCCTCCACTATGGTCCTGGTACCCCCAACTGCTCTCCCCTGCTGACTTTGTCTCCTCCAACTGCCCCCCTCTGCTGGCCTGGTCACCCCCAACTGTCCGCCTCTGTTGGCCTGGTCACCCATAAATCCCAAACTGCCTTCCACAAGAGCAGGCCATTCTATGGTAACCATTCTGTGTCCACCTGGGAGCAGCCATCTTTGACCACCTGGGGGCAGCCATCTTGTGTCTTGGTGTGATGGTAAATTTGCATATTACTTTTTTATTAGATAGAATGGATGAGCACTATCTTTTGTTAGTGATTGTTATAAATTTGTTATGTGATAAAAATCTCTGAAAATCATTTGGCATAGTATTAAACACATGCCACTACTAGATTTTTTTAAATGCTTTGTCAAGTTCACTTCTTTTACATTGTAGACTAGAGGCCCTGTGCATGAAATTTGTGCATGGGGGGGGTGTCCTTCAGCCCAGCCTGCTCCCTCTCCAATCTGGGACCCCTAGAGGAATGTCTGACTGCCCTTTTAGACCCAATTCCTCTCACAATCTAGGACTGCTGGCTCCCAATTGCTCATCTGCCTGCCTTCCTGATTGCCTCTAACCACTTCTTCCTGCCAAGCCTGATCACCCCCTAACCACTCCCCTGCCAACCAGATTGATGCCAAACTGATCCCTTGCCAGTCTGTTTGCCCCTAACTGTGCTTCCTGCCAGCCTGTTTGCCCTAACTTCCCTCCCCTATGGGCCTGGTAACCCCTAACATCCCTCCCCTGCAGGCCTGGTCACCCCTAACTGCCCTCCCCTGCAAGCTTGATCACCCCTAACTGCCCTCTCTTGCAGGCCTGGTCCCTGCTAACTGCCCTCCCCTGCTGGTCACCTTGTGGTAGCCATCTTTGATCCACATGGGGGATCTTTTGACCACACACGGGCAGTCATCTTGTGTATTGGAGTGATGGTCAATCTGCATATTACTCTTTTATTAGATAGGATAGAGGCCTGGTGCACAGGTGGGGGCCAGCTGGTTTGCCCTGAAGGGTGTCCTGGATCAGGGTGGGTGTTCCTCTGGGGTGTGGGGTGGCCTGGGCCAGTCACGCCCCCCAGCAACCCAAGTGGTGGCCCTGGTATCTGGGATTTATTTATCTCCTACAATCAAAACTTTGTATCCTGGAGTGGAGCCAAGCTTTCTGCTTGCACAGCCATTGAAACTTTGTTGCCTTAAGCGGAGGCCTGGAGTGTGCAGAAAGCTTGGCTTCCTCCATCACCAGGGGCAACTCAAGCCTCGCTCCTGCTCTCTCTGTGGTCATAACCATCTTGGGATTAATTTGCATCCTCACTCTAATTGTCTGGTGGGCATGGCTCGTGAGTGTAGTGGAATTATGATCAATTTGCATATTATTCTTTTATTAGATAGGATATGCATATTATCCCATTACTTTGTTTCATATTATTATTGTATTCTCATTAAACCTAAAGAGAAATATGAATTACCTATAGTTAATACTTTTTAATGTTTTATACAAAAGTACACATATATTTACTATGAATATGAGCTCATGTAACTTTTATAAATAATATAAAATTTTTCTTACCTTCTAACTGTAACATATATTAAGAAATGGACTCCCTGTGTATTATGCATGTAATACGGTGTATTCAATTATCTGTCCTTGATTATTAATTGTTGAAGTCCTCCTAATTTTTAAAACTTAGTAGGTTTTGCAACAAACTGGTTGAGATTATGACTTCCACTATATGTGGGAAAATAAACTTAAAGCATAAGTGGAATCTTGTATCCCAGACTTTCAGATTACATGTTTTACATTTTTTAAATTTTTTGTCAATAATGATAATGCTCATGAAATAACTTTCAACCTATAAATAAACATTGAATAAAAGAAAATTTACTAGATTGATTTAATTTTTTTTATTCCTGGAATTGTGCAATAAAAATTCATAGAACAATCCTTAACTTTTCAGGGATAAAAATAATGTATTATAGTATTATCCCCCCTTTTTGTTGAAATGAATTTATGTCCTACTAAGAAGGTTTTTACCTATTGCAATTTCACTAATATTGTCTCCTGTTTTCTTCTAAAAGCCCAATTGGCATGGCTTAGTGGTTCAGCACTGACGTATGAATTAAGAGGACAAGTTTAATTCCCAGTCAGAACACACACCCCGGGGTTGTGAGCTCAATCCTTAGTGTGGGGTTTGCAGAATGCAGCCAATCAATAATTCTCTCTCATTATTGATATTTCCATCTCTCTCTACCTCTACCTTCCTCTCTGAAATCAATATGTGTGTGTGTGTGTGTGTGTGTGTGTGTGTGTGTGTGTGTGTGTGTTTTAAATATCTTAGCTGTTACATTTAGGTCTTTAATCCATTTTGAGTTAATCTATATATATGAAGCAAAGTAAGGTAATGTAAGAGTTTTTTGTGTAAAATACTCATTTTCTCATTGACTTGTTGGAAACTTTTGCTGAAAAGCAACTGGCCATTTATTTAGCTTAATTTTGGAATATCTATTTGGTTCCATTGTTCTGTATGTATCAATCCTACCTTGATTAGTGTAGCTTTCAGAAAAAATCTTGAAATTTGGTAAGTGAAATATAATTTTGTGTGTTTTTTTCTATTTCAAAATTATTTCAATTATTCTTTGTACCTTTTAATTTCATACAATCTTAAAGAGCTTGTCAATTTCTTCAGAATAAAAAAGACTGCTGGTATTTTAATTTGGATTGCATTTAATATAGATTAAATTTGAGATAATTGACATCTCAACCTTATTGAGTTTGTCAATCTAATAGTATATTGCATATCTGTTTCTCTATTTAGATCATCTTTAATATATACAGCAGTATTTTCTGGTTGTAAGTATATAAGTATTGATTATGTTTTATTAAATTTATGTCTAGGAATGTCATATTTTAATATAATTGTAAATGGTATTGTCGATTAACATTTAAAAATAATTCAAAATTGAGGAAAAAAAGTTTCATTTTTTTCCCACACAGTTCTCATTCTTCTGAGAAACAGGCAGCGCAGACTCATTACCAGAACTTACCTGTGTATCCAGAGACAATAAATAATCATGTTGACACAATATAGCCCAAAAGTCTCTCCCTACTTTGGCAATTGGAAATGTTTGGTGTCCTGACTTTCCTTGCAAGTTCTCATCCACTTGCCACCTGTACCTGTGTTTCAAGAAAATTGATTAGTGAGTCTTTAGCTGTTCTTCTGACTCCCTTTTCCAAGTCTCTCCCAGCTCCTTATTTGCATAGTACTCACTGTGTCTCTGCTTCCCTGACTTTGTCTATTCATTATCCTTTCCGTAAAAGCCCTTATAAATTTTAAAAGAGACCTAAACCTCATCTTAGCCATCTGATCAAAGTTAATATCAGCATGAACGAGACAAATGACATGGTACACTGAGGTGGATAAAAAGCATTTTTATGTATTCCAAACAAAAATGCAAAATCTGAACCTACTCATGAGAAAACATTGATAAGCCCAAGTTGAAGGATATTTTACAATAACTGATCTCTGATATTAATACCTGACATTAAAAAACACATGTTATTAAAGATAAAAGAAATCTATGGAAGTGTTCCAAAGTAATGGGAATTAGGGACATGATAATTAAATTCAACATGTGATCATGAATTAGACCTTGGACAAGAAAAAAATTATTTGAGAACATTAGTTGGACATAATAAATTTGATCTACTTATATATTAAAATATTTTACCAAGGCTAATTTTCTGATTTTGATCAATGTAATGTGCTAACATTAAAAAAAAAGTCATTGCTCTTAGAAAATGCATGCTTATGTCTTTAGAGAAAAAACATTGTGTCTGCAACTTTCTTTCAAACATTTCAAAATAAAAAAAAAGTAAATACAAATACAATAATACAAAATATTAACATTTGGAAAATCTGAGTGAAGAGCATTTGGGAATTCTTTGTACTATTTCTAAAACTTTTCTGTAAATGTGAAATTTTTTCAAAAAAAATATTTTAAGAGACTTCTGGACCAAATTGCAAATAAGCATATGTTTTTAATGCCTCCTCTTGAGCTACTTTTAAAATACAGGGGGAAATACAAAAAGGATATAAATAAAGTAAGAATGGAAGGAAAGAGGGAAGAAAAGATATAAATCTACAAGTTACAGACACACCTTTGCTTGGGAAACTTTCTGAGGCTCAGGAAGAAGTAAACCAAGAAAAAAAAGTAAGAACAGACAGTGTACCCAACTCAGAAGGTCAGTCACAAAGAACACCCTTTTCAGCCTAGAAGAGGGAGGAGGAAGAGCTTGAAAGAGAGGAATTGTGGGACACAAAGAATGCCAAATGATGGAAAGGTTGAATGAAAATAACCATCCCACTGAGGTCAATAATTAAAAATAAAAACTTTCATAAGAAAAGAATTGTCCAAATATGAGATAACTGATCCAAATAAGAAGAGAAAGTCAATGGGATTTAAGTAGCAAAATGACTTAATTACAGCACAAAATAAAGCTGATAATAGTAGAGTTATGACAATAAGGCATATATTTATATATCTACCAAAGATTATAAGTAAAAAACATGATTCAATACTGTAGTGTGGGAGCCTCTTTCCATGTCCCACGTGGTTCAGGGTTCCCGGTTCTGGGTTCGGGTTCTGAAGGAGGCCGCATGCAAACAAAAAAGAGAGACTAGAAAATATTAATTTGGCGATATTGGGGGGCCAGGCGGGAGCCTTCCTCTAGTGGAAAGGACTGCCACTTGCTCTGGCCTTTTTCTCCCTTTTATTAAGGCTTTGGGACACACCCCTAGCCTTTAGGCAGGAAATAACAAAATAGAAATTAACATGAAACAAACAGGTGGAGGTTGCTTCAGCCAACAATGTTTCAACTAAACAGTAATTAGCTCTGACCTTTCAGAGCAGTTAAGGTTGACCAGCCTTCTGGCCTCCTGTTTACATCCATTTAGTAAGAACAATGTTTGGTTTCCGACACTGTAGCAAATAAATAAACAGACCAACATATAAGAAATACAGGCCACAAAGAAAAAGACTTCAAATATGAAAATTGGTGATGTTCATGCATAATCTATAAAAATAGTCTAAAGACATTCATGGGAATGATAAATATAAAACAGCAGTCACCTCTGTGGAAGAGGAAAATGGGATCAGAGGTTTGCAAAAGTGTTATTAATTTTTTGGTAATATTTAAGACCCTTGGCTGGAGAGAGTATACATAATGATTCTTTGTTCTATTTTGCTGTTCTATTTAGTATGTTAAATATTTCACAATATTATTTAAAGAGTAAAATTCATCAAAATATGAAAGTATGAAATTTGGGTATCTAGGTAGATCTCATTTATTAATAATGAAGGCGAGACTATTGCCCAAATAGGAGACAGGCCCCCTAGACTGAAAGATACTTTATTTTTTTAGAATGTGTGCAGGAAAGACTTGCTTTTCTTAATAAGGACACTGACACTAAATAAGAACTTGATTTGCTGATTTAAAAACAAAGTCCTAATAAGACTAAATTTAACCATACTCTGTTTACTTTTTCATGAAGAAGGTTTTAATCATTTATTGTATCTTTCCAAGGATATTTGTGTCAAATTTTACTATGAAGGGTTTATCTTCAGTGCAACCTCTAACCTTTATTACTAACAGAAATTCTTGGTTTGAGAGCAATTCTCTTTTTTTAGGAATGTGTACAGGTAACTTTTCAATGTAAGTGGGAATGACATTATGTATCTTTTTTTCTTTACATTATTGTACCCCAAAATGTCAGAAAAACCCACAAGAGCCTTTTGATGTTGACTATTTTTTCACTATTTATCTCACTTTTATAAAAGATTAAGCATATTTTAAAGAAATTAAAGAGCCTCTAACAATTGTAAAAAATAGATATAATACATACTTTTATTTATGCTCCCAGCGAACTTTTGCTGTCATTTACATTTAAATAGTCATGATGAATCTCATGATGGCCAAATCCTTTGACACTATGTAGGTTCTAAATCTTTATCAAGAATTTTAGGAATAGGGATTTCTTGTCAGTTTACTGCTCTTGTGCAGCTAAGCTAATACTTTCCCTTTTTGTTACTAAACCTGCAAGAATCTCCCCTAACATAAAGTAAAAAGGGAAGGCTTAGAAAGTATTAAAAATTATTGAAAAGAAAATGTAATGTATTTTCCGTCTGGTCAGATCAAGGGAGACAAGAAAATATAGCTCCTCCCAGTGTGGATATCTTTCCATTTGTCTTACATGAATCAATTTACAAATTTAAGTATGATTGAAATTGAATTTACTACTATTTGGTAAAAGCCTTGAATGTCTCAGAGTGGATGTATCTTTCAAGAGAAAAGATACCCTCTATTTTTCATTCAATATGCAGTAATACAAGAGAAAGGCCCTGTCTTGAATTCTTGTATACTTAAGTACCAAAACATAATCAATGATTCATTCATTGTGGGGGAAAATAACTTAGTATACCAATTTGGTATAAGAAATATTTTCTTAGACAAGTTTGTAGACTTCCTGATTTGCTATGGACGTAAGTATAAATTTACTAATATTTGGTACATAAAATTAAATACCAGAGGACAACTAAGTAAAAAGGGATAACTAAATAATAAATCTGGATGTTCAAGATTAGTAAAAGTTTATATCAAAAATCTTAAGAAAGTGTACATTATTCAGTTAAGTAGAGAATAAGAGTCTAAGCAGAAATAACTGAAAAATTTTAACGTGGGGAGAAAAAGCTTAATGAATTTTGTTCATTTCTTTTTGCTTCTCTTCTTTCTCACATAAATCTCCAGGTCAACTGGGGAATATCTTCACAATGAAAGGATCAGTCATCTCTTGGACAAAAAGGTCAGTAACACTCTCCTCCTACCCACGCATAAAAACTGTTCTTACTTAGATAAATAATTTTAAAGTCTCCTTTATTTTTTTTCTTTTTCAGACAAAGCTTAAAGTTTTATTGGGTTCTATTTTAAATAATTAACTTTTTAATTTTACATGTGATTTGGTTTAAATTGGACTGATATTCCTGCTGAGTTGTGGTTTTAGCCCATGAAAATGAACTTGTCAATTGTCAGTAATCAGTAAAAGACTACCTGTGCAAAGACACTAACTATAAAATTTTGGTATGATTACAATTTTTTAGAATTACATATTTTTAGTAGTCAAAATACTGTTAGAGCTAAAGTGAAAATGTCCATATATATATATGAGTGGCCAGATTATTATGACCACCCCATCAGTACTTTATTGGGCCATCTTTTGCCTTCAATACTATAATGATTCTTCTTGGCATTGACTCCATGAGATGTTGAATGGTGAAGCGAGGAATCTGACACCATGCCGGATGAATAGCACTGTCCAGTTCTGTGAGATTTGATGGTTGTGGAACCAGCTGCCTGATGGCTCTTTTAACATCACCCCACAAATGCTCAATTGGATTGAGATCTGGTGATTGTGGGGGTCACCTAAACAAGGTAAAGTCTCCCTCGTGCTCTTGAAACCACTCCTGCAAAATACAAGCACCATGCATGGCACATTGTCTTGTTGGAAGAAGCCATCTCCATTAGGATACGCCATCAACATGATAGGATGAACTTGATCAGCAAGGATACTTAGGTATGTTATGCTATTCAGACGTTGTTTCAAATGAATTAAGGGGCCCAAATCGCCCTAACCGGTCTGGCTCAGTGAATAGAGTATCAGCCTGCAGACTGGAAGGTCCCAGGTTTGATTCCAGTCAAGGGCATTTACCTTGGTTGCGGGCACATCCTCAGTAGGTGGTGTGCAGGAGGCAGCTGATCAATGTGTCTCTCTCATCAATGTTTCTAACTCTCTCTTCCTTTCTGTAAAAAATAAATTAAATTAAATTAAATTTTTTAAAGGGCCCAAATAATGCCAGGAAAACATGCCCCAAACCATAACACTGCCCCTACCAATGTAAGGGTTGTAGTCATCCATGTGGGGTGCATGCTTTCATGCTGCTTCCTCCAAATTCTCACTCTGTCATCTGCATGATGCAACAACTGAAAACGTGATTCATCAGACCACATGATGTTTTTCCAATGCTTGACTACCCAATACTTGTATTCTTGTGCAAATTGGAGACATTTTATCTTGTTAACTACAGAAAGCAAAGGTGTTCTAACAGGCCTTTGGCTTCCATATCCCATAAGATGCAGTGTACGTCTAATTTGCCTACAAACGTCAGGTAATCATAATAATCTGGCTACTCAGTGTATATATATGTAATTTATAATATATGCAATTTCCAGTTTTGTTTACTGAGAAGCATGTCACCTCAGCTCTGTCAGTCTAACATGAATCTTGGTGCACAGACTTCAAGCTTTCATACTGTTTTCTCTTCTGAAAGAAACCAGAGTTCCTTAGAGGATAGGAATAATGTTTTGAAGCACCAAGTCTATGGTATATTGCTGTGTGGAGGTTTCAGAGGTCTGTATTGACACTAAACACAAGATCCAACTTAACAAGGTAATTACAAACCAAATTGTGATAATTTAAACACCGATGGAAAATACTAATGGCATTTAAATATATTCTCAAAACATAGTTTTGAATCCATACTAATACTCTCTGTATATTTTCCTTTAAGAATTGTTAGTAATATGTTCAAGTTATTTTATTCAGTTGAAAAGTATTCTGCTCATGTTTACAAGTTTATTTTCCATTGTGAACAAATCCACTATGTACAAAAGTTAACACAACTCTTATTAGGAAAAGACTTAGAACATCCTGAGTTATTGCAGTGATGAATATACTAATTTTCTATGTGCTCTTTTAAAGAATATCTGTCAATTTATAAGTTCAGCAAAGAAACTTTGAAAAATAAGTCATCCCAAACTTTGTACAGAAATATTACTTAAATGTCCAGTATTCTGCTCAGATCACTTAAACACGTTTTATATACTAAACACTAATGAGAAAATTATAAGGCTTTAATTACAACACAGATAAAACCCACTTATGGGGAGCTAGATATAAAAGGTAGGTATAAAAGGATATTTTAGTACAATATATAGATGTACTATAATAATATAAAATATAAATCAAAGTTTTCAAGATATTGCAGTCATAAGAGGTACAATGTCTTAACACTTCTTCCAAATGAACTGTGCAGTTATCTAGTGCCTAAAGATTGACTCCATCAGGAAGACATCACATAAATCACATAAGAGCTGCTCCTCAGTACTATCACAATGACAAGATGTCCAGGTCTCCAGCTTTGAATATATACTTTCCAAGGAGACATCTGACTTGAACATATCATATTTGCTTTGACAATTACATTCTAGAAAACAGGTATGCGTGTATATTCCACAGTACTATAATTTGTCTTGTCAAGAATCACATCAGTATTATCTCCCACAAATATAACTGCCTTAACACAAATTTAAAAAATATAAAATTGTAAACTTGAAACAACTTTTGCAATATAGATGTAACCTCCCTTATGTTAATTTTGATACCTACCAAATAATAACATCACATCATTACCATACCAATCATCCCCACTGCCTTACTTTTCCTACAGAGTACTCTTAAATAAATGAAAATGAATATCTGGCTCTATTTGAAGGAAGGAACCTGACAAAAATGGGAAAGGTAGGATGGGCCTTTAAGAGGTGTGCTTTTGTGTAATTGCTCTTATTATCCTAATGACTCTTGTCTAAAAGAGTCTGACTCCATTTTGATATTTGACTGATGTGAAGTCCCACTACTCTCCTCCATCTTTCTGTCCCATTTCTGGGTAACTTAATAAGAAACCATGTTTGTGTCCTCCTATGGCACTGGTGGGAAGTTCAAACCATGCAAATTCAGCTCTATACAAGAAACCCTCTGGTCCCAGCCCTTAAATACCTCACAACCTCAAACCAATCTCCTTTACCTGCTTTCTCAATCCTTTTTTAACTTGATTGGAAATGTTTCCTGCCTTTCCATAAAGCTGCATGTCACCAATCTCTAAACCAAATTATGGATGGATGACCCCTTTCACCTCTGGAGCTTACCACATCAACTTCATATCCTGAATCTAAGCTCATTTTTCTAGGCCTCCAATGAAGGAGTTGTGCTTTTGATGAGAAAGCCACTGCTCACACATTCCAAATTATTTAGAGAGTTTATTTATATTCTATTTTAAAATTTTAAAAATGTATACAAGTTAAATCAGAAAGAAGGAGCTCAAGAAAAGTAACAAAGGGAAAATAGATTGAATTTTTTAATTTTGTGTGTTGGGAAGTGGATTTATGAGAGATTTTATATCTGAATATATCTTTTTCACTCTCAAATGTCATTGATAATTTGACTATCTAATTCTAAATTAGAAATCCTTCTCTTTCAGAAATTGAAATCATTAACTGATCGCTTCTAACTTTTAGCATTGTTCTGAAGCAGATTTAAGCAAACTTTTTCAGTAAAGAGCCAGATAGTAGACATTTTAGACTACAGGACATAATTTCTTTGTCAAAATTCTTCAGTTCTGCCATTATAGCACAAAAGTAGCCAAAGACAATACATCCATGGGCTACAGTTTCCCACCTCCTTTTCTAAATCAGAAATCTGATATTCTCAATAATTTGTATGAAAATTGTATTCTTTTTGGAAATATGATCATCTTTTCTAGTTTTCTAAAATAGTATAATAAAGTCCCCTAAAATGTTAAAATAAAATTAATCCTTTTCACATATTTTCTTCAAATTTTGGTGAGCCCTTTTAACTGGAAAGCCATGTCATTCAGTTCTGAACATTTTTCTTGAAGTATTTCTTTGATGAAGTATTCCTTTTTCTCTCTGGGATTCTTACTTTTTTATGTATTAAAATATCCCATACTTGGCATCTCTTTGTAATTTGTCATCTCTATGCCATTTGAGATTTAGTGAAAATTTATTCACCTTTATTTTTCAACCTTTCTACTTTATTTTTAAATTTTGATTGCTAACAGATTTTTTAAAATTTGTAGTTAATTCTTAAGCAAAATACTAGAAGATGTATTCCAACATAAAGAAGAAATTATTATATTCAACCAAGAATTATAACTTCATGTGTAAGACTGAAAAAACAGGAAGTAAAAATATAACAATGATATGTGATAGCAAATACCAAAAAAAAAAAAAAAGCAATAAAAATAATGGAAAGTTCCTGCCTTAGAAGAGGAGTGAGAGGTTTTATGTCAAATATTATAGTTTTTTTCATTTCAAGTCTATAAAATTACTAGACTTAATAAATAAGTATATGTAAAATTTTGACAAAAATAAAAACTAAATAAAAAACATTAAAACAAAAATTATTCCACTTATAAAATAGTAAATGTTGAAGAGGAAACAGGGTCCACAAGTTGACCAATATACAGGCTGAGGCAAAAGTAGCTTTACAGTTTGAGTATGCAAAACAGTTTATTCTTCTATTTTTTATTTATTAATTATTGTATTATTTGCCATATAAACAATTGTAAACCTACTTTTGCCCCATCCTGTATATAATGCTAACTAAATTTTAACAGAGGTACCAAGATAATTCAAAAGAAAGTAAATCTTATCAACAATGGTGCTTATATTAGACATGCATGGGGGGAAGGATGAACTTGAACTTGAACCTTACCTCATACTGTATACAAAATTTAAATTTAAAATGATCATAATCCTAAATTTAAAAGCTAAAATTATAAAATTTCTCCAAAAATACATTGAACAAAACATTTGTACTTTTCGAGTAGGCAAAGTATTCTCATACAAGATATAAAAAAGCACAAACTTACTTTGAGCTAATAGAAAAACTAAAATTAAAGAATGAGCCTTGATAATATAAATAATCAAGTTAAAACAAGACCCCAAGAAAACTATATTTAACTATATTTTATATCATAATTAACAAAACTCATTCTTTCTATTCAAAGAAAGTAATTAGTCTCTTTTGTCTAAATCCATTAAGACAGTCTATCTGCCATATAACCTTTAACATACAGCTTCTAAAAATAATTTAATGGAGGTGTAATATAATATTCTTTATAAGAAAACTGGATTAGTGATGGAATATGTGCCTAGTAGGTAAAAGAAATCATTAATTTCTTGTTTCTTTCTTTTCTTTGTTCTCCAAAATGCTTCCAAAAACCAAAATTGTTCTTAGAGGATGAGTCTAATTATTATTTCTCTTCTTCATAAAGTTCATGAGAAAATTTGTGAAGAAATTATAAAAATTAGTAATTGTTTCTCATTGTTTCCAAATTTAGAACTTTATGCTGTGCTACACAGCTATATTTAGTCATGAAAGTAGATGAGATGGCGCAGAAGAACCATTCCTTTAAGCCATTCAAGCCAGATAGAGAAGGAGAAGACAGAAATATAAGACTGAAAAAGAGCATGAAGAGGAGGCAAAAGGAGGCAAAGAAAGTGTGACATTGTGAAAATCCAGATAAAGAAAATACATTTTACAATGAACAGAATGGACAACTGGATTTAATGTTCTTGAGAATATGACTGAAATATACCAATAGCTTGTTTGTTGGTGGTCTTGACAAAGAGGAATTTCAATAAATGGAGACTGTATCTTTGTTGGACATCATTTATTAAAAGAGAAAGAGGGAGAGAGAGAGAATAAAGAATGTGGAGATAATAATTTGGGGTACAGAAAATTAATACATGGTATGGCTAAGAAAAGCAGAGAAATGGCAGAGTAGCTGAAGAGGATATAGAGTTGGGGATTATTTATTTAAAATGAGCAGCCCTGGTGTGTATTATTTTACAATAATAATATTTACCAAGTAGAGAGTAAGAAGTTGATGATACAATAAAGAGATGGAAATATTTTAAGATTAAAATAGTTTGCTAAATGAAGCTGAGTACTTGTGAAGGGTTCAAACTTTTACAAGAAAAAACAAAAGCAAGAGAGAAGGTAGGTGCATACACAGATATACCAGTACAGGTGAGAGTAGAAAGACAACCTATGTGATTGTTTCTATTTTCTTAGTAAAGCATGAGGAAAGATTGTCAGAGGACTGTAAAAAGTTGTGTTGAAAATTTGAGGAGAAAGAAGATACAAAATTCTCACCTTTAGGGAATGAAAAAAACAGATTCACTGAGGACATATAGTAAGACTAACCAGGCAATGTCAAGCACTCATTTGAAATTTGAGGTCATTTAAGTTAAGTTGAGAAAAGTCCATTCGATTGTTCAATTGTCTGTAACGGTGCTTAATGGCTTAGGTATGAAACATTATTTTCAATATTTATGTTATCTAGTATTTTTAACAGAAGGAAAGAAGAACAGGCTTGAAAAGTGTTTTTAAGGGCATGAATACATGGAGGACATGGCATATAAGTGGAGAAAAAATAAAGAGAAACATATGGTATTAAAGAGTAAAAAAGTGGAAATATCAATGGACTGAGAATGCTCAAATTAGTCGAATGATTATTGAATGAGAGAACTGGAAAAAGATAGTTGGGAGTATAAGTTGTGGGATAGAATAGATTGTTCAAATTTGGGTATTTAGTGTGGAGAGCGGCTACACCATTTGGACAGGTTCAAGCCTCAGACTGATTTGTGGCAAAGCCACATACAAGTTCCAGCTTGAGGGTAAAGCCCTCCTAGCACAATTATAGCCAAAAGGCTATGGTTGTAAGCTTGACCTTATAGTCAGACCTTGCAGTCCTAGGTAGCTAAGGGATGTGGGCTGAGGGGGGTACAACAAGTGCTGCCAAAAAGAAGCTTGACAGAGTTCAGAAAATGGCAACAACATGAAAGAAGTACATAAGTGTAAACATCTTGCCCTTGCTTTGCTTTGTGTGATCTGACTATAATATAAAGCATCTGCTTATAGGCTGTCACCGTTTCCTCATCCAGGCAGAGTGATCCACCTGGTCCCAACTATATTCTCTTGTCTGTTTTCTTTAATCTGTCACTGCCCCTCTCCAGGTTCACCCCTGACAGAGCTGGACACGGTTCAATTTAGAATGTGGTATAGTAATATGATGTGACTATAATAGTCAGTTATTGAGATGGAAGAAATATTATTATGGATAAAGGAACAAGACTATAAGAGGCCAAAGTATTAAATGAATTATTCATATAAATTTTGAAATTACCAAAAATGACAATAATGTTCACTGGAAAAGAAGTACATATTAAAGTCATCTATGAATGTAAGTGGGAGGGGAAAGTGGCTGAAAAGTTGGTTGTAGGGTGATATGAACTGACAGCATAACCCTCAAAGTAGCTGGGATTTTATTTAAAGAAGGAAAGTAGAAAACTGGTTTGGAAATAGCTCTAAAGAGCTAAGAAGATACTTATCTCAACATGCGGTCTTATAGTGCATGAAATAGAAAAGAAAAATCACCTTTCATCGAGATGGTTACTGGAAAGTTATGTGCTCAAGTCAAACTTCAGCTATCTGAAAAAAAAATGGAGTTTAGTTATAGGAGGTTTACTGATGTTGTAAAACCTCAAATCCAGAGAGAATGATGGAGGGCAGTGAAGAGCTGGACATTAGAAATATGAAAAGCATTGTAGGGCTCAGTATCTAGAGACTTTTGGTAAAGGCTCTGGTCAGCAGTCTCTTAGGGAGGGCTGAGAAAACAGTTCAACAAGGCTCTAGAGCTGCACTGTCCAGTATATGGTAGACGCCTACCATGTGTGGCTATTTAAGTTAAATACAATTAAAATTAAATAAAATTAAAAATTCAGTTCCTCAGTCAAACTAGCCACATTTCAAGTCCCAGTTATCATATTAGATACTGGAAAGATAGAGAATACTCACATCATTGCAGGAAGGCCAATTGGACAGTGTTTCTCTGGAATATTGGATAGTGTAAGTCACTGGGTTGGTTCTAGAGCTTTAGGTAAAGTGGCCAGCTAGGGAGAGGCCATCTGGTAGGGAACTTAAGACATAGTGCATGTCTTAAGGTACCTGATGTCACAATAAGTTTTGGTAGATTAATGGACACACTCAGTATTATATTTCTTCTTGACCCTAAGTGATCCAATAAGGATGACAGACACAGATGTGGGGGACTGTAGAACTTAGTTCAGTGTGAGAACATACAAGTGAAAGCAAGATCATATCATATACATTCAGGCACATTCAAAATAAGAATACCCTATATTTATAGGCCTGTTTCCTCTATATAATTTAATATTGAATTTATTGATTGTGAAGCTGCATGTAAGACACATCTAGTTTTATCTCTGTAATAAAATGTCCTCAAAAATGCTATTTTCCATGTAAAAGAAAAACATGTTAGCACAAATCTCACATGAATTTATATATTTACCAATTAGGAGCAGAGATAAATTCTTATTGTAGTCCAGAAAGTAATGTAATGTAAAATGAGCATAAAGCAAAGGTGAATACAGTTGCTCAAGCTAGCATGGGATTGGATAATGGGTTCAAATTTCTCAACAACAAATAAGTTGAATCTTGTGGCTCCCACATTATTCAAAATTCAAGTAGGCCAAACTAAGGGATATAAAAAAATTACATCTCATACACAAAAGTATAAATCTTCTACTGTTTGAATTTATTTAGGTTGCTGGCATAAAGAAGTGGGGATGAACAGAAAGAAGGTAATAAAGGAAAAGAATTAAGTAATTGAAACATGATACAATGAGATTCAAATCTACACTGAGATAATAAAAATATAGCTTTTTTGACAGAGAACTTTACATTTTATTTTTAATAACATGCAGATTAATTATATATATTTTATGCTAGCTGTTTCAAGGATAATGAATATCCTCTCAGTTCAGTAGTTCCATATTCTCCAGACTCTTAAGGTTCCCCAGATGCAATTTGGTAAGTATTATTAATTATGACTATAATTCCATTCAGATAAGAAAAAAATTTACTAATAGTCTATAGAAAGATCCTTTTTCTGAACTCCTGCCCTGCCAATACTAATTTAGAGAAAGAAATAGAAACAGAGAGAAAAAAAAATACTACTGGGCTAAGGAATTCATTATTAAGCAACTAGAAGCCCAGTGCATGGATTCATGCATCAGTGGGGTACCTCGGGCTGGCCTGCATAGATCAGGCCAAAACTGGTTGACATCCCCTGAGGGGTCCCAGATTTCGAGAGAGTACATGGCAGGTGGAGGGAACTCACCAGTGCACAATCCGGGCCGGGGAAGGACTATGGGAGGGCTCCAGGGTGTGTCCGGCCCATCTTGCCCAGTCCCAATTGGCCAGACCCCAGCAGCAAGCTAACTTACCTGTCAGAGCACCTGCCCCTGGTGGTCTGTGTGCATCAAAGCAACTGGTCAAACAGTCAAACAAACACTCAGACACTTAGCATATTAGGCTTTTATTATCTATATATACACTGAGTGGCCAGAATTATTATGACCATCTGACGTTTGTACATATAAAAGCCTAAATGACTGAATGACCAGTTGGCCAGTTGCTATGACCCTCACTGACCTCCAGGGGGTAGACACTCAATTCAGGAGCTGCCCACTGGTGGTCAATGTACTCCCACAGCCAGCCTCCCACAGCCGGCCAACCTCCATGGAAGGCCAGCCGCCTTCCCCCCAACCCCCACCAATTGGCCCCAATTATTGGCCAGACCAAGGGACCCCCATGCACAAATTTGTGCACTGGACCTCTCATATAGGATAAGATTTATCCCCAAACCTCTATGTGGTCCCACCACACTCACTCCTAGTCTTCTTGCCTAGGATCAAACAGATTTAAGTATTTTTCTTATTTTAGCTAGCCAAAAGTCCTCCTTCCCTCATTCTCCCTGTGTCTATCATATCCTACACTTCTCAGATGGCACAATGAGGAGAACCCATAGGAAACTGCTAAGAAGAAAAGGCTTGGAGGTCATCATCTTCTAAGATGTCAGCATCCAATCAGAATTTCAAATGTCAATTGAATTTTTCTGATGGTTTGTCCATCAAGAATTGGTGGGGTTTTTTTCATCCATCAAATAATGCCATAGATGATGTGATATGCTTTGTACCTGACTTACTGGGATTTGTACCAAAGAGCAAATGGGAGACACGGTAGCAGCAGAGTAAGATGATCACTTTTGCACATCTTAGATGCCTACAGAAAAATAGGGTGGACTAGGGCCAGACTTGACTCAGGAAGATTTGTTAGGATACTTCATATTCCTGTTAATAAAGGTGGTAATTAGATTTATGGTGGAAGTAAAGATGGAGAGAACCTGTTAGATTAAAAAATATCTAGGAGCTAAAATTGATAGTATTTAACTATGTGGTTAGAAATAGCAACCGAAGTAAATAATGGCATCATATCCTGGTTTTTCATTCATTATACAAATAATTTTTTATTTTTTTATTTCTTTTAAAATATATTTTATTGACTTTTTACAGAGAGGAAGGAAGAGGGATAGAGTTAGAAACATTGATCAGTCGCCTCCTGCATGCCCCCACTGGGGATGTGCCCGCAACCAAGGTACATGCCGTTGACCAGAATCGAACCTGGACTCTTGAGTCCACAGGCCAACGCTCTATCCACTGAGCCAAACCGGTTTCAGCTACAAATAATTTTTTAAATATTTACTACTTTCTGGGCATGTGTTGCAGATACAACAAATATAAAAATAAAAAACAAACAAAAAAATAATCCTGCCATCATGAAGTATACAACAGTATGCCTTCCTGAACATGGCAGTACTTAAAGAATTAAGTTCAGTTCAACCAAAGGATACAATTGAATTTCAGAATGTCTAGACTGTGAGTACAAAGTTAGATGCCTACAGATTGCACACTCGGAATCTAAATAGATGTAGAGGCACATGGGCCTCCATGTTCCCAAAGTCTGCCTGGAAATCCAGGACAGATGTCAGCTTTTGTAGTGCTGAATGAGTATAAATCAACACATTTGAATGATAAAGAAAAATAAGATAACATTACCATGTTCTTACCAAGTAAAGCATTTCTATGCTGAGAGAGTATCACCAAGATGCAACCCCCATTCAGAGACTGATGAACCAAATGTTCGGAGATATTAGAAGATATTAATTAGTAATTTAATCATCATAATTGTTTTTGAGAAGCATTTGAACATGATTTACAAAGTCTGTGAGGTATAAGAGGTTTTTATTGTTGTTGTTAATCTTCATCCAAGGATATTTTTCCATTGATTTTTAGTGAGAGTGGGAGGGAGAGAGTGAAGTGAGAGAGAAAGAGAGAGAGAGAAGCATCTATATGAGAGAGACACATGGATTGGTTGCTTCCTGCACATCCCCCCAATAGGGGCCAGGGATCAAACCTGCAACCCAGATATGTACCCTTGACCAGGAATTGAACCCATGACTCTTCAGTGCATGGGCTGATGCTCTAACCACTGAACACACCAGCCAAGGCTAGTGGTATCTTTTCTTTACCTTTCTAGGTCATTATAGACATTTCAAAAAGAGATTAGAAGTGGATATATCCAGTTTTGCTGACAAATACCAGTTAAAAACTTGGCAAAGGATTTGAATAGACATTTCACTAAAATAGATATACTAATGGCTAATAAGCATATGAAATGATGCTCAACATCATTAGTCATTAGGGAAAGGCAACTTAAAACCACAAACCAGCATATCACATCCACTATAATGGCTATAATAAAAAAAATACAAGAATAAGTGCTAAGAATGTGGAGAAATTGAACCCTCACACATTTCTAGTAGAAATATAAAATGGTATAGTTACTATTAGGATTGAATTGTGGCCCCTCAAAATTCATACTCTGAAACCCTAACACCCAGTACCTCAGAATGTGACTGTATTTGAAGGCTTTTATAAAAGACCAGTTAAAATGAGGCTATTTTTGTGGGCTCTACTCCAATATGACTGGTGTCCTTGAAAGAAAAGAACATTTGGACACACAAAGGAACACCAGGGACATGCGTAAGTAGGAAAAAAAAGCCACATGAGGACACAGAGAGAAGGTAGCCATCTGTAAGCCAAGAAGAGAGGTCTTAGAGGACACCAACTCTGCCAGTTTCCATAGCTGAGAGAAATAATTTTCTATTGTTTAAGCTACATAGTCTATGATATTTTGTTACGCCACCCTAGCAAACTAATACAGCCACTCTGGAGAATAATTTAGAAGCTACTCAAAATGATAAGCATAAATTTACTAACACAGGAATACCTCCTAGGTATATACTCAAGAGAACTGAAAGCATATACCCACAAAAAGACTTGCACACAAACCTTCTTAGCAAAGTTATTCATGATAAACAGATGCAAAGGCACATGGACCTCCATGTTTCCAAAGTTTGTCTAGAAATTTCAGACAGATGTCAGCTTTTTCTAGTGCTGGAAATCATCATGTTTGAATGGTAAAGAAAAATAAGAAAAAATTACCATGTTCTTATCCAGTAAAACATTTCTGTGCTGAGACAGTATTACTAAGACTCAGCCACTATTCAAAGACTGATGAACCAAAGGTTTGGAGGTTATTAGGATATAGTGATTAATTTAATCATCATAACTATAACTGGAAATAGCCTAAATGTAAATCAACAAATGAATGAAAAATATAGAATATTATTTGGAGATAAATAAAAATTATTTACACAAGCTAAGACACATATGGAATTTAAATATATATACTCAGTAAAAGGAGCCAGACACAGATACCATTTTTTGACTCAGTTAATATGAAATATCCAGAAAAGGCAAATCAATAGAAACAAAAAGTAGATTAATGGTTGTCTGGAATGAAGGAGAAAGGCAAATACAATGAACAGTAAATGGGCACAAGAGATGTTATTGGGAAGATGTAAATATTATATAATCAATTTATGGTCAATTTACTAAAAATATCATTGAATTGTACACTTTAATGAGTGGTGTTATCTTCGTCACCAGAAAAACTATAAAACATTACAACTCAATAAAGTTATTTTAAAAACTACAGAGTTTTACCTCGTTATTTTTAAGTATCTCAATAAAGTTATTCATCCTTAAATAATATTTTTTCAAAATGAAAAAGATGCAAACAGGGGACAATATAAATACCATGCTTGTGGAAATTTCAAGTCAGAAGAACAATTAGTAGCTTAGTGGGGAATGAGTTGAGGAAAATTGATAGTTTGAAGGCTAAACAAGAGCATTAAAAACAGTCTTAAAATAAGTGAAAGATTCAGTTGTGACACCAAGCCTGTCTCTTCTAAGTAACTCTTAAAGAATCAAAACTTCAAAGACAGACTGTTACTTGGCTAGCAGAACTGAATATACCGCTCCTAATCTCTCTTTGAAATATCTACAATGACAAAAAGAAGCATAAAAATCACTATTGTATAAGCTAGCATTTGTAGTCTAAGTACTGCCAAATGTAGGAGAAACTCAAAAAGACTAATAAAATAGTACATGGCCTGGATATCTGTCATCTGCTCTCTCTTACATGTCTTACATCCAGCATTCTGTGGCCAAGTTCCTAATTTTCTCCCAACATCTCTTTATTCTGAAATACATAGAATTTTAGCTGGTCATGTCAAAGTCAGTATTTCCCAACATCCTTTGCAGCTAGAAATAAATTTTTAGCTAGCAAAACAAAAGTAAGTGCACATGCCCTGGACAGCTTCCAAGAGCCTTCCATAATAGAAATGTGCGTATTCTTTCCTTTATTTTTTACTTTCTCTAATCTTCTCCTTGAAATGCAAATACCACCATTGTGGATCATGAGGAAAGCATGCTAGAAATGGTAAAATAATAATCTACGAGTATGGCATGATGGAGCAGCCCTGTTCACATACCTCTACACCAGTGGTTCTCAACCTTTCTATGCCGCGAACCTTTAATGCAGTTCCTCATGTTGTGGTGAGCCTCAACCTTAAAATTATTTTTGTTGCTACTTCATAAATGTAATTTTGCTACTGTTATGAATCGTAATGTGAATATCTGTGTTTTCCGATGGTCTTAGGCTCTATAGCAGCGGTTCTCAGCCTGTGGGTTTTGACCCACAGGCTGAGAACTGCTAGCAGGGTCACCTGACCCCAGGCCTTTTCCAATCCACCAAGATTCTGACCACTTCTGCCTCACTATGAGGCATCCTAGACTTCCTTCTCATTCTCCATAGATTTTAAGAAGTCAAAAATATTCATTTATCTATGCATCTTCTATCCTGAGATACCGTTGGACCTGGTGACACACAATCAAAGGTGGAATAAAATACCAACCAGAGTACCATGCCAGATGTACTGGGTTTCTCCCTAAACATAACAGGAGTTTCTACTGACCAAAACATAACCAAGTGTTTCCAAAATACACCTCATGCCCTTTGAGGTTATAGTAAACTCCTATGACCCCTACCCTCCTTCTGTTTTTTTCATAACATCTTCTCAGAGGGCTTTTTTGACCTCCCGCAGTTACTTTCTCATGTGCAGGGTGTAAACTCCAGCTCTTTTAGTCTGGTGGTGGCATGGTTATATATTAAGGGACAATTTGTAAAAGAGATACAATTTTTTTCTCTTTACAAATTATAGCTCTCAAGACTTCTGTCTCCCTAAATCAGCACTGAGATTCAGAGTATATGGATAGCTCTCAGAACCTCTGTTCCAGGTGGTTCCATCCTCTCCATCCCAATGAGGTCAATAGCCTTCTCAATGGTTTAATAATTTCATACTATTAGATTCACTTACAGTTGAATCATATGCCAACCTATGTGTAAATAAAGAGAATAAAATACTGGAAAATACCAATTTGAGCTGTAGACAACTCCACTCAAAAGCTACCTGACTTGTGTTCAGAATCTTGGGCCCATCTTTAATTCATCATTTGCTCTTTCACTTGGTATTTGTAATCATGGGTGTTTTATCACAGGATCTAAAGTTGGTGCTAAATAAAGAAAAAAGTCCTCTGACAGCTGTGGAAGGAGCCTAATTAGGAGCCTCTTTAGTTTACTTTAAAATGCATAATTGATGTAGAAACATGTGAAGCAAATAGCACCCCCTCAACATCCTCATGATATTTTCAAAGTTGCTGATTGTCACATTGGTTTCGTATCATTTAGAAGATGTCGTTTTCAGGCTCCTTTTTATCTTAATCCAAGGCCACATTTCAGTTTAATAATTCATTAGCAGCTCTTTGGAACTTACTGCCTGCTGAGTTTACTGAAGACTGATTAGCAATTTTATCATATTTAAGTTTTTCGTATATATTTTCTTAAGTGTCATCTCTTGCTGATTCTCATACTTTCTTGCTTGAAATTATTTTCCCCCATTTTTCTGCCTTGCCACTGTAAAACTGTCAATCATTTCTATCCCCAGAATGCACATCATTGAAGTCTGAGATCCTGATGGTCATTCCCAATCATATAGTACTTGTTTTAATGGCATATTCATATTTCATCAAAGCTTTATTCTGTCATTCATCAGTAATACTCAACCCAAATCAGGTGTGAATTCAGTTACATAAGGCATAATAGGGCAAACCATGAGCATGGGAATAAGACCCACATGGAATTTGAGGTTTTCTTCTATCATCTCTATCTGACTGGCTGTAAACTGGTGTGTGTGTGTGTGTGTGTGTGTGTGTGTGTGTGTGTGTGTGTTTGTGTTTATCTAACTTGACTAAATTTCAATTTATTCACATCCAAAGTTGTAACAGTAACTACTTCTTAGTATTGCTGTGGGAAATAGATGATAATATATATGAAAATATGTAATATTATACCTGAAAGATAATAGATATTTTGTTAAAATTTTATTTCACTTATTTTCTTCCTTTTTCTCATCACTCTATTTTAGTTAAGTTAACATTAACCAACTATTAACAGGTTTCATTATAATAGGCATGGCATTATCCGAGATACTAAAACATTTATTCTTAAATCCTAGGTATTTGCAGTTTTGTTGTACCATGTCAATTTATGTTTCATTAACTTGAGAGAACTCTTATTTTTAAAAAATTGTTGCATAAGGCTAATTCTGATTGTTCCTTAAGCTCTCAAAATTTCCATTTGCTTGCTTACTAAGGTAAAAAAGGCAAAGAATAGGCAGAAATGACACATGTAAGTCATAACTCCTTGCAAAGGCACAGATGAATCATGTGTTTTAATTGGAAGATCATTAATAAAAACACTCTTCTGCAAACCCAGACTAACCCCATCACAATTCTACATTTGAATTTAAGTGTTTTAATCGGATGGGTTTTTGCACTATTGCTAATCAGAAAACTGAGATTTTTTATCAGAAGATATCAATGTTAGCTGTTTGTACACATCTTTGTTTGGTACAGTCCACATAGCTTGGTTTTTATTCTAATACTGCTGTGCTGTGTTTAAATTTTGAAAATCATCCTCTATGAGTTTCTAATAAAAGCACTGTATGTTCATTTTTTTAATTAGAAAATTCAGAGAATAAAGCTTAATTAAATACATGGTATTTTGATCTGTGAGGTGATGTTTTGTATTTAGATATATTATTGATCAGGGTGGGAGTGATAACAATTTTCACATAATAGCCGCACCTCCTCCAATTGTCAGCCATAGTCAAAGAGTACATTGCTCCTGAGGGAGAGTCCTGTAAAAGCAAAGGTAGGAAAACAATGGTAAGGAATAGGAAAGTGGGAGGAATTCAAGGTCTTACAGACAATAAACACATGACAAGATAGCCCAACTCAGAAGTGAGATGTCTGTCTCAGAGGCACATGTCAATATGTCTATTCAAATGGAAAAATTAAATTAGACTTTTTCTGACAGTTATTATGTCTGATTTGGCAGATATTTTTGACAATGAAACATGGCTTTAGAATATAGATTATACAGTAAATATTTTCTGTAAACAAAATGACCTAAATCTACAATTCCAATGATTTAAAAAAGCATATTTAAAACACAATAAGGCATAAGTATTTTTGAATGAAATTTCTTTTGGCAAAATGCATTTAAAAGACAAAAATTTTTGTCAATCTCTTTTGGATACATCAAGTTAAACCTTGTGTCTCTAAAAAACTGAATAAAACCTATAATTTATACAATTATTTATTTCACTGCTTAGAATAAATCTGCCTTGCCCGGTTGGTGTAGCTCAGTGATTGAGCATCGGCCTTTGAACCAGGAGGTCATAGTTAAATATCAGGTCAAGGGCACATGCACAGGTTGCAGTTTCAGGCTCTATCCCCAGTGAGGGAGGCTTGCAGGAGGCAGCCAATTATTGATTCTTGCTCATCATTGTTGTTTCTCTCTCTTCCTCTCCTTTCCTCTCTAAAATCAATAAAAATATATTTTTCAAAATACTTTTCAAAATATTAAAATTATTATCATTTTAGACATGCAAATTAGTACGTGTAAATAGATAAGGCCACAACAGAGAGAGAACACAGCAATTTGTGCCACCTATTTCTAAATTTCTAAGGGAGGACCTAGACTGACCCTACAGAACTATAAGAGGAGTTGGTCAATAAGACAATTATACAACCATTGCCCAAAATATAGCATAAGGATTGAGGTTTAAACAGTTTACTGTCTTAACCTTTTGCCACAAGAGATAAATCTAAAATTTGTGTGATTAACACACACACAAAAGCTGGTTTTTATTGGTTTGTTCTACCCAAAGACTAGAATTTGGGTTTCTTCTATCTTAAGCAATTACTATCTTAGTTCAAGGCCTGCAGATCACCACCATCAGGGAAGGGGATTTTAAAAAAGTAACATGAAGCTTTTAGGGAACAAGATTGGAAGTGTCTAAAATTACTTCAATCAATCAAGTCTTGGCCTTTTGGCCATAATCACATGTAGTATCTGTTCTTATTAGTTTAAAAATTTCTTCAATCAAAATTTCAAGGCTAGAACCCAGCTACATAGCTTTAATCCCTTTGCAAGGAAGACTGAGAAAAGTGTTCTATGGCCTCAGTAACAGGAAAATAAATTTTTATTTGCCCATGAATGGAGCTCAGGAATACCTATCAGAGACCTTAATGTGTGCTCCCTAGAGATGAGGGAATGAATGAGACTAGGGTTTCCTCAGACCAAAAAGGATGAAAATAGATGCAATTAAAGACCACTCTCTCCATGAAAGTGATGGAAAAAGAGAGGTCGACTTGGGGTCAATAGTATTTCTTCCTAGCATGAAAACAATAATACACAAGCTTCCTGTGGGCAAGATGTCATGGAAAATAAGCAAGTTAGAGAAATTTTGAAGGGAATCTTGATGGTGATTCTTGCTCCTATTAAGTGTTCCAAGATGACAACAAGAGAAATATTACATATGGCAGATAACCTTAAAGTTATAGGTTTGAAAAGTCATGAGTAACCTTAAACATTGTGTAAGGGAACAGGAAAAAAGTTGCCACACAGTGTGGGTTTGAAGAAACTCTACAGAACATAGTTAAATTGCTTTCTCAGCACCCTGTCGATTTTTGTCCTTGAACATGAGCATTACATTGAGATCACCTATTGTTTTGTTCTCCCTCTTTTGATGTTTAAGCAAAGCTGAGACAAAAAGAGACTTAATATCATAGTGTTGTTAACAACCACCCTTGGGGATATCCAGCTTGCTGCAAATCCAGTCCTTAAAAAGAGATATTCCTTTTTTACACATCTTAAAATTCATGTTAAAATGGGAGATTTTAAACTATAGATATTCATAACTTCTTCACAGCATAACTAATGTAATTTTTATACTGTATGTTTTAATATTTCCTTGCAATGTTGAAGTAATCTTGTTCTGTAATGGAAAAAGTGTGTTTGGAACAAGGGGAGAAAACACAACAGGGGAGCAGAAGGGCTAAGGGCAACGTTTCTTTCTTTCTTTCTCTTTCTGTGGAGCGTTTTCTTGAGGGAAAATATCCCAAATGTTCATGAAGTGACAAGGGAAGTTTTCCTTTTGGGTTTGTCTTTCCTTCTTAAAGTCCCAGAGCTTCTGCAATATCAGAAGCAAAAGCAGGACTGCAGGAAAGCCAGAAAGAACAGGACTGGGAAAGTGATAAATATTGGCACTGCTTATTTGCCTGGTCACAACTAGAAATTTAATTAAGGAGAGAGACAGAGAATCATGAACACTTTAAGGTCGAATGAGGAAAGTCTTCAGCAGTCAGGGACAAAGACTTCATCATAGGATGGCCATGGCCAATAAGGCTCAGTTAGTTGAACTACCATCCAGTGTACCAAAGGGTCACATGTTAGATTCCCAGTCAGAGCAAAAACCCAGGTTGTGGGTTCAGTCCTGGAGTATATGAGTTCTCTCTCACATAAATGTTTCTCTCTCTTTCTCTATCACGTCTCCTTCCTCTCTCTCAAAAATCAAGTTTAAAAGAAATTATATATATATATGCCTAAGCAACCAGCCGACCAGCCAACAGGCTGGTAACTATGACTTGCACTGACACGAGGGGGCATACACTCAATGCAGGGGCTGCCAAGCAACAGCAACTTTGCAGAGTACCCTCTGGCACTCCAGGACCCCTCCAGTGATGTCAGACTGCCGGTTTCGAGGGTCCTTCATTGGTGCATAAATCCATGTATCAGGCCTCTAGTAATAACAATAAAAGAAATAGGACAGGTAACACATTTTGGAAAAGGAAGTTAGGTAAGAGTTTAGGGTTTGTTTGCTTATTAGTTTACAAAAGCAGTGGTTGGGACTTTTGGCTAGGAGGCTAGCAAGCTGAGACAGGGACATAGCAGAAAGAGCTAACACAAACGATGAGATCAGACACCAGGAAACAATGCAAAACCAGAATCTGAAATTCAGGATCAGAGGAACTGAAATCTAAAGCCAAAGTGATAGATGTAAAATGATGTATTGGGATTGCAACTGAAATTGTATTGAAATTGTGTTAATAAGAAATATGTTAATTGTTTGCATCCCATTCCTCCTAAACACCACTCCCCCATGAAAGGATGGTTAAAGGAACCCAAGGGCCACCCTCGAACCCCCAACATGGAGGCTCCCAGGGTGGGTAGCCTTCTGAGTAGTACCAGGTAAGTGGAATGGAGAAATCTGAGGAATAGTGAAGTTCCTGACAACCAGAAAAGATTCAGAAAATAATAAATTCTGATTCCTTATTTATCATACTAAACTCTTGGCCTCTTTTCCCTGCTGGAGGAACTAATATTTTTTTATTTATGTGTCAGAATATCTCTATAGAGCAATTTTATAAGAAAAGATTGAAGATAATCTTCACAAATGTTAAAGCCTATAACCTTATTCAGAATGCGACAGCATTGGCTTCAAGACATCTGAAGTCCTAATGAGCAACAGGATTTAAGAATACACTGAGAGGAAAACGGTTTGGCTCAGTGGATAGAGTGTTGGGCTGGGGACTGAAAGGTCCCAGGTTCGATTCCGGTTTAGGGCATGTACCTTGGTGGCGGGCACATCCCCAGTAAGGGGCGTGCAGGAGGCGGCTTATCGATGTCTCTCTCTCATCAATGTTTCTGGCTTTCTATCCCTTTCCCTTCCTCTCTGTGAAAAATCAATAAAATATATATTTTTTTAAAAAAATGACACTGAGCCTTACTGGTCAGGGCCATCTTTTGGGAGGATGCATCATTGATTATATGAGTCAAGTGTGTGAAAGCTAACTCTCTGTCTTTGACTCCAGAGTGGGAGCTCACCCTTGCTGCTAGATAAGTTATCAACCTTAGATACAGTGAAATTCATTTTTTAAAGCTCCATCTCTTGAAGGCAGGTGAAGTAAAAAACAGGAAGCAGGGTTAGAAGTGGAGGATATGTCTTTACATTTGCTGCTCTATCCCACCACATTTTTGAATTGGGTATTTGGTCACCATGAAATGTGATCAAGACACAGTCAGATGCAGAGAATGTTTCCCTTTGGAACACTGCATTCGGTGTCCCTCATTACCGAGTCATTGACACTATTGGCAAGAGAAAGGGTCACGCTATCACATAATGACTCAGAGCATTATACCTGGAATGGGGTGGGGGTAGACTTTGAGTTCTATCCTCCCCAAGTAAGGAAGGTTTTTAAAAGGAGCTCCTTCCAGACAAGTAATGGTAATAGTCTAAGGCGGAGATTACATGAGATTCAGATTGGAGCTGGGATTCATCAAGTGACAAGAAATATGAGGGGATCATTCCAAAGGAGGATTAGTGTTAGTAGGTGATATGAGCACCAACAGATCCAACTCCAAAGAAGAAACAAAGTTCTCAATTGCAAAAAATACTCACAGAACCTAACAAATGGGCACATGTATAGTGAATTCTGAATGACAGAAAATTATTCAAAAAGGGTCTATGTGAGGAGAATCTATGTTAAATTTTAGTTTCCAAAAATCATAAAAATTCCTGATAATATTGCCTCCAAAACAGGCCAAATGGGAACTCAGACTAATGGTGGTAGTCAAAAGTATGGTTAATGTGATGTTGAGTTATTTTTTAAAAGGACAGTATGTCTGTACATAATTGGTATAAGAATATAAAATAATATTTAAAGAACTAGTTAAAGCATGTTGCTCGATTGTTTTGAGTAGTTCAAGATGACAAAATTAAGCCTATTTTTGAAAAATAGTGGTTTTTCAAAATAATTCATTACTTTTGTTCCCCAAAAATGTCTGATATTTTTAGTGAGCTCTGCAGCTTTCCTAAGGCTTTTGAGCTTTCAATCCTGACTTGATTGTCACCATGGATTTGGGGGAATGGAAGCAGAGGTACATACATATACCTGAAGAGACAATCCTAACACCAAACAGCTTCACCTTTGCTTTCATACTGAAAAGAAATTGAAAATAGACCTAAAAAAAAAAGAAACTTACTAGAACCCCACCACAAAGGCTACTGAATCAATAGGTTCATATCTATTTAGGAGGCAGGACATAGGACAAAAGACTACTATTTACCAAAATATGTTTATATGTCTTACCAGTTTCTGACAGCCCAGGTATACTAATCAAGAATTCTCCATTTTTTTATCTATAAGTATCTAAGTGTTGTTGCCCTGTAAGTCTGTCTATGTACAAGGCTCCCAATCAGGCTGAGACACTCTGGAGATCTTAACATGGTATATGATTTCAGATGCCGGCAATCATATGACTACAGATCTCTGAGACAGAAATATGTTCCTTGATTTCCAGGACCTACATATATACTTTCACCCTACACCAGTAAGTTAATCAGAAGAGGCTAAAGTATATGACAACCCTAAACTCTCAAGGGTAGATGCTTTGGTCTAGAAATTATAAATACCACTTCAAATGTTTTATTGGCCCAAACTAGTAACTTGGTTCTACTCCATCACAAAGGGCAGAAATTTTAATCTTTCAAGAGTCAATGAGATAGAAGTCAGTGAGCAAAACTATGGACAATCACAACTAATGAGCAATCTCAGCCAAGTCCAAAGAGCTCACCTGCTGCTAGGGCAAGGCTTTTTAAGGATGTTACCAACTCAAGGAGAATACAGGGCCTCTTGATTCTTCTGGTCACCAGTTTATTATTGCTAAAAAATAAATCACATACATTACAGTAAGATGGTACACAGCAAACTAGAAATAAAGTAATACAAATTATTTGATATTAAAGATCAAAAACTCTAATTTTCCATAAGTATTTCTATACTCAGGGTTATCTGAATTAGAAATTCTTAAGAAAAGAGGAAAAGGGGATGGTGGGGGTAAAGGGGTGAGATCAACCAAAGGACTTAAATGCATGCATATAAGCCTAATAAATGGACACAGATAATTGGGGGTGGGGGGTTATGGGGGAAGAAGGACACATATGTAATACTTAATCAATAAAGACATTTTTAAAAAGAGGAAATATTCTTAACATGGGAATAAAAATTTCATGATAGCATTTAGGCAAAGAGGTGTTGGTCCTAGTCTTTCAGCTGAGAGACCAGAGTCAAGAATATTCAGTTAACCTGTTTGGAGTGTTGCCACAATAGATCCAAAGCTCATAAACTGTCACATAAATTGTACATGTTGATTACTATTCCCATTTTCCAGTGTAATTTATTGAAGAATCTTAACTCAGTCTCATTCAAACATTTAATGATTCCGTTCTTTTATAATCACTAACTACAACCATGCTCTGTTGAACTACCATTTCTTATCTCCCTTAATGGCATCCTAAATAAGTCCTAAAACTTTATATTGACTTTGAGTTAGTAGAATCTCTAATACAATTTCACACTTCAATCTTATATCAAAATTATATTTGGTTTAATATTCCTCTTCCCTCCCTCTCCAGTATTACCCTCTGGGTTTATCCAAAAAAATTGGGCGGGGGTCGGGGGGAGGGGGAGCAAAAGGGGTGGGGAGCAGCTGGATCACCTTTGCTTTTCTACCAACATAGTAGTTAAGATCCCAGCCAGGGAGTAAAATCCCAAGCCTGCCTTCTTCTAGACTTCTCCAATCTTCATAAATAAGTCTCTTGAAGTGCTGGATAATCTCTGTACATCCCTCCAGGTCCACTCCCACCTTCTTTTCTTTGCTCTGGGTCCCTAAGAGGCTGTTGTCTACATGAAGCTTCAACTGGGCTTTGTTTGCTCATTGGCTTCTGATTGGATTGAACCAAATAAAGGTACAAAATCAGAGGCTGGAAAGAGGTACTGAGGTATTTGTTTATTTGATCTCCCCCACACACACACATTGCTGGGTCCCCCATTGCCAATGACTGTGACCCTCTTCAGAAGAACATGAAACCTGGCAGACTTCCCTCCTTGCCAGCTACAGCTCTGGATTCTAGCAACTCTTTCCTCTTCTCTGACTTTGGGTGAGTGGTGGTTAGAGCTTCCCACCGTGGGTAAGGCCAGGATGCTTCACTGTGTCTTGCTGGCTTACCTTAACTCTGTTCACACCTTAGCAAATAGTCACTTCACTAATTTCTCCTCAACTGCCCTACTTGGGTGTGCCATCTGTTTCCTGTTGGGAATAGAAAAGGGCTAAGCACTTCTTTTCCTGCCCTCAAAGGAAGGAAGGGAAAATTCCAGCATCCCTATGCTGAGGACTCTTCATCCAAACAATGTCGTCTGATCCTAGGCTTCTCCCCTAAATTTTGTGCTTATTCAGAAAAGTGTAAGGCTTATAATAAAGGAAGCAAGGAAAGTTTAAAAACCTCATTATAAGCTCTAAAGGGAGATTCACACTTTAAATGCAAGATGCTTTCCTTAGAAGGTATATCATTTTGTGCTTTTTGTCCTTAATTCAGCATTTTTTTAATTCCAAGGCACCAAAAAAAGTTCATTCAACGTGCTAAAAGGCCTTCATTTATCAGTTTACAGTAAAAACTTAAGACAAAAAGACAGTTGTTCCAAATTGAACTAATGTGCCAGGACTATATGTATCTGTACGTTTGGATCCTCACTATCTTGAATAACCAACAGTTAATGGATACTTTACAATTTACCTTTATCTGCCTCATTACCTACCTAGGAAAATATTAAGTTATTCAAACAGAATTCTAGAAATTGTTCTCCAAAGCCTTTTATTATGTTTTAACACACAGCCAATGTCAAAACAGTACTCCCAGGACACTAGTACAGAAATCCATCTAATGGCATATTTAACAAAATAGCTGCTTTGAGAAAGAATAAGAGCACAATCTTTTAGAGAAATTTTGCTGTGTTATTTCATTTCATTTCATAAAACACTACCTGAGAGCCAATTCCAGCTAACCTTATGCTTTATTTGCATTTTTAAGCTTATTAAATGTGAAGGCATTCAGAGGTTGAGTGATATTGCCAGCAAGCTGTATTTCATGTTGAAGATCAGCAGGGGCCTTTTGGAGGGTTTCAATTTTTCTCCGAGTGTCAGGAAATCAGATTATTGCATCCAGCTGCAAGCTGTTTTGATTGAACTGAAAGTCTGATTTAATTTGGTACAAATGGAAAATTACTCCTCTATTTATCCTTGAACTACATGTACCCACAAAGTACTATATTTCGGGATGTTCTTAAAAGTTTAGGGTTGAAATGTGATTTCTAAAGGCTCCTTCTCTAGTTCACTCATAAAATTCCAACAGACAGTGAAGGCCCCAGCAAAGACATAATTTCTGCACTCCCTGCCCTCATGCTGTTTACAGACTATGGGTATTGATTCAGTAGTTATATGCATATTGTGAAAGACATGAACACCTGGTATTCTTGACAAAAAGGAATAAAGCTTGGAATATTTGCGTATTGATAGCACTTAAAGGGCAACTGATTTTAAGATTATGCTATACAGTAGTCCCTCCTTATTTGTGGTTTTGCTTTCTGCTGATTCAATTCCCAAATATTAACTGCAGTCTAAAATGCTAAATGTAAAATTCCAGAAATAAACAGTTCATAAGTTTTAAATTGTATGTCATTCTAAGAACTGTGATGAAATCTCTAACCACCCAGCTCTGTCCCACCCGGAACTTTACTGGTATCTTTGGGATCTCCATGCTGTAGCTGTTCCCATTTGTTAGTCACTTAATAGCCCTCTGTGTTATTAGATTGACTATCTTGGAATCATAGTGCTTGTGCTCAAATAACCCTTATTTTACTTAATAATGGCCCCAAAACACAAGAGTAGTATTGCTGGCAAATTCGGCTATGCCAGAGAGAAACTGTAAAGTGCGTCCCTTAAGTGAAAGGTGAAAGTTTTTGACTTAATAAGAAAAAGAATTGTATGCTGAAGTTGCTGAGATCGATGGTAAGAATAAATATTTTATCCATGAAATTGTGAAGGAAAAAGAATCCCTGCTAGTTTTGCTATCATACTTCAAACTCCAAACGTTACAGTCACAGTGCACAGTAAAGTGCTTAGTTAAGATGGAAAAGGCATTAAATGTATCTGTGGAGGATGAGAACAGGGATTGTGTCCTCATTTAAGGAAACATGTTGCTTCAGAAAGCACTGAGCTTATACTTCAACAAGGAATCCCCTGAAATGAGTGACCAAGCCATTTATTGCAAGTACAGGATCATTACACAGATTCAGGAATAGGTTTGGACTAAAAAATGTAAAAATTACTGGAGAGGCAGTGTCTGCCAGTGAGAAAGCTGCTGTCACATTCCCAGCAGAGTTGGAGAAGGTGATTAGTGTTCAGAACTATCTGAGTTTTCAGGCATCAACTGGGGGTCTCAGATGTATCCCCTGTGCATAAGAGGGACAATCATTTGTACTCTCAGCCATACTATTACTGAAAATTGGAGACAGATGGCAGTGTAGTGATGGCCGGGGGGGTGGGTGGGAGGGGGCTAGAAGTAGACAAAGGGAAAAGGGTAATGAAGGATATCTGTAAAAGTGTCAACAATTTTTAAAAAAGCTAAGCAATGTTAAGAAAACAAGTATCGTAGACTATCAGGCCTTTTAAAGGGTAATACTTAGGAGACCAAACAAGTGTTTGTTTCTGTTTAATCTAATTCAGCACAGTTTTCAGGAATCATTATACAGTAGAATGTATTCAGAAGAAACAAAATAATTTAAAAAGTATAGTATTATTTCAATATCACACTTTAGAAGCTCTTCACAAGGTGAGGTTTCCAGTTTAGAAAATGTACTTCAAAACCCACATGTAAGGATGTTTCAAGGTAAGCCAAAGCAATGTTTATGTGAAAACAAGGACAGTCACTATGAAGTATGAAGTTGAACTGGTCTTCCTTTAAGGAGGTTTAAAATTAGGAAAATGAACAGGTTCCATTTAGTCCCATTTAAGAGCAACAATGATAATAAATTTTTCCAATGGCTCTTTAAATTTTCTCCACTTACCACAATCATGTTTTCAAAGATATAAAACCATTAAGTCTAGGTAGGCAGCAAAGCACAATACAATCTTTAGAGAATGGGACTTCATAAATCTTTCTCCTTTCTGATGTCAAGTATGCTTGTGTGGTTCCTCCATTTTGCAACTTCCTTTATCTTCTATTCCCTCTTTTCAAATCATGTGCATATTCAACTCAGCTACCACATTTATGCTAGTGTCTCCCTCTAACATAATGCTTACTTGCTCTAAATAAATATAGAATTTTAAATTAGATTGCTTATTTTAGCCAAGAATCACACAATACTGAAGATTTTTTTTCATGCCTATACCTTGCTATTCAACTACATTGTGTGGGCAATGGCCAAACATTCACTTCTTACCCTTCCCCTTTAAAATCTAGGATAGTGCCATGTTTCATAAATGCTCACTGCATGAGATAAGTATGAGTTCTGTGATATCTTCACAGCCTTTTTTTTTTTTTGCAATACTTAACCCAAAAAATATAACTTTTTTTAAATAAAAATCATTTTGTTTATATGTAAAATAATGAGAATTTGTGTTCATTTTTGGAAACTGTCCTGTAATATGTCTCAATTTGTTGGTTCTTAAAAAATGTATATGTTTTTATTAATTCCCGAGAAGACAAGAAAGAGAGAGAGAGATAAAAACATCAATGATGAGAGAGAATAATTGATCGGCTGCTTCTTGCTTGCAACCCACCATGGATCAAGCCTGCAACTTGGGCATGTGCCCCAACCTGGAATTGAACCATGATCCCCTGGTTCATGGGTCAATGTTCAACCACTGAGCCACACCAGCCAAGTTATATTGTTTTTTTATAACCTAAAATGGGAAAAGTTATTCACAGCAGGTTATCGCCTAGAAAATGCTGATATCCTACTTACATAATATAGAACTATGATGCCAAAATGTTTGTCTTATCTTGAGGCACAGTATTGCTTTTTTCCTTTATTTTCAAACCCTATATTTTATAAAATACTTCTGGAAAAATAATAAGAATTACTGAGGCCAGCAATTCCTACTAAGTATAGTATTCAAGCATAATATGGATGATACTCTGATATCTGAGAAGAGAATTAGATATTTTCTGTTCAGGGAATTTCAGGCTAATACATGCTAATAAATGCTGAACTGAACTTATTAAGATAAAATGTTCTTGTAAATCAAATGATAGTCATTTTCTTTAAAAAATGATGATAGCAGGTGTTCCAATCTGAGCCATTCATTTGCAGCATGATTTAAAATTAGCAAATGTCAACATGATGGAGAGTTAGTATCTGAAAATACAGTGAACACAGACTATGTTCCATGTATGCACTAAAGCATAAGTAATAATCCTTGATAGTACATTTTAGTTTGCAGCATCTTCCAATCCATTAAATTATTTGCTGCTTATTACAACTTTGTAACAGAGAACACAAAAATATTTTTATTATTCTTATTTTCTCAGATGAGAATTTGAGTGCTCAAGAATATTTCATGACTCATCCAGGGTCATATAATTTATAGAGCAAGAATTTAAAACCCATCTTCTGATCATGAGTTCTATAGTTATTCCAATATATGAAAATCCTCTTACATTTTGAATGTTCCACACAGAATAATAGATCCTAAATGCAAATAATAGGACAGCCTTCCTGTCTGTTATATTAGAAGCCACTCAGCATATGAAGTAGAGGCAGTGGAGAAAAAATGATAATCCATACTATTTTTTATCCTCATCTTCCTCATTGTTTTCTTGATGTTTGATCATTTTTTTACATAGAAATAAACTTAATAAAAATTCATCCTTTAAGAAAATACATTTGTCTTCACTATGCATTCTAAATTTATTCTTCTACTTGTATTATCCTGATTAATATTTACATTTATCCAGTTTTGTCCAAGATAAATTAAAATATAGCAGAATTTGGATCAATCTTAAACCAGATTTTTTTAAAATTCATCAAAGCATAAATGAAAGGTATTAAAGGTGCCTAGTGGCTGCTTCTTACTATAGTTCAATATATAATGGCCCACTTTGACAAATAAATGCCCAATATTTTCAAAATTATCTATTTTCTCAGTAAAGCAAGATATCTGTGTTTTTTCTTTATTAAGGCATTACATAGGTGTCCTTATCCTCTCACCCCCCCCCACCTCCTCACTCATGTCCTCACCCCCTGGTGTCCGTGTTCATTGGTTAGGCTGATAGGCATGCATACAAGTCCTTTGGTGGATCTCTACCCTTCCCCCTCCCCTCCCCTACCTTCCCTCTGAGGTTTGAGCATCTGGTCAATGCTTCTCTGTCTCTGTTTCTATTTTTGTTCATCAATTGATGTCATTCATTATATTCTACAAATGAGTGAGATCATGTGATATTTATCTTTCTCTGACTGGCTTGTTTTGCTTAGCATAATGCTCTCCAGTTCCATCCATGCTGTTGCAAAGGGTCTTTTTTGCTACAGAATAGTATTCCATTGTGTAGATGTACCACAGTTTTTTAATCCACTCATTTGCTAATGGGCACTTAGGCTGTTTCCAAATCTTAGCTATGGTAAATTGTGCTCCTATGGACATAGGGGTGCATATATCCTTTCTACTGGTGTTTCTAGCTGTGTGATCACACTTCTAGGAATTTAAACCAAGATGTCTGTGGGGGTTTTTTGCACATGGCTCTCAAATTACAAATCTGTTCTGATTGCTGGTAATGTTATGGACAGAATGATTAAAAGAAAATTTGAATGATAATGTTTTCCTTGTATGCAACTCAAGAAAGAAAGTTGGAGGAAAATACACCTATGATTCAAACTCTAAATTTCTTTTTTAAGGAAAAGAGGAAATATTGGATTCATAATTTTGGATCAATGGCACAGAATTTAATATGAATGGTCCACTATCATCAAACTATGAGCATGTAGGGCTGGTGGCCCAATCCAAAGAAGCTGGACCACCAGCCATACAAATACCACTGTTCTTCAGTGCAGATCATGCAACAGGTAGCAAATTTTGAAGCTCCCACTAATCAGAGGAACCAGCATCAATTTTTTTGTAAAATTTAATATTTTAGAAATAACATTGAAACAGAAGTCATGTGCAAAATCAAAACACTGTAATTTTTTACAAATTTTATGGATTAGGTTTGATTTTGTGTTGTATGCCTATTAGGAGTTTAGAACAATATCATATTTCCAATCAGTGGTACCTCAAGATACAAGTTTAATTCGTTCCATAACCTTGAGGCGTGGGAAACTATGAGACGCTCGAGTCGCGGTAAACTAGTGGGTCATGTGCACCTGGCCAATCCACGCGATTACTCCTATCTCAAATGATGCTCGTATTTCAAAGCAAAAATTGCTCCCTCGACGGCTCGTATCTCAAAAATCTCATATGTTAGGGCACTCGTATGAGGTACCATTGTACTTATTAAGACTATGCAGGGGGCTTTCAGGTCTTACAGAACACTACGCAGATCTCGAACTACTTGAACAGATTGACCCAAAAGATGGATGTCCAACCAAACCACACAATTTATATCAATAATATGAATAACAACATTTTTAAAAGAAGAATTGAAGAGATCCCTATATGCTCTGTTTTCTGACTTTGGCATGTGGTAGGTATTGTGGCATTAAAGAGCATGAAGATGAGGAAGCAAGTCTTTGGTATATTTAAAGAACTGGGCTCATCCAAGAATGCCTTGAGACAGTTACAAAGATTTCCATTTGATGGTAAACCAATACAAATCCAGTATGCAAAAATAAATTCAGATGTAATATCAAAAACATGTGTCACTTTTGCTGACAAAGAAGAGAATAACGCCGAAACTGTGAGACAGACAGCAATAACCGATAAGCCTGGTCAGGTAACACCAACTTCATCTAACACCCAAGGTAATGCAACATCACATTCTCAAGTACCTGATTACCCTCCAAACTTTGGTTTATTCCTTAATAATTTTTCAGAAGAGACTAATAAGGTGATGTTTCCCATGCTATTTAATCAGTTCCCTGGTTTCAAGGAAGTATGTGTGGTACCTGAGAGGCATGACATTACATTTGTTGAATTTGAAATTGATGGACAGGCTGGAATTCTCAGGGATGTTTCACAAGGATTTAAGATCACACTGTGTAATGCCACAAAGATTACCTATGCTAAGAAATAACAATTAGGAAGATTGATCTTAATGGACTTGATATTATTTATAGTGTTTGTTTTGATAGGCCATTTTAATAGTTGAGGGTGGAAGGAAGTGAACATGAAATTTTCGTGCAGGTTTTTAAAAATTACCTAGTCTTTCTTCAGCCTTAGGTAACTATGAACTGTAAAGATCTTAATTCTATGTAATAAACTTTTATTTGTATTTTGTAAAAAAAGTAAAAAAAAAATTCCATAAGTCTTTCCCAGCCTTATACTTTTACCTTCTGTATTCCTTGTCTTGAAAGTATAAATGTACTCTAATGAAAAAGAGCATCCATACATTAGGGTCAGAATCTTAGCAAGTGGAAGAATAGGATTCACACATAGAACTTGAGTTCCTTATAAGTTCCATTTCTGGAACAAGACAAGAAAGTAATTGAGATGGCCTTAATGTTTTACTCAACTTGACTAAACTTTAGACAGCTTCTTCCTGACTCTAGATCCCTCACCTCCCTTTTCTTATACCATTTGCTTTAGAAAACTTGTAATTATAAATTATTTCTCTATCCTTCTGAGACATAGATCTGTATACCTTTTATTTCCTTTTTTGTTTTATTATATGGCTAGGACTTCTAGAAAAACATTGAAGAAAATCTCTAACCTATTCCTGATATCAGGGAAAAGTATCTAATTTCTCACTATTAACAAAGACATTAGCTATAGGTTTTTTATAAATGCTCTTTACCAAATTACCCAAATCCAAACTTTTAAATATGCCTCCTTATGAAAGGATATAATGAATATTAATTATCTTTTGAACTCCATGGTATATTTGATATATAGTATATATAGTAAAATGATAATATAAAAATTAAAGTACTTTCAAAATATATTTAAATTGTTTCCTGGACAACTTCCAAGCATGAAAAAAAAAAACAAGCTTGCTACTACAGCAGTACCTTGAGATACGAGTTCCCTAACATACGAGATTTTTGAGATACGAGCCGACAAGCAACATTTGAGATAGGAGTAATTGCGTGGATAGGCCAGCTGCACACGACCCACCAGTTTACGGTGACTCGAGCGTCTCATAGTTTCCCACATCTCAAGGTTATGGAACGAATTAAACTCGTATCTCGAGGTACCACTGTATTTCTTTTTATTGATAAAATGACTATTTTCATGGTTTTTAGTATTTTCAAGAGAGAACTTAAAACTAAAACTAACAACCAAACTAACAACTTAGTGCATAAAACACAGTCATCCATTCTTGGTTCAGAGTTTGAATTTGTAATGGATTGAGAACTGGCAAAAGCCTGAACTATCATCTTTTAAAAACGTAAGTATTCCTTTCTAGGCACAAATGCAACCTAAGAAACCCAAATATCCATTGGTTATAGAAGGCATGAGATTAGATCCTAGAATCATTGTACACTTTCTCTTAAGAAATCCCTTTCTTGAAGCATTAACACTCCTGATTCTCTATCATGTCACATATATTTAAGGTGTGCAAATATCAAATAGCAGCTTCCTGCTTGAAGAATTCTGTCACTAAATTTGTGCTAAACCATAGGCACTTCATTTTATCAGTAGGAAGATTCTTTTTTCTCACAAGTTCATATAATGAGAATAAGCACATCTCTTAACAAAATAATAGGTAAAATTTTTAAATAGGTAGGAAAGAAATAGAATAATTTGCAAGAAGGGCAACTTACATACTGCAGAGGTACCACAGTGCATTTTCAAATTCTTTAATCCTTCAAATTTTCAAATGAGTCAAGCAAGTAACTAACACAGAAATATGATCAGAATAATACATCATAAATTTGATCACAAAACTAAAATTAAAACCAAACTGGGTTTAACCTAAGATGAAGAAGTCAGTACCTTGAAGGTTTAACCAATTCTTGAAGATTTAAAAATCTCTGGATTAGATGGAATAATGGATGATGATTCTGTTTACCCAGTCTTGAAAAAAATTAAGATGCCACTTCTCCGAAATATGAAATGTACAATGCATTATAGTTGGTGCAGTTATATAGGGAAGATCAAAAACAAAGGAGATGTGGCTAGGAGTCACAGGACCGACCAACATGTCTGATAACTGTCCAGTGAAGACAGAGTGGTCCAGCTGGGAACCAACTCATGACTTGAACAGCCTCATAAAATGAGTCTGTTCTTTTCTCTTCGTTCAAAGAGAAATGCTGCGAAGCATTTCAAGAACACAGCATCCACCTTTTCTGTTTTTTTTTTTAAGCTCTCCAGAGTGTGACTCCATATTACCTCTCTTGGTAGGTAGCAGAAACATGCTCTACAGTATAATAGCTCCGAGCAATTTGCCTCTGCTATGTGGTGTGAGGCTCCCTATGATCCCTGTGGTCTTTAATTTTAAAAGGTTGCACATGACATTTTCAAAAGGTGAAAAGGAGCAAAATGGGATTCACTGAAAAGAGAATTATATGTATCCTTCAAAGTGAACATGGGCATAAATTAGAATATTATGTCTTCTAATACCTCATGACACTCAAAGCAAATAAAACTTTAAAAGACTCACAAGTCTCTGCTTATTACACATTCATTGAATGAGGAACTAAACAATCATTCCTTTGTTTCAATATCAGATATCTGAAACCTTGTAATAGACTTTAATCAATTCCAGAATGGTACTTAAATGTGAAAACAAGATTGAGTCTCCTTTTGAAGCAAAATACAATAAATAGAACCAAAAGATTTCTTTATGCTGTTGTTTCATTGATAGCTTTTACACAGCCCACAAACTCTTCACAATGAACTATCAATAAAGTTCAGCTTCTAAATGTCCCCCAGCATGGGGTTACATGCTGAGCTATGGGCCCTGAAAAAATTGATCCCATCTTGAGATTCAATGCAGGCTGTGAATACTAGCTCCTAGATTTCTAGTTAGTCAAAAATAGGATTTACTTGCAGGTTTCTGAATCTCTTCTTGGCTATAAGCAAAGTTCAACAGCCAGAAGCGACAAGGCAGCAAAAACACTTCAGTGTGAACTCTAATCTTAGGATGAGGTTATTTGCCTTCTGCCAGATTTTACTTACCACACTTGGGCCTACTCTTGGGAAGAGATCATTTCTTATTAACCCAGGGATTGCAAATGCCAAGAGTACTGGTTCTCAAAGGCACTCCTGCCATCAGGGTTTGATAGAAATGCACATCCCAGGCTCCACAGTTAAAGATTCCACTTCAGGTATCTGGGATGAAGTCCAGGGAAGCGGAAACTGAACAAACTCTTACAGGCAATTTGTAAACTATTTGGAAAAACATTGGACACTTGCTTAGGAAAGCTATCTCAACAAATTCTTTGTAAATGCTTGCTGATGACTAAGTAGTCACATAACTACTCTAAACCATTTATCACTGCTACTAGAAACCAGTAACAAGTAGGAAAGGCCAGTTTGTCACCTGTAGCTTTTAAAAAAAAAACTAGTCAGTTAGTTAAATATTAACTTTTCTTCCATTCTGCAATTCAAATATATCTTTTATTTTATAAAATAAGTGCATACAAGGTCTGTGAGCCTAACCAATACCTCTAATATTTAACATAATCAATTCAATGTGCATGTAACAACTTTCATCAACAATGAGCATGGAGAAAATAAGTGCCCAGAATATTTTTAGATTCCTTCAAAGTACATGAACTGTTTTACAAGGACAAATACAGGGTGTGGCAGCAGTAGGTTTACAGTTATTCATATGGAAAATATTACAATAATAAATAATAATTCAAGAATAAACTCTGTGTTTTGGATACTCACAAATATAAACCTACATTTACCATACTCTGTATAATCAGAATTCTAATTGGACTGTGAACCATTTTTGTGTATCTGGTTATAAAGAATTGCTCTATGGAAGAACTGAGAAAATAATGAAATGGAACTTCTGGATGAGAAAACACAATTTTCTTAGGGAAGAAATTTGAACTTTGGAACAGTCACAATAGCTCTTTCAAAAGCATGGTTCTGTATACTGCACTAAAATGTTTTAGTTCTCCTAGTAGAAAATGATTTCCTCTCAAGACAACCCTCTCGGAAGAAAATATATTGTACAAAGGATACAGATGATTAAAATTATTCTTCTGCTTCCAGATCTCTTCCCAGTAAGAGTCACGAAAAGTACATTAAAGCTTTTGTAATCCAACTTGGAACATCTCTCTGTGATGTACAGATAGTAGGTGATGCTTGCAATGCTCAGAGTTTCACAGTATAGGCCAATATTATAGATCGGCATAATGAACTATAATGCTATGCCATGTCACTCGCTTAACTAACCTTCACTTAATCAAGTAACTGGATTAATCCATCCTCTCTAGTCCTCCCTTAAAACTTCCTGATTGCTGCCCACAACATGCTAAATCTTGTGGCTAAAAGGCTAATTTTATATTTATGTGCTCTCCTGTTCCCATCTGTTGAATTGAATAGCTGCCAGGAGTTGGTTTTATTTGCTCCCAAACTTGTGTACACTAATTTTATTTTACATTGTAATCATATAGGTTAATTAAATATTATACAAACTGATGAAATAGGGGTGTCAAATAGAATTGCTTCTAAGAAAATTAATGTAAATGCTTTGGTTAATGCTTTGGGTAAAGGTGAGTCACTAAAAATACTGTATTTTTATTTGGGGACAAGGCAATGTAACAGCTGGAAGTCACAGAAACTTAGAAGGATTCTGAGTTTAAACTCAGCCCGCCTGGCAAGAGTTTAAACTTCTCCCTCTACTTTCATGGCTGGAGGATTGGATTGGTGGGATTCCTCTGTCCCTAGTGGAACAATATTCCTCTGTCCCTAGTGGGACAATATCTTTAGAAAAGCAACTTTCTAAGACCTGAATGGGCTAAAGAGTGGTTTTTATTGGAACAGAATTATATTTCTGGGGTTGCAAAGCCCCATGTTCCTTAAACCGGTCCTGGAAAATATGCAGCTGGGTCTCCAGCAGAGCCAAAAGCAGAGCCAGTGTCTAGAGTTCCTGTTCCAGGTGAAGTTGGGTCTGATGTGGCATCAGGCTAGATTCAGTCCATCAGTCCATTGTGTAGGTCCCCATGGCCCACGCCCCCTACAACTGGAGTCCCAAGAGAACAAGGGGGACAAGAGCATAAGAGAGAGAGAGAGCTCCCAGTGTTTAAATATCAAGTCTTCCCGCCCTAGCTGGTTTGGCTCAGTGGATGGAGCGTTTGCTTGTGGACTGAAGAGTTCCGAGTTTGATTCAAGGTGGAGGGCACATGCCTGGGTTTGGGGCTCAATCTCCAGTGGGGGGCGTGCAGGAGGCAGCCAATCGATGATTGTCTCTCATCATTGATGTTTCTATCTCTCTCTTCCTTTCCCTTCTTCTCTGAAATCAATAAAAATAGATTTAAATAGACTTGAGAGTTTGCCATGCCTATTCTGGCCACTGACTTGTTCCCTGGTGTGACTAATAGGTAAGCATTCTCCCACATCATCTTACTGGGCATGCCTATCTCCAGTCTTTTTCCCCATGGATCTCTGGAGCATAGACTTGGAGAGTGTTAAACTGTAGCTTCCTGGCATAGCTGTATAAATGACATCACTATATTACCTAGTCTTCCTTTTCCTCCTTTCATGTTAATAATGACCAGATTATTAATGGTATCATTTTAAGGAAATGGAAACTGGGAATGAAGACATGTATGGTCTTCACAAGAAACATAATTCAGCAATCCAATCAATGAACTCACACTCAGAGAAAAGGCCTTACCCCAACATGAAAAGATTGGTGAAAATCTTTAATTTGTATATTCTAAATTAATATTAAAACTTTGGCATATTCATCATTGTATATTATTCTAAGAATTCCATAAAAATCAGTCATCTGTTTATGATTTGCCACTTTAACTGACTTTTCTAACTAACTGACCAAATGCCAAGCTTGATATTGTCAGATGAGAGAATTCTACTACAATTACAACACCACAACAACAATATCTCTAGGGACAAGATTGCAAACTCATTGCTTGCAGGACAAATTCAGCCTACATGGCTATAGAATTTGGTCTTTCAGATTCTAAGGTGGGGGAAATTAGGATATTTCACATATAAGTTCAAATCTCCATCTTTGGAAAATTAAATTGAGCAACACTGGAGTTGAATTTCCACAATAGCTACTGCTGAATAGCAGCTACCTCCTTTGGAAAAGTCAACAGCTCTCCAGTTAGACCCAGTCTTTACTTCTCCAACCTGCCCAGCTCACTGGGTCATCTTTGTTGTGTGTGTTTTTTTAATATATTTTATTGATTTGTTACAGAGAAAGGGATATAGAGAGTTAGAAACATCGATGAGAGAGAAACATGGATCAGCTGCCTCCTGCATGCCCCCCGCTGGGTATGTGCCCGCAACTAAGGTACAAGCCCCTGACCGGAATCGAACCTGGGACTCTTCAGTCAGCAGGCCAACACTCTATCCACTGAGCCAAACCGGTTTCGGCTCACTGGGTCATCTTACCTGCCTTTTTCCCACATGTATTTGCAATAACTAACATTGCTCTAAGTCCCTGTTTGTGAAAAATAAGGATTTCTAATTTGCCTAAGCTATTCGGCAAGAAAAACATCCTCCTTCCCAACTCTACAAATTCATGCAATCAATTTTTCTCAAGCACTTACCTAACAAGATGAAGAAATACAAGCACACATATCACACATATAGAAGACAGCATCTATCCTTTCAGGAACTTAAAATCTAATTAAAAAATAAATAAGTACATAAATGCATAAAGCAGCACACACAATACGAAAACACATAGTAAATACTTATGTTTCAACTGCTAAATATTTAGACTGAAGCAAATAATTTTGAACTTAGTTCTATATTTTCTTGCTACTCCAAGTATTCTAAAAGCTTCTTGAATAACCCATATAATAAATCACTTTTGAAATACCCACTATATATGTTCAACAAATTTATTAATATAAAATAGTTAAGAGATTAGTAATACTAGCTAATTTTTTAAAGAATAAAATAAAACCAATGCCTTAGATCTGAGATAAGAGGTCTATTGGTAGTAAAAGTAGATGGTATAATGTGTCTCATGTGTAGCAAAAAATAAATTTTAAAACATGTTTTTTTTTTTAAAAAAGGAAATGAAATGTTAGTTCTTGCCAATATTTAGAGAAATGTGTGTGAAAGGGTAGCAAATGATAGATTATGATAGGCTTTGAATGTTAGACTAAAGGATTTAAATGATATCTTGTATGCAGTAGGTTTAAGAAACATAGTGATAGCATGAATTCGGATATTTAGAGAAACAGATCTGTCAATAATATGTAGTATTAGTCTAAATGGGGAGGAAAAACATAAGTTGGGAGATTATTACAAAGGCAGTAGAAAAATTTGCCTGAATTAAAATGAGGCCTGCAGGAGGAATCATTTTTGTTGTTGTTTTAATTACTTCTGAGGCACTTAATTATAAAATTGACAGGACTCAGTGACTGTGTTTATTAGTAAGTAATAAAGGAGAAAAAAACTCCAAGACAATGAATAGGTATAAGGTTTCAAACTAGGGTCATTTATAAACAAAAGGTACTTACTTGAAAAGAGGAGAGGACAACAATGAATTCAATTCTGAGGAATGAGGTCTCATTAAAAACAAAATGTTAACAGAAACTTAATTAGCAAAGATTGCTGTAGTCAATAATTGTATCATGATATCAGTAACTATTTCAAACATCAGTGAATGTAATTCCTAAAATCTTACAAAGACCAAGCTAAAAAATATAAACAGTTAATTATGGGTACTTAAATTTCAAAACTATATCCTCAGCTGAGTGGGATTTTCCAGAAAGTTTGTGGGCTGATTTTAGTTAGTTTTGAAGACTGAAGCGGAGTCAATAAAATCTAATCATTACAGCCTCCATTGTTACATTCATGGCCAAGAAGACTGGTCACAGTAAATGGGACTGACCAAATCTATCACATGGGTTACTGAAAAAAATGAATTAACTCCCAGAAAATCTTTGGTAAGAATGTTTGAATCTGGTAAGAATGTTTTACCTGTAGTTGAATCAAAAAGTTATACTGAAAAAGATAAATAAGAACTGAAGTTACCTACTACAAACATTTAATTTTGAGATTTGATAGACTAATCTGAAATATGGAGCTTAGATCCTCAAGACCAAAAATATGTCACTTATGAATTAGTTAATTAAACAAGTCTTATTAATAAAGTCAGTATTGCCTGAGAAAAAGTATATGTATGTTTTTGTTATTATATCCTCTTGAATGCAGGCTGAACAGATTACCATATCTACCATAGAAATTAGAGATAAACGTATTACCAGAGGCAGGTCTTTTGAAGTTACATTGATAAAAAAGTCAAGATGAGACATGTTAGCTATTCAAGTGCTGCCTATACTACCTGAAATAAAAGAACTGATATACTTTTTATCAACAGACTATTATTTAGATAAGTTTTGGGTTCACAGCAAAACTGAGCAGAAGGTAGAGAGATTTCTGCTCAATAGTATATTTTAATAAAATCTCATTTCTAGAAAATTTCTGTGAAAGAGAAAATGTCTAGATAATTGATGTTCCATGAATAATGTACTCTTGAGACGTTCCATCTACAACATGCATACACACATAATCCAGATAGTATATACAAACCTAGTATAATAATTTCTGATGCTTAAAATTAACTTTAGGTCCTATTGTAGGTGTTCTGATACATCATGTTACTGTTCACGCAGGGGAGTGACACCATAAGAATTAATTTCACTACAATCCCTTTAGCTGCACTGTGGAGGAGTCAGTGTGAGCAATAGAAACCAGGAGACCAGTTACAGGTGGTTTGTTTTATTTTTGAGAGCCAAAGAAAAAGATGATATGGTGGTTAGAACTAGAGAATTCATTTAAGACAGAAAGACGGATCCAAAGACAAGAGAGAGTAAATTCTGGCTAGGATGTGGAGAAGGCAACACGAATGCACTGTTGGTAGAAATTTAAACTAGTGCAGCCACTAGGGAAAACAGTATGAAAATCCCTCAAAAAAATAAAAATAGAACTAATATGTGACCCAGCAATTCCATTTCTGGCAATATATTTAAAGGAAACAAAAACACTACTTTGAAAAGATATCTGTGCCCCCATGTTTATCACAGCATTATTTATAATACCCAAGACATAAAAACAACCTAAGTATGCATTTGTGGATGAATCGATACAAAAGTTGTATATATGCACATACTATTAAGTATTATTCAGTCACAGAATATGATGAAATCCTGCCATTTATAACATCATGATGGACTTTAAAGGCATTATACTAAGTGTAATAAAGTCAGACAGAGAAAGACAAATACTGTAATCTAAAAAAGAAACCACCCCCCCAAAAAAACATAAAAACACCCCACCAAAACAAAAACAAAAACAAAACACCCCACCAAACTCACAGAAAAAGAGACTAGACTTTTGATTACCAGAGGCAATAGGTAGAGGGAAGGGGAATTAATTAGAGGAGGGTGGTTAGAAGTTATAAACTTTCAGTTATAAGATAAATAAGTACTAGAGATGTCATGTACAGCATGCTGACTGTGCTTAACACTGCTGAATGACATACAGAAAACTTGTGAAGGGAGTAGACCCTAAAAGTTCCCATTAGAAGGAGAAATTCATTTTCAATTGTATTCTTGTATCTACAGGAGATGATTGGTATTAACTAAAATTACTATGGTAATCATTTCATAATAAATCAAACCATCATGTTGTAGACCGTAAACTTATACATTGATGTATGTCAACTATTTCACAATAAAACTGAGGGTTGGGAGGAAATAGATAAAATATACTTTAAAAGTTGGTGGATTTAAAATGAGCAGCAGTAGGGATGGGAGATGGAGAGAAAGGGTAGAAGCATGTAGGAGAATTAAAGGAAAAATAATAACCAAGGGTGATACCAGGGTCTGGGCCAAGGACCTATGTTCATGGTGCAGGACAATGTGGAGGGAGCATCAGGACCCTGTGTTACACTGATTGATTGCTAACCACACCAAAAAAATTCTAATTCTAATTTTCCCAAAAAAATTAAAAACTGTCTTCCAGATACTGTTTGTTTCTTTCACTTGGTGAAAGCATTCTCTCTCCTCCTCCCCTCTTTGTTTCTTTTCTTTTATTTTATTCACTCTTGTCTCCTCTGCTCCTAGTTAGTAAGCTAAAGGTTTGGAAGAATATAAAAGAGAGATGTAGATTTCCCATAAATATCTCTCTCTCGGGAAAAGGTCATGGAGCCCATGAAGAAGAAGGAACAAACTACCTTATAAAACTCATCATTAAAGTCAGCTTACTTAGTCCCACTGCACTATTTATGGCAAGTCAGTAAAATGTCAGCCTATTGCTCAGTGAAATGAGTCATTCTGTTTTACAGTTAAACTTTTCCTTAAAATGTTTCAGTGAATAATGCATATAAGATACATAACTTTATTTTCTCATGACCCAAAGCATTGATAAAAACCATGGATTAAGCAAATAGCAGATATAAACAAGGATACTTTTTAAACAATCCCTCATGGCTTGATTTTAAAGCATTTCTTCATAGAGGCAATAAGTAGGAAACAGTGTTCATTTCTTGAGCAGTTACTCAAGGGTGCCCATTACTGGATGATGGAAAAGCTAAGTGAATGAGCCTTAGAATCACCTATTGAACCAGACTAGCTAACTTAACTAAATGCTTTCTCAGCATCACGTCAAAAACAACACCTTCTCGGCTAACATCAATAACAATGTCAAGTGAAATAATAGAATTGCCTTATAATAAATTGCTAAAGACACATCTGATAGACAAATGAACTCAGCTAATCTATAAAATGAATGAAAGAATGAATGAAAGAATGAATGAAAGAATGAATGAATGAATGAATGAATGAATGAAAGAAAACAAAGCAAAATAAAAGGAAAGATAAAAAGTCTCAGCACTGCATTTAGGAAATGCCAAAATATTCATTCTACATGCTGGTTTGTTTGGCTAGGATCACAGGAGTTTTAAGCATGGCATGCTTACATAAGTCATGATGCATGAAATGCTAAACAAGTGAAGTCTCTAGCCCAGAATACTGCTCTAGAGTGAGTCAGGAGACAGCACACAATGGAATAAAAAGGCCAAAATCACTTATTATTTTTCAATTGAAATAAGCAGCAGTATAGCAGTATAAGTCCCATCTGATTTTCACCCACATTTTGGGACTTGATAGTTACTCTGATATAATCATGGATTAAAAGGTTATTATATATTAGCTCCCTGGCTAAAATGTATCAATTGTTATTTTACCTAAAAGATGAGCTCCCTGATGAAGACATACCAATTTTTATCTTTCCTGAACAATGAGGTTTTCATGGCACTTGGAAACTCATTAAAGGGCAAATATTTTAGAGTTGATGTTGCTAAATTAATTAGAGGCACAAATTTTCACTCACAAGGAAAACATAAGCTTTGGGAATCAGATAGATAACATGATGACATGCAAACCTATATATCATTCAAATTATTAACACATTTAGAGGCCTGGTACACAAAAAAGGCCAAAATCACTTATTATTTTTCAATTGAAATAAGCAGCAATATAGCAGTATAAGTCCAGCCTGCACCCTCTCCAATCTGGGACCCCTCAAGAGATGTCTGACTGTTCATTTAGGCCTGATCCTGGTAGGATCCAACCTAAATAGGTAGTCGGACATCCCCCTCACAATCCAGGACTGCTGGCTCCCAACTGCTCGCCTGACTGCCTTCCTGATTGCCCCTAACTGCTTCTGCCGGCCAGTCTAATCACCCCTAACTACTCCCCTGCAAGCCTAATTGATGCCTAACTGCTCCCCTGCCAGCCTATTGACCCTAACTGCCCTCCCCTACAGGCCTGGTCACCCCCAATTGCCCTTCCCTATAGGCCTGGGTCTCCCCATAACTGCCTTTTCCTGCAGGCCTGGTTGCCCCCAACTTTCCTTTTCTGTCAGCCTGGTCACCCCTAACTGCCCTCCCCTATAGGCTTGATCACCCCCAACTGCCCTCCCTTGCAGGCCTTGTCCCTCTCAACTGCCCTCCCCTGCTGGTCATCTTGTAGTAGCCATCTTTTGTGCACATGGGAGCAGTCATCTTTGACCACATGGGGGTAGCCATCTTGTGTGTTGAAGTGATGTTAATTTGCATATTACTCTTTTATTAGATAGGATAGAGGCTTGGTGCACGGGTGGTGGCCAGCTGGTTTGCTCTGAAAGATGTCCGGGTCAGGGTGGGGGTTTCCTTGGGACATGGGGCAGCCTGGGCAAAGGGCCTGTGGTAGTTTGCAGGCTGGCCATGCCCTCCAGTGACCTAAGCAGAGGCCCTGGTATCTGGGATTTATTTATCTTCTCTAATTGAAACTTTGTAGCCTTGAGCGGAGGCCAGGGCCAGCCAGAGTAGGAAGGAAGCTTGGTTTCCTTCATTGCCATGGAAACCCAGGTCTCTTGCTTGCTCCATGGCCGCAGCCATCTTGGTTGGATACTCGTTCCTGATTGGCTGGTTGGTGTGGTTTGTTGGCATAGCGGAGGTATGGTCAATTTGCATGTTTCTCTTTTATTGGTGTAGATGGAGGCTTTGTGGATGCATAAAATAGTGCCAAGAAAATAGCCTTAGAACAGGTGGGTCAAGGGTAGTGAGGTACATCTCCTGTGAATCTCACTTAGTATCTACTGACTCATATTAATTTTATGGTATTTAAAGGTTATTTTTTCACTCTCTCAAAATGTTTAAGTCACAGTGTTTGCACTATTACATCTCATTAAAATTTAATATGCAATACAAGAAGGTTCCTCAAAGTTTTATCCTCGTTCCTTACAAATCCCTTGCTTTTCTATAGCACTTAACTCTAGTTCAGGATATCCTTACTCTTCTTCAACCTTTCCTTTATCAGCATCTTGAGACTTTACTCGGACATGCCAACTTTGGAGACAATCCAAAGGGGAGCAATAAATGTGATTAAGTGCTTGGGAAGTAGGATATATAAAGAAAGATGAAAAGCAGTATTTTAGATAAAATAGAAAGCTGCCATCAGAATATATTCAATAGTAGTTTCCCAAAGCAAGGTCTTGAATTTCAATGACAGGTTTAATTCAAAAGAAAATGTAAGTAAAAGCCAATCCTCTAACACTCACTTGCCTGCTGTTTTCAATTTTGCTCACATACTTTACCTGTCTTTTGCATCTTACCTCAGATTACCCTATCATATATGCAAAATGCTAGTTGCTTTAGTTTCCTACGTTACAATCAGGAGGCACTTATGCAGTAAAGAATTTATACCCTAGCACAGGGTTTTTCCACTGAAGATGGTCTTGCCATGTCTGGAGCTCATTTTAGTTGTTACAACTAGGAGTGGGGATGCTAGTGACATCTAGGGAGTAGAGGCCAGGAATGCTGCTAAACACCATACAAAGTGCAGAATTGTCCCCAACAACCGAATCATCTGGTCCAAAATGTCAGCAGTGTTCTGTTCCACAGGAAGTGGCAGGAAATATAAGCACTGGCTGTTTTCTATGTCACCCAAGCAAACAACAACTCTCAAGGTAGGAACCTTTACATGCATCCTGATAAGGATAAAAATGGGAATGCTTTGATGGAGGTTTACTGGTCACAGTTCTGTCCTCTCAGGCTCTTCTTTCAGGCTGACCTCATGCCCTTCTCTATTACAGCAGCTCCTCTCCCTGCAGGTGAGACCTACCTAGTGAATGACTGCATGAGAGAGAAAGAGACTTCCCTCTACCCTCCAAGTTCTCTCAGATGGTCTAATAATCAAATAGACATGAGACAGTTTAGCATGACAAAATAACTAAGTGTAACATATACATATGCATTGGGAACCTACATACATGAGAGAGTTAGATACAGAAGGCAAACATGAGGCACATATGACATTCAGTGCCTTTCCTGAGGGACAGCACTTATATTAGTGAGAAGACAAACAACAGGAGCAGCTTGGCGGGCTCTGCAGTGGAAGGCAGCAGGTGGAAGAATACGGCTTGATTTGGATTGAACAGCACAGCAAAACTTTTGTGCCAAAAGCAGAGCCTGCAGTCACCGAAATAGATTTGTCATAGAAATAGATATAAAACTTCAAGTAAAAAGTGCTCTAAAGTTTCTTTATAGGAAAGTGACATCATATTATAGCTATCAAATCTGGAAACAAAGACTTAAATAGATTGACTTGACTTTAAAAAAAAAATCCACTGCCCCCTCCAGGGAATTTCTCTATCATTATTGCTTTTAACACCCCATAGAGACCTAAGTCTTAGTTAGAAGGAGACATTTAGAATAAAGAAAAAGGAGTTTCCAAGAGAACCCTACCAAGAGCCAGAACATGCTGGCATACTCCACAATGCAGTCTCTTAAAAGGTTCAGTTCTGTTTGGCTAGGTAATTTCCAAAGGTCACTAGTGACCACTTTAGTTGTATTTATCATTCCCATATCAACTATACATATATCTATATATATAAAAGCCTAAGTGACCATTAAGACCAAACAATCAAAATGACCAAAATGACTGGATGACCAGCTGGTAGCTATGATATTCCCTGACCCAAACTTTGCTGCTGAGGCCCTGACAGCCCCAAATCTGATTCACCTGCACCCCAGACCCAGACAGGAGAAAGGAGGGAGCCTTATTCCTCACAGAATCGGCTGTTGGTTAGCTTGCTGCTGGGGCCAACTTCCTACAATCCCTTCCCTTGGCTGGCCACGGCTTCCCCCACAATCAACCTTGATCACCAGCCAGGCTGAGGGACCCCACCCATGCATGAATTCATGCACCGGGCCTCTAGTACACATATAAACCATTTTCTGGGATAAAAGCTGCTATAGACCAAATACTTATCTTGAAATCTAATCATCAAATGAGATAGTATCTGGAGGTGGAGCCTTTGGGAGGTGATTAGATCACAAGAAGAAAGCCCTCATAAAAAGGATTAGTGTCATTATTTTTTTAAAAAAAGGCCGCAGCCCTAACTGGTTTGGGTCAGTGGATAGAGCGTCAGCCTGCAGGCTGAAGGGTCCCAGCTTGGATTCTGGTCAAGGGCATGTACTTTGGTTACAGGCACATCCCCAGTAGGGCATGTGCAGGAGGCAGCTGATTGATATTTCTCTCTCATCGATGTTTCTAACTCTCTATTCCTCTTCCTTCTTCTCTGTAAAAAAATCAATAAAATATACATTTAAAGTAAATAAATTTTTTTTTAAAAAAAAGGCCGCAGAGAACTGCCTCATCCCTTCCACCATATGAGGACACAGTGAGAAGACAACGTGTATGAATCAGGAAGTTGGCTCTCACCAGATTCTAAATCTGCCTGCACTTGAAGTTGGACTTCCCATCCTCCATAACTGTAAGAGATAAATGTTTGTTGCATAAGCCACCCAGTCTACGGTAGTTTGTTAATAGCAGTTGACTGAGGCATTGGAGGGAGGCTGGAACCACTAAAGAACTTCCAACAACCAGAGGACAACCTGCCCTCAACAGGGAAATCCTACTTCTTCCCTGGCATTCTGGAAACCCATGCATATTTCCATTTGCCATCGGAATTTTATTGTATTGTTAAGATGGAAGCTGATCAGCAGTGTGTGACCATGCATCATTAGAATCAAGTCCTTTGTTCCTCAACTACAGACCTATTAACCCATTATATGCAACTTCTGACTTGCTAATTTCTATAGTTACTTTTATCAAGTCACAATTTTCTTCTCTATAACATAAAAAGAAAAACCAATATATGTCCTCAGGAATGGAAATAAAAAGAAACATGAATGGGAAGAAGGAGGTTGGAGACTTGAGTTCCTCTAAAAATCAAACTAAAGAATAAAGGACAATTTTAGGCATACTCCACTAGGAAAAGATCAACATTCACAATGATCTAGCTAAATGTAAGTACCCTGAATCTATTAATGTGTAAAATCTTTAGCGCTGAGTTCAAGCTAAATTCTGCTGACTATAGTTTTATCCTTTGGCACAACCTTTGTCTATTAATAACATAGTCATCCCTAAATATCAATATCTGTGATATATGTTTCACGGAGTTTAGGAACATCTTTAAATTCCTAAATCCTTAGATAAGCTCAATCAAATCTTCCTTGATATCTTTTAAGCCACCGTGACTTCACCATAGCCATCTTCAGGGACATGCTGAATTTCAGAATATTTCTTCCTGAAATAGGTATTATTTTTGTGAGCTTTCAAAACAAAGTATCAGCTTGACAAACATAAATACCAATTAATAAAAACTAAAATAAGTGGCTTTGTGGTTGAGTGTTGACTTATGAACTAGAAGATCACAGTTCAATTCCCCATTAGAGCACAAAGCCCAGTTTGTGGGCTACATCCCCAGTAGGGGATGCGTAGGAGGCAGCCAATCAATGATTCTCTCACACCATTGATGTTTCTATCTCTCTCTCCCTTCCTCTCGGAAATCAATAAAAATAAACTAAACACTATACCCTGTTCTCTGTCCATGCTGTGTGTAAAACCATGAGACGTAGTGAGAGACATAATGGGGGTATTATAATCACAACAAAGGCAGAAAAATCGACACAGTTTGCAGCAGCCTGCCTGATGCCCAGTTCTGCCTAATACTCCTGATTCACCTTCAAACTCAATGAAAGAGCCACTTTTCCCACTTGAAAAAAAGGAGGAGATATACTTAAGTTAGGTTTTTTTAAAAATTGTAATATTTAGGCTGCTATTTTCAAATTTACATTGTCACATGGTCTAGCAAAGGCTTTTACTTAAGAGTTTGATTTTAAAATGTCAGGATATTTGAAAAACTGACTTAGTAATATATTACAAAACAAGTTTTTCTGACAAATCCCTAGTGTAGGGGTTCAGAACAACTCACCCCAAGATGTGCAGATTGTTTTCAGCCAAAGGCAACCAAGAGACACTTCTGACCCCCGCCCTTAACTATCTAGGGCAGTGGTTCTCAACCTTTCTAATGCCGCGACCCTTTAATACAATTCCTTATGTTGTGGTGACCCTCAAACATAAAATTATTTTCGTTGCTACTTCATAACTGTATTTTTGCTACGGTTAATAAATTATAATGTAAATATCTGTGTTTTCCGATGGTCTTAGGCTCTACAGCAGCAGTTCTCAACCTGTGGTTGGGGATCACCACAACATGAGGAACTGTAATTAAGGGCTATAGCATTAAAAAGGTTGAGAACCACTGATCTATAGAAATTTGAATTAGGGTTTTTCCCATGAAAATAAGATTATGAAAGATAACCTCTTTTGACCTATCTATATGGCAGGGCAAACTATTAATTACTGAACAGGTGCTCTCCCTGCAAGGAACTTCTTTAGCCTCAAGATGCCCTACCTTATCATTAGCTCAGAATATCTTTTATGCACACATTCCCTTTCTGTCTTTGAAACTCTCATGTATGTGGGATCTATGATTCTCTTATGTATGTGGGTAATCAATACATATGTACATTATTAAATTCGGCTATTTTCTCTTATTAATATGTCTCATGTCTATTTGATTATTAGAGCAGCTGGAAAAAAAAACTTGAAAATTAAGAAAAGCTTCTTCTTTCCCGACATAGAGAGCAATTAAAGAATACACAGCAACTCTCATTTTAGAAGATATTTGAAAGACAGGAGAAGTAGGAAGATTGATGTTGTCTAATACTTCTTTCTGTGATATACAACCCTTCTTTCCACCGGACAATATCACTGCCTTTCTTCAGAGATGTGTGAAGACATTCTGCTTTAGATAGTTTTCTCTCATCAACTTTAAAGACAACAATGACTTCCTTTCTTCAAGTCATAATTCAGTATTTTGGCACAATACATGAATCCTTAAAATTATATTAATTCAGTTTTATATTGTTTTTAAATTTCATGTCATTTTGTATTTATCTTAAATTCTAACATACACTTCCAACTATATACACTTTTATAGTCACATGTACCTATAGAACATTTAAACATTTGCTGAGACTTGAATTGCAATTTCCATTGGGAAAAATCAAAGGCAAATATTAATACCAAGAAACACATTCTGATTTTATCATATTTCTTTCTTCCCGTCACTCAGAGTAGGAAAAAACAGAACAGGAAAAGTTTGTGGTTGTTTTAAGATCATGTGGCCACAGTGTAGAATAGTGTGGAATAACATATAGAAGTTGCAATAATCAGTATACATATGTTATTGGTCCTACTGTCAATAAAATCAAACTTTCATCCTAGTCAGACTTCTAACTATGACCCTGGAAGGAAATTAAGATATATTCTGAACAGTAAGGAAAACACTGACTCCAAATTGAGTCAATTCACATCAATTTATAGTAGAGGTAAGAAGCTCTCCTTCTGTCTTATAACAAAGTGTGCCCTAAATAGGAAAAGTAGATTGGGATCATCAGCCCTGAAAAGGCAAAATCAGATGGGATGTGATCAGGATAACATATACCTCACAGAGAGCTTAACAGTTAGATATTTCCATTACGACTGAGACAAATAGCCTCATAGAAAGGAGTCAGCATAATACCAACAGACCAGCAGAAGGAAAGTCATTTGGCATAAGTTAGAGTCTGGAGAGCACTTCAGAAAGAATCTGGGGTTTGAGCCTACGAGAAACAGCAAAGATTACTCCCACCAATGAAGGCTGACCAATGAGAATTAAGGCAACTTGTCTCTCTTTACTTAGGATTACTAAGGAATTCCTGGTCAGATTCAATCTGGAGACATAGATCAGACAATGATTTATATTGGCTTATGAAGGCATGTTATAGCAGCTAAAGATGTGTGTCCCCATCTATTCAGGAGTCTTTTATTATAGAGTTGAAACACCTGGATGTGTGGGTAAAGGGAAGTAGTCTAATGAGATAAACTTTTAAAACTGGGCAACTGAAAAGTAACCCAGGCCTGGCTGGTATGACTCAGTGGTTGATTATCAATCCACAAACTAGGAGGTCAAGGTTCAATTCCTGATCAGGGCACATGCCCAGGTTATGGGTCAATCTCTAGTAGGGGCATGCAGGAGACAGCAGATCAATGATTCCCTCTTATCATTGATATTTCTATCTCACTCTCTGTCTCCCTTCCTCTCTGTGAAATCAATTTTCTTTTAAAGTAATCCATAATTCCTATTGACTCTCATTTCTTCTGCTATCAAATTTGCTGCTCCTTTTAGGCATATCTTGTCTTCCAAATTTGACTAAAAAGTTATATCTTAGTCACTGGCTCTGCCTCTCTGTTCCAGAACTCCATCCTTGAAACATGTCAGTACTATTCTCTCCCTTTCTTACCCTCCCTCAGTTTGATTTGGCTCCCAGATTCTTTTTATCTGAACATCACTACTGTTGCCCACCTAGGAAAATTGAGAGAGGAAAGGGACACAGACATATATGGATGTGAGAACTGAACATAGATAACCAATGGCTGATGGTAAAGGGAAAAAATCTATGGTAGCCACACAACACCAGTGGCAAAGTAGCATAAGGCAATCGAGTACTAGGGCAAACAGCCTTAAAAACTTAAATGGCCCATGTGAGTCTCATTCTATATAATAAAGAGGCAATATGCAAATGGACTGCTACACCCTCACAAGATGGCTGTCTATGACCAGGCTGGGAGGGCAGTTAGTGAAGGACAACCAAATGACTGAACAAGCAGGTTGTATGGAGTGACCAAGCCGGCAGTGGGGTTAGTGAGGGACGACCAAACAACTGAACAGCAGGCTGTGTGGGGTAACCAGGCCGGCAGGGGGGGAAGTGAGGGGTGACTAGGCCAATGGGGTGAAGGGGGAGAAGTTAGGAGTGACCAGGCCAGCAGGGAGGGGACAGTAGGGGGACACCTGGCCAATAGTAGAAGGAAGTTAAGGGTGACCAGCCAGCAGGGGGGGACATTTAGGGGTGATCAGGTTGACACATAGAGGCAGTGAGGGGTGAGCAGGCTGGTGTGGGGAGTTGGGAAGTTAGGGGGTGATTACACAGGTAAGTCATTAGGAGCCATCGGTCCAAGATTGTGAGAGGGATATCTGACTGGGATGGGGCCTAAAGTGGCAGTTGGACATAACCCAAGGAGTCCTGTATTGGAGAGGGTATAGGCTGGGCTGAGGGAACCTCCTCTCAGGGCATGAATTTCATGCACCAGGCCTCTAGTGATATTATAAATGAGTATTCTCTGTTTTAAAACTCCTATCTCTAAAGTATTTTAACAGCTTCCCCCCCCCAAAAAAAAAAAAAAACCAGATAGGTCAAAAGTAAGTTTTGTGCTTCATCCGCCACAATCCCTGACACATGTAGAAACTTGATAATGAATTTCTATTGAATGAACAGTAAACTAATTAATTAATGTCAGATAAGCTAGGTGTTAAACATAATAATTCTTACTTCAAGTGTCTACACAAAAACATCAGTATACTCATTAAAAATCTTATCTATTTGAATGTTTCCAAATATTGCTCTCTACAGAGGTATAATCACATTAAAAAGAGACCATCTTTATCCAGTGCATAATAATCTCCTGTGTGCTGTTTATAAAGGAGGCTATTTAAATAAATGGAAGAAGAAAACTTCAAGCATATTAATGACAGCTATAAAAGTCCATTGTGTGTTTTAAAGCAAGTCAGTGTTTCATGCCACACTGCTGGACATGGCAAGGAAGAATCCAATGGCAGAGTAAAGAACTAGAAAGATCAGTTGAACAAAATAGATCCAGAGACACAGAAGTACGTAACAGACTGTCAAACCTCATAGGGAAGGTGGGGGTGGATGGTTAGGTGGTTGAGTAGGTGGGTGTGGAAAGATCAACCAAAGAACTTGTATGTATATACTAGAGGCCTGGTGCATGAAATTCATGCACAGGGGTGTGTGTCCCTCAGCCCAAAATGCATCCCCTCAACTCTAAACTGCTCACCTGCCTGCCTTCCTGATTACCCCTAACTGCTTCTGCCTGCCAGCCTGATCACCCCCCTAATCACTCCCCTAACAGCCTGATTGATGCCTAACTATTCCTCTGCCAACATGTTTGCCCCTAACTGCCCTTCCCTACGGGCATGGTCACCTCTAATGGCTCTCCCCTGAAGTCTTGGTTCCCCCAACTTTCCTCCCTGCAGGCCCAGTCCCTTCCCTGCAGGTCTAGTTGCCTCCAACTGCCCTCTGCTGCAGGCCTGGTCTCTCCCAACTGCTCTCCCCTGTTGGCCATCATGTGATGGCCATCTTATGTCCACACGGGGGCAGCCATCTTTGACCACATGGGGGCAGCCATCTTGTGTGTTGGAGTGACAGTCAATTTGCATATCACTCTTTTATTAGATAGGATGCATAAAACATGGACAGAGACAGTAGAGTGGTGAAGACCTGGAGTGGGAGGGAGGGCATGGACCCATCCAACCTACCCACCCACCCACCCTCATCTGGATCTATTTTGTTCAACTGATCTTTCCAGTTCTTTACTCTGCCATTGGATTCTTCCTTGCTATGGTCCAACATATGGACCAGAACACCCATTTATGGTATTCCAGAACCACTGGCCCTAAATAATCTGGCAGCTGTTATTTCTCTGACCTCACCCCCTGCCACTCTCTGCACCATGTGCCATTTACGGTGTTCCAGAGCCACTGGCCTCTTTGATATTCTGTTCTGGATTAAATTGTGCCCCTAGAAAGTCACATAATTTAAGTCCTAATTTATAGACTGTGATCTTATTTGGACATAGGGTCAATGCAACTGTTAAGGTCATGCTGTAACCTTAAAAAAATGGGGAAATTTGGACAAAGTGGTCAATGGGAAAAGAAAGGAACATCTGTTATACTTATAACAATAAAGATTTTAAAATAAATAAAAAATTTTAATAAAGAGCTGGGAAGATCAAATGGGAATATTTCTCTGAAATGTAGTAAGCAGTTATTACTTCCTTGCTAAATGGTGACTAATATAAATGAAACCTCATAATGGAAGAAAAGTCCAATGCAGCAATTGAGGATGAGAATGACCTTTGTCAAGATTGGAATTTGTGTCCTAAAAAGTCAACTAAGAAGTATCTCAAAGAGGAGTGAGAATATAGGGAGATGTTGGGCAAAGTGTACAAAATTTCAGTTACACTGGATGAAAAATCCTTGACGTCTAATGTACAGCGTGGGGACTACAGTTAACAATATTGTAGGGTATGTTTGAAATGAGCTAGAGGGGTTGATCTTAAGGTTCTAATCATTAACTATGTGAAATGATAGTTATGCTATTAGCCTGATTGTGGTCACCATCTCACAGTGTATATGTATATCAAATCTTCACATTGTCTACCTTAAAGATATAAAATCTTTATTTGTCAATTATAACTCAATAAAGCTAGAAAAAGATAAACAAATAACAACAAAAAGGGAAAAACACAAATAAATAGAAGCCCTTAGATCCAGAAAAATAAATGTGCAAATAATAGGAGTTACAGACTACTTCTGATTTCAGCCCTACACCAATTACCCCCACACATTTCCCATCTCATTTAATGGCAATTTTCTCCTTCCTGTTAGAACAGAACACTAGAATCTTACCAAACTTCTCTCTTTCTCAAACACCACAGGAATTCCTCAGCAAGTTCAATCCAATCTACCTTCAAAACTATTTAAGTTCAGAACCTAACCTCTTGTCAATAGCTCTACTGCTGTCACTATTATCCATTCACTATTATCTCTCGCCCAGGTATCCACAGTAGCCTGCTAACTGTCTCTCTCCTTGTACTTTTGCCAGTCTATGCTCAATCTCAATCTACCAACTAGTGTTATCTTTTTAAAATTAGTTTGTGGCAACTGGTCTTTCAAAACACTGTATCAGTCAAAAGAAAAACCTAGGATATTACAGTGACCCATAAGACCCCAAGTAATCTGGCAGCTGTTATTTCTCTGACCTCACCCCCTGCCACTCTCTGCACCACATCCCATTTATGGTGTTCCAGGACCACTGGCCTCTTTGACATTCTGTTATGGATTAAATTGTGCCCCTAGAAAGTCACATAATTGAAGTCCTAATATATAAACTGTGACCTTATTTGGAAACAGGGTCAATGCAGCTGTTAAGGTTATACTGGTGACCTTATAAAATGGGGAAATTTGGACGAAGATGTGCACACAGGGAGAAAGCCATGTGACCATAACAGCAGAGATCAGGGTGATGCACCTCCAAGACAAGGAATGTCAAAGATGGCCATCAAAACACCAGAAGCCATGAGACAGGCCTGGAATGGGTTTATTCACCCACAGCAAGGCAGCTCTGCTACACACCCCTAGAGTCCATGTACTTGGAGGGCCCAAGTTATTTTAAAGATTTTTTAATTGTGTCTCCCTTTTCACTTAAGCACTATCCTCGTTTGCACAGTCAAATATTTACAGTTATGTTCTATGTTGTGCATTCTGCTGTGAAACAATAAAAACAAGACACAGGGAGAAAAAAAAAGCCTCACGGCTTCAGAAGGACTCAACCCTCCTGACACCTTGATGTCAGGTTTCTAGCTTCTGAACTGTGAGACAATCAATTTCTGTTGTTTTAGCCACTGTGTGTGGGACTTTATTATGGCAGCCTTAGGAAACCTATCCATGCTCCTCAAACCCTCCAGGCACAATCCCATCTCTGGGACTGTTATCCAGGTTGTTTCTTCTGGCTGGAATCCCTGTGAGGCAAGAATGTAGAAAGAATTGCCAGGAATCAAAGGTCTGACCTCCTTGCAGCTACTGGGATCATTAGTTCATGCAGGTGTAATTGATAGCTGAGGTTTGCTGCAGCATCATGGAGACCAAAGAACTCCTTCACTCAACAAGAGGCCAGCTGCAGGGCCTCCTGCATGTCTAAACTATCATGCCAGCCCAAGTATTGTTGCTCATCAAAGGAACCCTGCATCCTTGAGCTGTGTTAGCGAATCTGTCTGCTACATCACTGTCCTGTTACGACACACATTAATTCAGTCAAAGGTATTATTCATTTCCTCAGAGTTAACATGCAATTATCACATATTATTAGACTTGATCAAAATCTGGAGAGAAATATTTAAAGGTATCATCTCCAAAGACAAGGGGAGAAATAGGAAAATCAGAAGGAGAAGATGAGCAATGAGTCAAATTTGGAAACAGAAAGCAATATAGACATATTTGAAGCTGAAATAATGTCAGTTCATAATCTTTTTATTAAGCTTTTAATCATTAAAGGTCTTAGATATACATTAACACTTAAGAGTCAGTACGTATTTTGGAAAGTTGCATTGCCTACTGCACTATGGGTGGGGGTGGTTTAAGATATGTCTTCTAAGTATTTTTAATATATTTTTATTTATTTCAGAGAAGAAAGGAGATAGAGAAAGAGAAAGAAACATCAAAGATAAGAGAGAATCGATTGGCTGCCTCCTGCATGGCCCCTGACAGGGAATTGAACCGTGATCATCTGGTTCATGGATCGATGCTCAATCAATGAGCCACACTGGCCAGACTTTCTAAATTTTTTTTAAAAAAATACCAGATAATCTTGAATATCTAAAACCGTCTACTTGAAACCTCATTCTATTTTATAAAGCTTACTGAATTTTATATCATAATTTTTAAGGATTGAGTTTTATAATAACCACTCATTATCTAAGTAATCACCCTGGACTCTTTTAATTGTGTATATTTTTATTTTTAATATGATTGAGAGGAGTCTGGCAGTTAAAAATATACTTAATTCCTTACACATGGTGCTTATTCAACTTAGCCATGAAAAATACTTTCATTTAATATAAACCACTATATGTCCTTTTACATTTCTTTGAATTAACAACAGTCATTTTTATCTGTTCCAAACAACAGGGTTGAAATATAGATTAGGATAAACAGGCCAATGTTTTCCAATAATTTCCATCATTAAAGATCCCAGGTACAGTATATACATCATGAACCAAGGACAATTTCTTTCCTATTTCTTCCAGTTTATTTATACAGTATAATCTTATCAGCATCTAACAGTTTCACAATCTGAATTTGCAACAGCATTTTTTGGGGGTTGCCTGCAAATTACATCATCATCACCCATGTACCACCCAATACATGATGAACTAATTCAAAAAACTCAGCAGGTAAGGATGTTTATATGTCCTCTTTCTTTCCCTTAAGTGGCTCTTTTGTAAAGTCTTGCCTAGAAAATGTAAACCAGAGAGACGGAAGCAAACAACATGCCTGCAGTCGATGGCCATATGCATAAGGAGAATGGTTAAGTATCATATTGATTTTTGCTTCTGGAATGAAAGAAAAGTTTCTGCCTCTGGTACTAACTTTTGTTTCTAGAACTGAAGCAGTCACATGTGCTATCGTGGTGTGCTGACTGGGGCCATCCGTCAGGGGGTTCTTTCCCACTGGAGGTGTGATGGGTTTTGCAATTATGGATTTTTGTCTATTTGGTTCAGTTCATGGATGGGAAGGCATGACAGTGAACCGGAAAGGAAAACGATAGTCTTTGTGACAGCCCTCGTTTGTATCTATACCTGAGTCATAAACATCCATAAATCATCAAAATACCAAAACCACCAAGCTGATGAATTTAACCTTAAAGCAGCAATCTCCCCATAGCTACTGTGGATGATTAACTAGTAAGAATATGAAATAGTCATCTATGAAAGAGAAGGAAAATAGAGACCAAATGGAGAATTAGCACCATGTAAGAAAATAAGGCAACATAGAGGAGACAAAAATCTAAATGTTCTCTTTTTCCTGCAATTTAGAACATATTACTAAAGGCCTAATAATATTCAGAGTAAATTACTTTTAAAAACTTCCAATATTATTAATAAAATAGTGTAACTGGACTGTGCATAACAGCTTATAAAAAACGTTTCACATTCTATGGCACTTGATAATATTTTGTGGTACATTAAGCTATTCTATAACATGAAAAAAGTGATAATAAGCAAATTTAGAAACAAATTTAAAATTAGTTTAGTAAAATGTTAATGAGGCAACCTTACAGATGTAACTATTCCTAAAGGCTTCTCTTATTTTCATATAAAGTAATTTAAATTATTTAGCAAATTATTTAGCACTCAACACTTAGACATGCAGATAGAAATATAGAAGAATACCAATGTCCACACAAATGTGTCAGACACATCACTGTCCTGGAACAGGATATAAAGTCAGAAAATAAGTAAATATAGTTCAATTTTAAAGACCTAGAACTATAATTTTTCAAGTGCCCAAAATTCCATATACTAGACCAGTAGTCGGCAAACTGTGGCTCATGAGCAACATGTGGCTCTTTGGCCCCTTGAGTTTTTAGCAAAGGCCAGCTTAGGAGTACCTAATAAAGTTGATAGCAATGTACCGAACTATGTAGTTTAAGTTTAAAAAATTTGGCTCTAAAAAGAAATTTTAATTGTACTATTAATATTTGGCTCTGTTGACTAATGAGTTTGCCAACCACTGAGCGAGACAGATTTTCCCATCCAATCACAGGAGGCACTGATTGGTTACATGACATGAGGTGCAAACCACAACAGGTTTCCAATGAACAGATATTATCCAGAAACAAGGGAGGAGTGGTTAGCTGAGCTACATGTGCTGAGGCCCTCTTTCCAAAACTACCTATCAGAATTCATCCCTTCATCTCTCACTATGTAGTAGTAAGAGCCCAAGAGTGTCAAACTAAAGAAAAACTTCCCATTTAGAAAGAAATCTCAGAAGTCGCTAAAAAATATAAAGTAAAATAAAGTATACTTTCCATACCCAAGCAAAATACACGCAGGAAAATGGTGTTAGGGCAGACTGACTGAGTACCTTCAGTACCAGGGATTCATCATGTGAAAAATGAACAGTCCTGATTTTGAGCATAGAGTGTGTTGTTCTTACATTAGTTTAACTTGATCTTGCATGTGTATAAATATATCATGCTGTGGTCTCAGAACACTTAACTGAAAATGCAGGACCTTTTTCTTCAAAGAATCCATGGGTCAGGGTAGGAAATGGATAACAAATACATAGCATGCCACATAAAAACAGTGCCTAGTTTTATGTGTGTAGGATAGTAGCAGTGTACACACAACACAAACCTAACTAGCACATCAACAGAGCTCAGTGTCAGTAATCAGTTAGGATATGAAATTCAGTGATCCAACCTGCCTGGAGAGATTGGGGAGATTATCTGGAGGTGGAGGTGAACTAAAGGTGAGTATGGTATCACTAGCTGCAAAAGAAAAGAAGTACAATTCATGCAGTAGGAATAAACAGACTGGTGTGGGCAGCGAATTGGAGGAGAAAGACGTGATGTAGGCAGGAACACCAACAAGGCGGTGATTAAGATAGCTGTAGCCTGGGCAGCTACAAGGGTGTGCAGTAGGATATAGCAGCACAACCGTGGTAATGGATGAGAAATACATTATGAAGAAAAAATTCACTAGTGGGTTTGGAGGAAGGAGGAAGTTTAAGAAACAAGAGGAATGAAAACCTATTTTAAGTCTGGATGATGATGAGGGGGAAATATCCTTTGTCTACAAAGTAGGTAGGCTTTCTATAAAAAATTTATTTTATATTTTATGGCTGGAGGGAAGTGGCTTGAAATAAAAACTGGAAAATCATTCTTTTGCTTAAAGGCTTGTGAAGAATAGACAGATGAAAACTGAGGTTCAGAGGAGTTAAATAGCTTGTCAGCAAATAGAATATACAAATCAGATTCAATACTTGCTTACATTTATAGGAATTCAATAGCAGGTCATTCTCATGAATACCATAGGTTCTCTATATTAGGTCAAAAGTCCCCTCATTTGTTCAGCTGGGGCTGACAGAAAAGGTCACCCAGTTCCCACCTAGGATTACTTTTCCCTGCAATCAGCCAAAGGAGAGAAACTTTTTAAAATCCATGTCTGGAATCCACATTTTCTCCATTTCCATCACTTTCCCTGTTCTGGCAATAGAGGTCCTGCCATAGTCAGTTCAATACCAGTGTAATTCAAAGAGACTGTAAGGTACATATTATATTCTCTAAAAATAAATCTCTGATTCATTCTTATATTCCTCGGCTGGCTTGGCAGATGTACAAAGTCTTTAACCTTTTCCCTCATAATCATGCACATTATTATTTCATTTTGATACAAACTTTGACCCTCCAAGTACCTCTTTCTTTCTGATCTATTTATGCTATCTCACAGCTCAGCTTTTTATATTATTCTTTTTTTAACTCATAAGTGCTTTTTGGAATAAGAAAGTCTTTTGACTTCTAGACATAGTTTTTGTCTCATCCCCTTTCCCCCAACAACTAAGTTTGATGCCCTAATGGTATCTTCTAGAATGTTTTTTCTCAGTTATACTTTGTCTTTTTCATAAGTTCTGTCCAGTTTTGCTTCCTTAGATCTGGACATGCAAAACTGGGCTTTCTCTAACCTGAGTTTCTTTCACCTCGGTCACAAGGCCTCCTAAAGGCTATCTGTAACCTCAATATTTTAGGTCTGAATATCCAGGATTCTTCTATTTGGAAGAACACATAAGTAACTGGAAACTGCAATTGCCTCTGAGAAAAGAACCGGGGAATAGGGGGAAACAATGAAAGGTAGATTTACTGACTATAATTTGTATGGTTCCTTTTTAAATTTTATTACCAAGCAAACAAGCAAGTAAATTAGTTATTTAAATCTAAAGAACCTATATGGAATCTTTATAGCTGGTTCTGCTCCCCTCTGCCATTTTCTTTCCCAAACAACATTTTTTTCTGTTAATGAATCGGAATTTTTTTCTGTTAATATTGGAAAACACAGATATTTACATTACGATTCATAACAGTAGCAAAATTATAGTTATGATGCAGCAACGAAAATAATTTTATGGCTGGAGGTCACCACAACATGAGGAACTATATTCAAGGGTCGCCACATTACTGACATTTGGGACCAGACAAGTCTTTGTTGGGGGAAGCCAGGGCGCCATCCTGTGCAATGTAGAATGTGTTAGTATCTTCCCTCTACCCATGAGATGCCACAAGAGTACAGTTTCACTCTTATCACAAGTGGTAACAACCAAAAGTCTCCAGACATTGCCAATTGTATCCTCAGGAGCAAAGGCACCCCAAATTAAGGACCACTGCTCTAAACACATGTTAAAATTAAAAGTTGGTCTGTATCCAACCACTGAGGAAAGTGTGAATTACAGAAGATAAGTATCTTGCTTCACAACTGAAATTATGATATACTGGTATGGAATTCGAACTCAGATCTGACCAACTCCAAGCCCATGCTCTTTCTGCTGATCATAGTCTGAGGCAGTAAAGTGCTCTCACAGTAAACTTCTTACTCTCATTGTAAAGAAAAACCATGTTTAGCAGTAACATGGCTAGAAAAAAAGTTAGGAGAAAATGTGTAACTAACATATCAATCAATGTGAAATAAAAACACTTGTGTGAGAGAAATTCCTGTCTTCTTTGTTTTCTGGGTTTTTATTTTATAATTGCTGAGGTATTTTACATAACTTCTCAAGTTTTAATACGCAAACTTCATTATTTATGGGGACTTCCTTCTGGACTGCATTTATCACCAGAAATCTGAGAACTGGTTAACAAAACCAGGTGCTCTGGGAGGACCAGCATCCATTCATGTTTCTTGGAAGGAAATTATTAATTCTTTCTTCTCAGGACATAATGAAAGATAAACATCAAGTTGGCAATTGCAAAGAGTAGTCCACATTTTCCCTTCAATGACCATGCTGAGTTGGCAGAAGCTGGGAGATGCCATTGAAACATGAGTCCTCTCCAATTTGATACTTAATATGCTCATCTTAGGAAACGATACTGAGGGCAATGACTCTGGAGCAGGTTCTGCATGGATATAGCTATTCCCATCAGCTGCTCCTCATATTGGCAGCCACCCTGTATGGCTCCTACCAGCTGCTTGAGACAGCATCCTCTGGGTCTCCAGTGCCTCATATCATCCAGAGAAATTCTCCTGTGACTGAATAATGAGGCGTCTCTCACACTTCCACTAAAGACAGCACCTAAATACCTCTGCTGGGACCTCTGGGGACCAAGAAAAAGGACGTAAAATGTTTCAAAACCCTCTAGACTACATAGAACAGCTAGTCTCTGTAACACATGTAACTGCCTCCTTAGCTTCCTTCCTCTCTGCACAGATTTCAGTCAGTGGAGGAAGAGCTCTCACGCGGCCCTTAACTGCTCAGAGTATGCCATTTAGAGCACCGCTCTCCTGGCTCCAGCTCTGTCTGACCTCAGGTCTCTAGCAGACTTGGCAAGAACCCCCACTTTTCTTTAGCTATCCTCTCATTTTGCATGATAATAACCCATGTGCCAAGCAAGCCATAAGAGCATCTTTGTCAAGGAATAAAATCCAACTCTTGCATGTACCGGGAAGAATCAAAAGTTAGCAGCAACTAGCTCCATCTTTCCAGCCTGAAATCCTCACGTAGATAAAGCAAACTGTCCACTTGAGGGCAGTTGAGCATAATAGGGAAGCTCTGGCAAGAGCCCAAGTAACTAAAGCACCACCTTGCAGTAAAGTCAATAAAGCGAAACTTTGGCACATAACCCTAAGACAAGACAAAACTTCTAAGTAGTGTAATCCTTTGTTTTTGCAGAACATGTAAGAGTGAGGAGAAGAAATGTGGATATCTTGAAGACTCAGAGAGAAAACACAAAGCTAAGCCCAAGTATCCAAGTCTTTTTTGAAAATGCATGCAAATAAGTAAAGCATAGGAAATACAGTCATATTTGTAATAGTTTAATATTATGATAACTATGAATGGTAGCAGTTGGGGTACAGGAAATATCAAGGGGAACACTATGTGAAGTACATGATTGTCTAATCACTAAGCATACTCCCAAAACCAATATATAATAAAAAAAAAATTATTTAAGTGGATGTAAAATAAATTTTTAAATAAATCACATTTGGAAAAACAGTTCCAAATTCCTCAAAATGCTAAATAGTTACCATATGACCCCAAAATTCCATTCTTTATATCCCAAAAAATCAGAAACACCAATCAGAAAGAATATATGTATCCTTATGTTCATAACAATGTAATTTATAATAGCTAAGATTTGGAAACAGCCTAAATGCCCATCTGCAGATGAGTGGATTAAAAAGCTATGGTACATCTATGCAATGGAATACTAAACTGCTATAAAAAAAGAAACAACTTTTGCCATTTGCAATAACATGGATGGACCTAGAGAACATTATACTAAGTGTAATAAGTGGAGGAGAATGTAAGAGATCAACCAAAGAACTTGTATGCATATCAGCATAACCAATGGACACAGAAATAGGGAACGGGGTTTGAAGGCCTGGTTTGGGGTGCAGGGGCAGGCTGGGAGAAGCTGATAGGGGGAAAGAGGAGCTATGTGATACTTTCCACAATAAAGAAATTTTTTTAAAGATAATTGAAAACTTCCATTCCTAAGTACATATCCAAGAGAGATGAAAACTATGTCCACACAAAAACTCTGTAAATGTTCATAGCAGCATAATTCATAATAACTGAAAAGTAGAAACAACCCAAATTTCCATCAACCAGTGAATGAATAAACAGAAAGATGAATAGCCACATAATAGAATACTATTCAGCCACAATAAGAAATGAAGTACTGATACATACCACAACATGGATAAACCATGAAAAGGCAAGTCACAAAATATTATATATTATATGATTGCATTTATATGAATAGAAAAATCTAAAGAGCCAGGAAGTAAATTAGTGGTTGCCTAGGACTGGGGATGGGCCCAGGTTGGGGGAAAGTGGAGGAGTGGCTATTAATGGGTACAAGGTTCCTTTTTAAGGGTGATGAACATGTTATAAAATTGATGATGGTGCTGAAACTGGTTTGGCTCAGTGAATAGAGCGTCAGCCTGCAGACTGAAGGGTCCCGGGTTTGATTCCAGTGAAGGTCACGTACCTTAGTTGTGGGCACATCCCCAGTGGGGGGTATGCGGGAGGCAGTTGATCGATGTTTCTAACTATCTCTCTCCTTTCCTCTCTGTAAAAAATCAATAAAATATATATATTTTTTAAATTGATGGTGGTGATAGTTACATAATTCTATGACTATATTAAAAGAACATTGAATTATACAATTTAAATAGATAAATTAAATGATATGTAAGTTAAGTCTTAATAAGGTTGTTAACAAATAAACAAAGGCAAAGCAAATGTCTAGAAAGGCACACAACTCTCAGAGGCAAAAAGACAAACTCTGACACTTATTTTAGACCTATTGGCTATTTTGGAACAAATATAAAGAACAACCTTAACAAAGAAAAGAACAAAAGCTCTGAATTCCTTTACTTTTGCTTTACAGCTTTTGAAAGTATAAAAGAAAAAAGAGGAGTTTGTTCATGACCTTTATTGTATTTTCATCATATTGAAAATACATTTTTATCTAAACAAGACATAAACAGTGTTTCCATATTTTAAATTAATGAAATGTTTATTTTCATCTAAATTCCTTTTGAATAACTATGCCATTAACAATTAGCAAACATGCTCTCATCTGCAGTAGTTAAAATATTAAAGTTCATGTCTCATATGACTTACATTTTGTAGCACAGCATGCAGTGTTGAGGCCAAAAAGGAAATGTCCTTTTAAGTACCCTTGGAAAGAAAAGAAACATAGTAAAATTTAGTAGTGTAGTTTAAAATTATTTGTGTAGTTTAAAAATATATATATACATATAAACTTATAATGCACTAGAGGCCTGGTGCATGAAATTGATGCATGGGTAGGGTACCTAGGCCTGGCAAGTGATCAGGGCTGATCGGGGCCTTCTGCTGCCAGCTGGGGCCTACCTTCATTCCATGCCATCCCCTAGTGGTCAGTGCATGTCATAGTAAGCAATCGAACTCCCTGTCTCCCAGTCGAACTCCCAAAGGGACAATTTGCATATTAGGCTGTTATATATATATAGATATTATCAGATTCTCTCATTTTGAAGTATATTGTTAAAAATTAAAGTCCCTCTATTTAAGCCTATAGACCTATTATTGAAATCAATTTTAAATGGATCCACTTATAATCAACTCCCTATAATACATGCAAATATAAAAAGGTATTTCCAATAAACATAATAAATTCCTATAAAAAAACCACTTGTACATATGCAATAAGCATAATTATGAGCTTGCAAGTGTTCCTTTCTACAAAACATATGAGAACATTTTTGCAATCTTAGACTATATATTAAAAGAATAGTTATAAATTTAAAAGTTGAGAAATTGGACTTTACAAAAAAAATGGAAATTCAAAGGACATTAATAACATGAATACACAAGCAATCGACCAGAAAAAAAAAATCTAGAATACACATATCTAACAAACAACTTGAATTCAGAAAACATGAGTAGTTCCTACAGCTTGAAAAATAAGAAAAACAAACAATTTAAGTTTTTCTAAATGAGACACTTCACAAAAGAAGATGTCCACAGGCCCAACATGAAATGTTGTGCAACAGAACCAATTATCAGAGAAATTCAAATTAAAATCACCATGAGATACGAATTCACACACATTAGAATGGCTAAAATTCAAAGAACTGACAATACCAAACATTAACAAGAATATGGAACAACCGGAACCCTCAGATATTACTAAGTATAACATGGTGCAACCTCCTGGAAAATTTTTGACAGTTTCTTTTAAACAGAAACCTATCCTATAATCCAGTAATTCTCCTCCTAGGTATCTACTCAAGAGAAATAAACACATATGCCTGCAAAAATATTTTACAAATATTTTAAGGCAACTTTATTCATAATTACCAAAAAAAAAGGTAGCCCAAAATGTTCATTTATGTGGTCTGAATATTTGTGTCCCCACCCCCAAATTTAATTGTTGGCACCTAAACCTTCAAGATGATGGTATTAGGAGGTACAGTCACCTTTGGCAGGTAATTAGGCAAACCCTCAGGAACAGGATCAGTACCTTTATAAAGCAACCTAAGAAAGCTCCCTTGCCCCTTCTGCAATGTGAGGGTAAAATAAGAAGCCAGCAATCTGCTACCCAGAAGACAGCTTTCACCAGAATCTGAACATGCTGGCACTGGCACCTTGGACTTCCAGCCTCCAGAAATGTGAGCAATAAATGTCTTCTGTTTATGAGCCACCCATTTAGATATGTTGTGATAGCAGCCCAAATGAATTAAGACATCCATCAAAGGAAAATGGATAAACAAACCGTTTCGTACCTTTTCATCTCTTGCCACTATGTGATACGAATTCTTCAGCATCATCTTTCGATTTAATTTTCTCTCTGAGTGCCACCATCAATTTATCCAGTTGAGTACATCTGTTTTACCTCAGTGATTATATTATTTATTTCTAGAATTTTAACTTGTTCTCTGATATATTCATTTCTTCTTATTTTAGCTCTGTCCTTTCTTTCATAATTGTTCTCTTATAGATGCTAATCTTTAACTTTTTATATTTTTGAACTTTTTTAAGTCATTATCAAATGTATCTTTCATTTTCATTTCCTTGTTGTTGATTTTGTTGGCTATGTTCCTTAATACTTGCTTTCCTGATATGTTTACTAATCTGACACACAGACTCACTTGAGAATGTGTTTCTCTTTACCTGCTTCTTCCTCTTCCTCACTTCTACATGCTTTCTTACCTTTTGCAAATCTCTCCTTAAAGCCCCCAACCAAGGACCATGCATTTGCAGGTGGATCTTCTATCCCATGGAATATGACAGATACTGCAGAGCCAGTTGACAGTTAGATTTGGTTGGGAAGCTGCCTATAATCACTTCTTTCTCCCTTGGGAAGTGTGGAGTTTTATATAATCCATAGGCCAAAAAAGATGTTGCAGCATATTTTTTCAGCTTTCTCTTCTGAAGAGTGAAACCTCATCCCAGGAGGTACAGTCACCTTTGGGCAGGTAATTAGGCAAACCCTCATGAATGGGATGAGTTCAGTAATTAAAATCAACTTTAAATGGATCAGTACTAACCAATCTAAATAAGACACAAATAGTGTTCCCATAATATTTTACATTAATTAAGTGTTTGTTTTTAGAAATAGCAGTAGTAACCAACCCACTCCAAGAGGTCATTTTAATCCTGGAGGGGTCTAAATCTTAGCAGTCTTTAGCCCTAAATACTGCTTTATTTTTCCTTTTATGATCTGTGGAGATGTATTCCTAGTTTAAACACACCTATATATTTTAAAATTTTATTTTATATGTAAATTTTCTGGGTTTGGTCAATATAAAAAGTGATTGAGTTTATGCACTTGAAGGTCACTCCTGGCCTTTGCTCTTACAGATTAAGTAGGTAACTCATTTGACAATCTGTCAACACAGGAACTCTTTCTTAGTAAGCTTTCTGCCCTTAGTGCCTATTACAGGATCTGGATTAAATTAGATGCTTTTGAAACATTTCAGGAAATAATAAATAAATGGGCAAATGAACAGATTGTTACGTTAGAGCCAAGTTGTTGTTTTGTGTTTTTTTTTTAATTTATATTTACTAGAGGCCTGGTGCACAAAACTTGCGCACTCAGGGGGTCCCTCAGCCCAGCCTGCATCCTCTCGAAGCCTGGGAGCCCTCAGGGGATGTCCAACTGATGGCTTAGGTCTGCTCCCCATCTAAACCATCAGTTAGAAATCCTTAGTGCTGCAGCAGAGTCAGGAGAGACTCCCACCATTGCAGCTGTGCTTGCCTGACTTCTGGCTGAGAGGCACTTCTCCTGTAGAAGCTCACTGACCACCAGCTCCTGCGTTGAGCATCTGCCCCCTGGTGGTCAGTGTGCATCATAGCAACCAATCATTTTGCTGTGTGTCTATTTGCATGTTACCCTTTTATTATATAGGATTAATTTCAGAGATGAAGGGGGATAGAGAAATAAAAACATCAATGATGAGAGAGAATCATTGATAAGATGCCTCCTGCTTGTCCCACAATGTGGCTGAAACCTGTGCATGTGCCCTGACCAGGAACTGAACCATGACCTCCTGGTTCATAGGTGGTTGCTCAACCACTGAGTCACACCAGCCAGGCTACAGCTAAGTTTTGAGGTGAAATGGTTGACCTGTGAGCCTTTGTATGAGAGAATCATCACCATCAAAGAAATTTAGCACATATTAAACTGACCCAATTAGTATGGGTCCTTGTTTATTTCCCATGAGAAAATCCAAACTTACCACAATAAATAAGGTTCATCATAACAAAGCCCTGCTTCTTTCCAACATCACCTTACCACAACACATTCAGATGTTTCAGTTCCAAAGTAGAGTCTCTCAGTCCTCTGTACCTCTATAAAAATCATTTCTTCTGCCTATAGAATCATCCCCTTGTCAACCTGAAAAATTCTTCAACATCCTTTGTCAAAGAATTTCTATTAAATCATTGCCAGAGACAGTAAGAGCACTACGTAGCACTGCTGCTTCGTGTAGTTCTAAGTCCATGTATTCTTCTAAATTCTCCCATTCAACTATACCAAGCACAGGGCAGGTTCTTTCTCAAACCCTGTCCACTGCACTAACTGCTGGGAACTTAGTCCAAGTTCCTCCTTTATCCTCTACTCACTAGTTTCAGGTATTGTGTCTGAACCTTTCTGCCTGGGGCTGGACCTCCTTGGACACCAGGTTGTGGGTATAGAAGAATGAGTCTTTATTGCAGAAGCCATTGCCTCACAGTCCTCTTCAGGCAAAACAGTCCTTCACAGCAAAATCCATACATGCAGGCAGCCCTACACAGGCTAGTGAACAGATACATCTTTCCCATCAAAGTAGCATCAGTCTCTGTACCTACAACTATTATCTGAGCAGCCACACACTGCCCCCTAGCCTCACCACCTCACATCGTAGCAATACCAGAGCTCTCTGGCTCAGCAGCTTCTGTCTCCCCTGCCCAGCACACTGGCTGTCTTTGTATCCTCACATAGTAACTTCCTCCTAACTTCTCTCTCAGCAAACTGTCAAGTTAACATGGTAGCTATACTGAGCTCTCTATGAGATCTTAGCTTTACAACGTAGCAATACCAGCTCTCAGCTCTGTCTGAGCTCTCCTCTCTCTTGTATACATAGGAGCTATATTCTCTGTACCTACTGCCTCTGCTTCTTCTGAGCTCTCTCTAGCCTTTGTCTGCCCCACTCACTGGCCTTAGTAATATACTTTTAATACTACTTACACAAAAGTAACATCAATCACATTGGCTACAGAAGGCACACTATACTGTGTGTCCTTGCACCTGCTTATGGTATCTTGGCCTTGGGCATCCCGTTAGGCTTATGCTCAGAGCAGCCTTGGCCATTCTAGTGTATTGATAACTAAGCCTCTATACTCCTATTGGCTTTGACTAGAGATACTGGCATGGTTCCCACAGTCATCTCTCAGCATTCTTTTGAGCACCATTTAATATACTTTCCTTTGCACACTCAAGCACTGCAAGTGTTTTCCATCATAGCTGACTCTATAATCATTTGCATGTGTCTCTTCCCTATTGGTAAAGAATTATTGAGTTCAGAAATCAGATATCATTCATTTTAGCATTTGCAGAACCTGGCAAGGGGCATGAAATACAATAGATGTTTATAAATATCTGATGACTATTCAATAAACAAAGTAATGGTGCTTTGTTTGAGATAACCAGTGTTCGAATAGATGCTTAAATCTATTTTACTTTTTTTTTTTAACTTGAAGTAAATTTTATACAATTCTTGCTTTCTAATGCATTGAAGTGATAGAACTCCTTGGGAAACCTCTTCGTTATAGTATTTGCCAAGTGGTTTTGATAGACAGTCACTTGCCATGCCAAGCTCAAGATCTTTTTTTTTTAATTTTTTATACATATCTCCCCATTGCCCCCCCTCCCTCCCAGGCATACCCCAACCCCCCAGTGTCTATGTTCATTGGTTATGATTATATGCATAGATACAAGTCCTTTGATTGATCTCTTATCTACCTCACCTAACTTTAATCTTCCTGCTGTAATTTCACAGTCTGTTCGAAGCTTTACTGTCTCTGTATCTATCCTTTTGTTCATCATTTTATAATGTTCTTTATTATCCCCCAATGAGTGCGATCATGTGATGCTTCTCCTTCATTGACTGGCTTATTTCACTAAGCATAAGGCTCTCCAGTTCCAACCAGGTTGCTGCAAATGGTAAGAATTCCTTCTTTTTAATGGCTGCATAGAATTCCATTGTGTAGATGTACCACAGTTTTCTGATCCACTCATCTGCTGACGGGCACCTAGGCTGTTTCCAAATTGTGGCTATTGTAAATTGTGCTGCTATGAACATAGGGGTGCATAAATCCTTTCTGATTGGTGTTTGTAATTTCTTAGGATAAATTCCTAAGAGTGGTATTACAGGGTCAAATCTTCCCCTGAGCTTCCAAATCATTGTATAAGTACAAATCCCTGATTACAAATGAGGCTTTAGTATGTCATTCCAATACATTTATTACCTGGGGACAGAGAATTGCAGAGTGTAGAGGCCAGCACATATGCAGAAATCTGGAAATCCTGACCATGTAGTTTTATAGACTAAAGCATGACTGTTTATCCAATTTCCATTATTTTGAGATTTTAATCAATAAATAATGACAATGGAGACAAAACCGCCTTCCTTCCAAGCTTCTACAAAGTCATCAAATAGCCTCATATTAAATAAAGCAAAATCATTTTAAGATCTTATATAAATCTCAAGTGGCAATAGGCAGTCAAGAACATAAGTGGAGAGCTTCAAAATATACTGATATCCCTTCTCATTTTCAGGCATCAACTTAATTGTCATCCAAGTCTTCACTGAAGCATTGTTCAAGCAGCAATGGTTCATTCTCCAGTATCTTTACACTATCTAAATTCAAATTGTTCCCTTTTTAACAACATTCAAGCCTCATTTCTTAAATAATTCACTGGACAGCAGTATAAAAGGTTCAGTTGATCACGTGGTCTTCAATGAGAAGGTTATTAATTTGTCATTAAAACATGATTGTGCTAAATCTAAATCCAAAATAACCATATTATCTAAGAAAACTCAAACTACTGAGCCTCTGAAGTTTTTCAAATATTTATAGTTGCCTTTTAAAAAAATATATTTAATTCTCAGTGGTTCAAATGGAATCTATAAATATTTTGAAATGATAGTTAGGTTTCGCTTTTTAAAGATGCCAGCTTTCTGCATATTCTGACAATGATATTTTATTCTTTCATAGAAAGGGGATAAAGCCAAGGTTAATAAAATTTGAAGACCTGCCAACTAAATTTGTTTCTCTTTGATTCTGAAGGGATTAATTCAGTGAGCATATATAGAATTTCTGTAGGATGTGTCTTCTTTAATTACTGACAGTTAACAACATAATATAAATAAATATGTAAATAAATAAATAAATAATAAGTTCAAATAGAGTTATTCTAGTACAAATGGAATGTTCTTTTTTTGCTGCAGCTTTGGCTGGTATACTGCGTGTCAAATCCATCATCTCTCATTATTCATTTAAACTTGAACTCAGTGAGTTCTCCCATTCCCCTGAAAGGGGTGTGAATTAAGATGTAAGTCTGTCTCAACATCCATTGCAATGCAGTCCTGCAAGAGATGAAACAAACATAACTTCTTCATACTCTTTTAAGTGAAGGAAATAGTCAAGGCTGTACTCTTGGGAAAAATACATGAAAGATTTTAAAAGTAGAAAAAAATTTTTCCAGAGGGGAAGGAATAAAATACTGCAGAAAGACGAATTAGAAAAACATGGGCATCTATCATTCATGTCTCCTTGCAAAACAAAGAGATCAAAACCCTGATTTTCTTCATTCGGCTTCATCCCATTCACTTGCATATCATCCAGAGAACACACGGAGCAATTAAATCCTGGGCTGCTGCAGCCACAAAGGTTCCCACGGCCTGATGCTGGAAGCATCAGAAAGAAATGGCTTTAGTTGTATGCATGCTATAAACACAACAAATGGACACAAGACATTGTGTGGGGAGGGGATGAGGGCATGCGACAGGGAGTAAAGGAGGCTGGGGGGAGGTCAATGGGGAAAATAAAGGAGATATATATACTACTACATGTAATACTTTAAACAATAAAAAATATATTTAAAAGAAATGGCTTTAGCACAGTGGGTAGATTTTTGTCAGGTATTACTTAGCCTGAAAGCTGCTCTTTTCCTACCAAAAAGCCAAGGCTATCTATAACAACCTCTTGCTGCCAGTGCCAAGGAGAGGGGATGCAAGGCCAAGAGCAGACTTTTAAGAGACAGCAGAGCCATATCTGGCCACTGGTGGTAAGGATGGCATTTTCAGAGGCTGTACTAAAAGAGGATAAGCCTTTAGTAACAAATTAGAAACACAGGTCGTTAGAGCTATAAAAATGTGAATGATAAAGCATTTATAATAATTAACAGCAGGGTATTACATATAAGGATAATAAAAGTATTCTTCTGTTGGGATAAATATATAACAGAAAAATTTAGAGCACAGAATAGTAAATTTTATCAGACTCTGAAGCAGGAATTACACAGCAAAGCCCTGGGCTTAGTGAGGTCCCTGTCCCCTACCAGGTATGGCTATAGTGAAATTATCCACCTTGACAATTTTTTGAGGGGTAGCCATGAATGAGTGACAATAACAGGCCTTTTCTCACTTCCCAATAAACCCATAACTTCCTGGATACATGTACAACTGGTAGAAGAGATATAACATGCACTAAAAATGGCTCCCACCAAATTTCTTACTCTTACTGTTGTTAAAAATAATAATAATAATAATAATAATAATAATAATAATATTCACATAATGTTTATTACATGTCTGGCTTAACACTGTATTTTATTTTTTGTATTGTTTTTTGGAAGGATAATTTAAGACAACAAGGAATGGAACTCAGTGTGAACTCATGTTTAAAACAGACATCCAGCTGAAAAGTTGCTATTTCTATGAATCCCAAGTATCTGTCCTCACAATAGCAGGTAATAACAAAAACCTGCTGCCTACCTTTTTTATCTAAACCACAAAAATATTATATTGCTGCAGTTAGATGGTTCTTCAGGTTATGGCTAAATTTTTCTATATGTGTCCAGCACTGCCTAAAAACAAGTTAAGCATACTCGGAGGAGTTGGGCGACTGTTGGTTAAGTCTTTGTATTTATCTCGCTTTGGTCCTCTCTGTGGAACACAGTCCTATTGTGGGCCACTATGCAGGGAGAATACAAATACTCTCTTGTTGGGATAAATGTCCTGCTGGGAAAATGTAGAACACAGAGGAGTAAGCAATATCAGCTTCTGATGCTGGAATTTTATAGCAAAGCCCCATGTGGATGCTCAGGCTCTTTTGGCTTACATGTGCTGGCCAGATACCCCTAATTAATTAAATGAAAGGGGCCTAGTAAAGAGTTGTCATACCTGGGATTAAATTAAGATAGGATATATGGTTGTTAGTTGTGGTGAGTAAAGACAGTCATATCATAGCATTTGAAGACAGGACTAACATCTATTTATGGGCCAAACTTTTCACTTTAGAAAACTGGAAGTCCTTTGGATGTATTGTTTTGTTTTGTTTTTTAATGTTTTTATTGACTTTAAAGAGAGAGAGGAAAGAGAGGGAGAGAAGGAGAGAGAAATATCAATGAGAACCACTGATCAGCTGCCTCCTTACGCCCCTCACTGGGGATCGATCCTGCAGCCCAGGCATGTGCTCTGACCAGGAATCGAAGGTGTGTGGGATGACACTTAACCCACTGAGCTACATTGGCCGGGGCACTTTGTGATGTTTTTAAGAGTCATGGGTATTTTAGGGCATACCAGCTTCATTTGTAATGTTCCTTGTTAGAACAGTAATATTAAATCAATAATTGTCAAAAAACATGTGCTATGATAATGATATTACTACACACTACAAAATTCCTAATCAACTTCTGCATCCATTTTTTGCTAGCAAAAGTACCTTATTTTTGTCTCCTTTGATCTTTACTTAGTGTTGCAATGTACTAAGTACTATTGTAAGCACTTTATACATATTATCTCATTTAAGTCTCACAACTCCTTAAATACATTTTATCATCATCCCTGTGTATTGGTAGAAAACTGAACCCTGAGAAAGGTAAGTGATTTGCCAAGATCACCAAGCCTGGCATTAGAAAGCTGGGCTTCCAAACGAGGCAGCCCAGCTCTAAAATCCATGCCTTGATCACTCAACTTGCATGTCCCCTCTAGAGTGGCTCTTAAATTGACCATTAAAAATGGAGGGACTCTCAAAACAGGTAGCCCCTTTTGTTACTTCACTTTCTATTGTGAGAAAATCCTGCTTCTCTTCACAGGAAACATAAAACCACAGAGAAATTTGTTAGCACAAAAGACATCCCAAGATAGGCTGAAAGGACACTGTAGAAGCCACCTTACTTTAGCCCGGCCCACTAAAGTCATGTTGACTGTAATTCCTGAGGCTGGTGTCTCTCTCCCCAGCCTTTCATAACTCCAGGATTTGTGGCCATGAGTTAGAGCAGTAGTTCTCAGCCTGCAGCATTTATTGCTGCCCTTCCCATCCCCAGGAATATTTGTCCATATTCAAAAACATTTCAATTATCACAATGGGGTGGATCTACTGAATAGAGGCGAGGGATGCTGAACATTCTGCCACACATAGGACAGTTCTCCAAAGCAAAGAAGTCACTGTCTAAAATGACCACAAATATCCGTGGCAATGGCAGCATCTACCTTTGGTGTCATGGCTTCTCTGAATTGGTCGTAGTGCAGTACCAATGAAGTATATCTCACCTACTCCTTTCTCCCTGCCTATCTCATGTACCTTTCTGTGGCTATGATGAGTGAGATGATTGGGAGTTGGGTGGAGGTGGGGGGAGTATGAGTCTAAAGAACTTTGGAAACTCCTCAGGAAAGAAAAAAAAGAATACTTTCACACAGGCAGGCTGTCAAGTTAATAGAAAAACAAATTCCATTTGCCCCTTGTCAGGAAAATAAATAAATAATAGAGATTTAGCAACCATCAAAGATGTGCAATTGTCACTCTCAGGCCCTAAGAAACGTTACCGGCAATGCCTCTGATGACTGTGAGACTAGAACAGTCACTAACAGGGAAGGTATGAAAACAAACCATAACCTTCTACTCAGAGAAGGTTACATAAAGAATGCCATCTCTGTAGAAATAAGACGATTGTGTAAAAAATCCTTTCTGTAGAACATCACATGGAGAAATGCCTTTGGTGACAAAAAAAAAAAAAAAGATTTTCCTCAGGATTTCCCATTTTTGGTGCTGTTTTCAAGTGCAAAAGGAGTCAGAGAAATGGAAGTAAATAAAAAAGAGAATTTCCGTGAAATGCTACACAGCAACAAAATGTTCACCAGCAATGCAATGGGTGATTTGCATCGGTTTTCTGTACTGAACTACAACGGGCTACTGTGTCACCAACTCACATTTGTGTACAAAGGCATGAGTTCTCTGGAGCTAGCATTGCAAATGAAGAAAAATGACATGCATGGGAGAAGCCACATTTATTACCTGCTTAGGTTTGTGATCTAACCAATGGTGCTAAATCACCACGCTCAAAATAGGACTCTAAACTGCTTTTTCCTTGTAGTATGCTAATTTCTAAAAGAAGGCAGACATTTCCGGGGCTAGTGGATCAAAGGTCAATGTGACACTGAAACCTATGCTGCCCAGAAACCCTAACCAACTTGTCACAAGGCAATTTTTCAGACTTCAGCAGCAGAAAATACAGGAAAGTGAGTAAAATAGACCATACTAAAGATCAGGCTTTAAAATATATAGTCTTTCTCACACAAAAATAAGAAAACACATAGTCTTCTACAAAGAGGGATTTTATTACTAAAATTAGCATAAGTAAAATGTTCAGGAATGTTCTTTTTAAAAGGCAAATACTTATAGAGCTTGAAGAATACTTTTAGAAAGGCAAAAATGTTCAGAATGAGATAGAAACATCTTTGTGATGGCTAATTTTATGTGTCAATTTGGCGAGGCCAGGGAACCCAGATGTTTTATTAGATACAGTGGTACCTCGAGATACGAGTTTAATTCATTCCGTAACCTTGCTCGTATATCAAGTTGCTCCTATCTCAAAGCAAATTTCCCCATTGAAATCAATTGAAATGCCGTTAATCCGTTCCAGCCCCAAAATGCCACCCTAGTTGTTCTTGTTACGTGTTTTTGAATAAGAAAAATGTATTTATAAATGACGAATATTGTATAAAAACATAATAAAAGAGAATGTAAAGGAATAAACTGGTTTTATAAAATGTATTTACCTACTTGTTACAATCTTAATGCTACACTTTATCCCTAAACTGAATGTAACTTAACTAATCTTCACTGAACTTAATTGCTACTGGTCTTTGCATTTTTGGCCGATTTCAAAAAAAAAAGGTGTCCAACGAGGTTTGCCTCTTCCTCCCTTTCAGAATGTTTCTGAAATGGGTGAGGCAAGTTTCATTGAACAGCTCCGATGCATGACCAGTAGCAACTTTTTCGGGGTGTTTCTTTTCCACAAAGTGTGACACCCTCTCCCACATTCCTAAGATCTCCTTTATCTCACTTATAGAGATCTCCTCCACCTCTGGCTCCTCCTCGAAACCAATTTCTTGGAGAACCTCCACATGTTGCTGAGACTGCAACTCTTGTAAGTCCTCCGTGGTGAGTTCCAGAGAGTGCTCCTCCACGAGCTCATTCACGTCTCTCTCATCCACCTCCAGGCCCATGGATTTTCCCAGAGACGCTATCTCCTCCTCCATTGGCACCTCGGGTTCGAATCCTTCGAAGGTCCTTTCAGCTACGGCCTCAGGCCACAGCTTCTTCCAAGCAGAGGTCAAAGTCCTCGTTGTAACACCCAGCCAGGCTTGATCAATAATTCTGAGGCATATCACAATGTTAAAGTGGTTCTTCCAGAACTCTCAAAGGGTGAGGTTTGTTCTCCATCACCTCAAAGCAGCTTTTTAAAATTAGAAATCACCTCCTGATTCATGGGCTGCAGGAAAGGAGTGGTGTTGGGAGGAGGTAGGTAGACAACTTTATAAACTTGAACTCTTCGAGGAGTTCATCTTCGAGGTTCGGTGGGTGAGCAAGAGCATTGTCGAAGACGAGGAGGGCTTGCATGGTTAGGTTGTTTTCCTGTAGATATTTCTTAACAGAAGGGCCAAAAACCAGGTTTACCCACTCCACAAAGAACTGCCTGGTGACCCATGCCTTCGGGTTTGTCCTCCACATAACTTGCAGTTTATCTTTTAAAATCTTATGTGACTTAAAGACTCTGGGGTTTTCCAAATGGTATAGGAGCAGAGGCTTGATCTTGCAGTCACCACTCGCATTGGTGCACAGTGCAAGAGTTAGCCTATCCTTCATGGGTTTGTGGCCTGGCATCGCCTTCTCCTCTGCAGTTATATAAGTCCTATTCGGCATCTTCTTCCAGAAAAGCCCTGTCTCGTCACAGTTGAAGACTTGCTGGGGGGATATATCCTTTGGCTTCTATCAGTTTGGAAAAAGTTTTGAGGTAATCCTCAGCTGCCTTCACATCCGAACTTGCTGCCTCACCATGCCTGATGATGGAGTGAATGCCGGACCTTTTCCTGAAGTTATCAAACCAGCCTCTACTGGCTTTAAATGAGTCTTTCAATGCTTCGTCTATGGAAGTGCTCGAGGTCTGCTCCAGCAAATCACCTTAAATCGCTCGCACCTTCTCGCATATGATGCCCTGTGTTAATTTATCTCCTTTAAGCTGCTTCTCCGTCACCCACACCATCAGTAGATTCTCCATCTTTTCATGGAGAGAGCTACGGAGCTTAGAAATTAATGTAATGCCCTTATCTGGCGTTATGCCCTTTATCGACTCCTGTTTAAGCACAGTGCATATCGTTGAAGTACTACATCCGTATTGCCTCGCCAAGTCAGCCACTCGCACACCTTGCTCATATTTTTCTATGATTTCACGCTTTAATTCAATAGACATCATCGTCTTCTGAGCACTGACCTTGACACTCGCTTTCTTTGGACCCATGGTTATAAAAAGAAATGTGATAAAGTATGTAAATGCACAAAAGATGCTTCGACAACGAGGTAAACAAGCACACTGACTGAGGCGTGGGAAACTATGAGACGCTCGAGTCTCGGTAAACTGGTGGGTTGTGTGCAGTTGGCCAATCCACGCAATTACTTGTATCTCAAATGTTGCTCATATTTCAAAGCAAAAAATCGCTTGCTCTATGGCTTGTATCTCAAAAATCTCGTATGTTAGGGCACTTGTATCTCGAGGCACCACTGTATTATTCTAGATGTTGCGGTCTAGGTACTTTTTATTTTTTATTTGTTTTTATTTTTATTTTTTTATTGTTTAAAAGATACATATAATAGTACATTTATCTCCTTTTTTTCCCCATTGAACTTCTCCACCCTCTGCTACACCTTGTTGCATATCCTCATCCCACTGTCCCCGCCCCCACACTCCTGCCCCCTCAGTGTCTTGTGTCCATTGGTTGTGCTTATCTGCATGCATACAAGTCCTTTTTGGTTGATCTCTCCTCCCCCTCCCCAACACTCTCCAGCCTTCCTGCTGTAATTTGACAGAATGTTCGATGCTTTACTGCCTCTGCATCTATCTTTTTGTTCATCAGGTTATAATGTTCTTTATTTTCCATAAATGAGTGAGATCGTGTGGTATTTTTCTTTCATTGCCTGGCTTATTTCATTTAACATAATGCTCTCCAGGTCTATCCAAGCTTCTGCAAATGGTAAGAGTGCCTTTTTTTATAGCAGCATAGTATCCCATTGTGTATATATACTACAGTTTTCTAATCCACTCATTTGCTGATGGGCACTTAGATTGTTTCCAAATCTTAGCTATGGTGAATTGTGCTGCTATGAACATAGGGTGCATATGTCCTTTCTGATTGATGTTTCTAGTTTCTTGGGATATATTCCTAGAAGTGGGATTACTGGGTCAAATGAGAGTTCTATTTTTAATTTTTTGAGGAAACTACATACTGTTCCTCACAGTGGTTGCACCAGATGGGAAACCATAAAAATACTAGAGGAATTCACAGGCAACAAAATCTCAGACATATGCCAAAGCAATTTCTTCACAGATACCGCTCCCAGGGCAATGGAAACTAATGAGAAAATAAACAAATGGGACTACATCAAAATAAAAGCTTTTTCACAGCAAAAGAAACCATCAACAAAACAACAAGAAAGCCCACTGTATGGGAGATCATACATGCAAATGTTATCACTGATAAAGATTTAATCTCCAACATTTACAGGGAACTCATACAACTTAATAAAAGGAAGATAAATAATCCAATAAAAAAAATGGGCAAAGGACCTAAAGAGAAACTTTTCAAAAGAAGACAGAAGGAAGGCCAAGAGACACATGAAAACATGCTCAAAGTTACTAATTATCCCAGAGATGCAAATCAAAATGACAATACGGTATCATCTCATAACTGTCAGAATGGCAATCAGCAACAAATCAACAAACAAGTGCTGGAGAGGATGCAGATAAAAAGGAACCCTCGTGCACTGCTGGTGGGAATGCAGACTAGAGCAGCCACTGTGGAGAACAGTATGGAGTTTCCTCAAAAATCTAGGTACTTTTTTTTTATTTATTTTTTTATTTTAAAATCTTTATTTTTGAAAATATTCTATATGTCCCCCTTTTTTCCCCATTGACCATTTCTAGATGGCCCCTGTCCCTGCCTTCACTACCCTATTTTTTGTGTGCCAGGGTATGCATATATATGCATATAAATTCTTTGGTTGATTTCTTCCCACCCACCTCTACCTTCCCTCTGAGATTCTGCAGTCTGTTCCATGCTTCTATGTCTCTGGATCTATTTTGTTCATCAGTTTATTTTGTTCATTAGATTCCACATATGAGTGATACCATGCTACCAGATCACCTTAAAAACTAAGATGTTATATTGACAGCAAGAAAATAAAAATTTGCCAAAACTGGTTTGGCTCAGTGGATAGAGCGTCAGTCTGTGAACTGAAAGGTCCTAGGTTCAATTCCGTTCAAGGGCATGTACCTTGGTTTCGGGTACATCCCCAGTAGGGGGCGTGCAGAAGACGGCTGATCAATGTCTCTCTCTCATCAATGTTTCTAACTCTCTATCCCTCTCTCTTCCTCTTTGTAAAAAATTAATAAATGTATTTAAAAAAAGAAAATAAAAATTTAGGTACTTTTTAGATGAGATTAACATTAAAATCTTAGAAAGCAGATTACTCTTCATAATGTGGGTGAGCCTCATCCAATTAGTTGAAAGCCTTACAGAAAAAAGACTGACTCACCTCAAGGGAGAGGAAAACTCTGCCTGTACTTTGTCTTTGGACTTGAGCTGCAACGTCAGCTTTACCCTGGGTCTCGAGATCTGCCAACCTACACCGTTGATTTTGGAACTGACAGCCTCCATAATTACATGAGTCTCTTCCTTAAAATAAATCAATCTCTCAAACTCTCTCTCTACACACAAACACCTTATTGATTCTATTTTTCTTGAGAACACTGATTAATACAAAAAGGACCTCACTTTGACACCATTAAAAGAAAAACAAAGAATACAATGCCATATAAATTAAGAAATTCAAAGCATTTATTAATTATCTATATGGTTGTTTATTTTCAAGTTTGTTAGCTCTTTTTTACAATTCTCTGTTTCCTAAAGATGTTTTCAATCTTGTCTATTACTTAAACATGATTGCTGAAAATTCCTTGTTTTCTTTAATCACTCAAGTTCTAATCATCTAATTAATTTAAATAATTTGTTTCTTCTGTTTTGTTTTGTTTTTCTGCAGGTTCCCATATGCAGTGTGCTTTGTTACTTGTGTGGTTAGTTCTTGTTTACAGTGAGCTACTCATTTTCCGTGGAAAATTATTTTTGGGAATTCCTTGAAACTAGGGTAACTCCAGAGAGAATTTCTATAGCTTCTGGAGCAGCCTAGCTTTGAGCCCCTGAGAATAAAGAGCTGGCCGATGAATGCCTAGAGGTTTGGGCCATGGTGGAGCAGAATGGGCTTATGAAGACCAACCGTGTCTTCTTCCTGCTGTGCTTCCTGCTGCTGGATGTTGCTGTGTGGAACATGCTTTGGGTTTGGGGGACATCCTTCATGCCCTGCTTCTGCTGTGCAGTGCTGCTCAGTGCAGTTCAGGCCCAGGTCAAGGCTGCCTGCTGCATGATGTCAGTCTTCATCGCCTTTATGTGGAACCACCTGCTACTTCATTTTGTGACTGGCCACCTGAAAGGGCCCTTGTCAGTTAGACAAGAACTCCCCGCACCTTGCCAAGCCCCGCTACTTCCGCAGAGACCCAGACACCAACATGCACCCCTTCTCCTTTACATTGAGAAAGCTCTTCTCTATGGAGCTTGGGAAACCGAAGAAAAAGTACATGCCATACAACGTCCCCCCCTTTTACAAATACTTCCTGACCTGGCCCCCTGCCCTGCTGCCTCTCTACTTCCATTGGTATATTTTCTGTTTTTAATCCGGCAGAAGTAGGTGAACTTGGCCTGGATGGTAACATTCCACACCAGCATCTTCCTCGCTTGTGTGCCGTCTTTGGGGCTGAAAGGCTGCCTGGGCCTTTTCTTCATGGACAGGTTCTTGAAAAGGAGTGGGTTTGTGTGGGTGACACAGTTGAACCACGTCCCATGCACACTGATCACGATGGGAACACTTCCCCTGTGAACTGGCCTCAAAATAATGATCACAATGGAGTTCTGTGAAACGAGAGTGAAAAAAGCTAAAATTGGGCTTTTAATATGTAGTATTAATGAAAGTGCTTTAATTATGCTTCAATGTATCTTTTGTGTGATATTACTTGGCTTTTAATATTGTTTTCCCTTTTGCTTTTGGCCTCCTGTTTTTTGAAATGAGAAATATAATAAAAATAAATAGCAGTAGATTAAAAGATAATTACAAAATAATTGAGTATTTCTAATATAAAAGTCCATAGTAACCTTGCTGCTGTTGGAAAGCTGAGTATTTCCTTTATAGTATACAAGTAGAAGCCAGAAATTATGGGTTCATGTAAATTGTAAGCATATGTCATGGTATCTTTGAAAACTTTTCCATAACTGTTAACTTAATGCCAAAGTTAACAGTTATGGAAAAACTTGTTTCCCTAGTGGGTCAGACCGGGGTGGCCAAGAGACCCAGAACTAATCTATGAATCTAGTTTATAAGAGGGTGTTGAAAGGGGAAGGGAGTCCCTAAAACTATTATGAGTCTGGACGTGGCTGGGTGGCTAAAAAGAATAAAGGCATAGTATAATATAGACTATGAATTTCACAATTTATCAAAGATGAAACAAACAAAGCTAAGAGTTTGAGAGTCCTAAATAATGACCAATGCATGCCGCCGGGGTGGAGGGCAGGGAGTAAGAATATCACCTCAGATAACATATGTTCTGTTATCTATCTATCTGTATTTATTTATTTATTTATTTTAGTATTTATTTATTCATTTTTGGTTAATTCTCACCCAAGAATGTTTTTTCATTGATTTTTTTTAAGAGAGTAGAAGGGAGGAAGTGAGAGAGGAAGAGAAGAAGAGAGAGAGAGCATGAAACAGCAGTGAGAGACACATGGATTGGTTGTCACATGAATGCACCTCAACTAGGGCCCAGTATCAGGAGATGAACCTGAAATCCAGGTATGTGCCCTTGCCTGGGAATCAAACCTGTGACCCTTTGGTGCACAGGCTGAGGCTCTACCACTGAGCCACACCAGCCAGGGTTCTATTATCATTTTAAGTGAAACTTTGTCATCCATCCAGTCATAATGGATAACTTTATAGATCTTAGAATCCATTGTGATTATTAATACTCTTTTAGGTCATTATGACAAAACTGTCAATAAATAAGATGAGAAGAACTCTTATATTTCAAGTGACAAAATGAAAATTTACACAGTTAATAGACAACCGATTTCCTCATGCATCATTGCCACTGAGAGTGTTTTTCCTTCCTTTTGCCTCTATACAGAGATCACTACTGTGCCCACAGGGCTGAAATGGAGAAGTGGGCTATGGATGAAATGAATTAATGTTCACATCCCCTTCAAGTACTCTGCAGTTCCTGTAATACATGTCAACAGAACACAGTGCTGTGCTTGGACAAAGGTCATTAAATATTCACTGTGCCCCAGCCACGGCAGATAATGTGTGTCAGTTGTATACAGTTTATTTCTTATGCAGCAATGTTCATTGCATTGTCTCACTTAACGCCAAAGCAAGACTGTCTTATAGAATGGGAAGTTGTTGCCCACTTAGTTGCACTTACAGTTGTGACATTGAGAAAGTCAAGCTAATAACGCTTAAACTTGTGAATTCTCCTGACTCCCAGTTTAGCTGGGAGTTTCTACTCTTGCCACTGTAGAAACAAGAAAGATTCTGCACTTGAAGAGTTAATAATCTAGGAGGATGTATCAGGTTTATGTTGAGAGGGACTCACCCCCCATCAAAGTGACTTCACTTTAAACTTGAAAGGGTCAGCATTCCTGTAGAACAGACCACAACTGGGAAAGAAATCCCTCTGTATTTCACTCTGCAAAGAGTGAAAAATACAAACCAAAGCCTTAACAGTAACTTACTACCAGCCTATTAATAGGAATAAATTCTATCTCAAAGAGTTTTTTCATGTTTATGTTTTATTTCATGACTTCTGGCAATTTCTGAACCAAAATAAGTATTTGGTTTTGTTACTTATGGTTGTAAAAGTTCTTTTGGTTCTGGCCAGGTAGAGTGTCATCCAGATATGCCCAGGGTATAGGTTCAATCCAGTCAAGGCACATTCAAGAAGTAACCAATGAATGCATAAGTAAATAACAAATCAGTGTCTCTCTCCCTCCTCTCTGTCTCCACCTTCATCCCCCTTTTCTCTCTTTAAATCAATAAATTAAAAATAAATTTTAAAAACCTTTTTTAAAAGTCCTCTTAAATATAATCAAAGCTAATAGTTACTAAATGAATTTTAAAAGTTAGGTTTTAAAAGGAAACAAATCCCTTTACTATATCTAGAAATATATACATTTTTCAACATATTGATATAGAACAAGTCCTTCAAGTATGAATCTGTTGATTGAAATCCTAAAATGTCTTTCTTACAGTACCCCATACTCCCAGTATGCATTTTATTGAAATACAGTGAAAACCTAAAGATTCCTATAATAATCCATTTGAGTGCAAAACCTTTTGGAAATTTAATATCTCCCCAATTTTTCATAGTTGTCTTGCCCATATATATAATTCAACAGGTTTATTTTTTATTTACTTTTATCATCTGTCCAAAATATTCAACTTACTTTTCATAGAAATAATATCCTATTCTTATCCACATTCAATGTCATTAGTTTCTATAATTCTTACTTAAAATTTAATTATAAAATATACAGTATACAACTGTCATAAGTAAGTTTGAGAATCAACAACTCATTCTTGGCAAGAAAACAGAGAGGCATACAGGCTTGATATGGCCTACTAGTTCTGAGCACTTACCATGTCCTGACCATAAGTTAGTATGTGTTTCCCAGGAAATGGAAAATTTAGAATATTTCAGTGAGTCAGTCTAACAGAGGTGAATTTAAAGAATAACAATTCCATCTTATGAATACCTAAAAGTCAATAAAAGCTCACCTGCCTCTCTTGGCTTGATTATGAACTCCATGGGGACTGAGCTCCCTAAAAAAACTAACACGCAGTTACACACCTCACAAATCAAGCTAAACATCTGACTAATTCTAATAAAGCTTATTTAAAAAATGAAATAATCAGTAAGTCATTGAATGTAGTGAGTCCATATGCCTGCAAAACTGCTGGTTCCTGTTTTCAAAATAATTTTGCTATCTCCCTTTTAAAACCACAAGTGATGCTATGTTTAAATATGCAGAAAAAATTATGTAATAATAAGCTTGAACTGTAAGGGGAAGCAAGACTCAGGTTTGTAAATGATCTGGAAACCTGTTAGGGCCATTACAAAGGGAACCAGCAGAACCACATTGAATGAGGAAGCCACATCTTTATTTCTAAATTAGCAATAACACACTAACTAAGGTAAAAAGAACAATGAAATGAAACTGCAGGGAAGCTGGTGATTGTGGTGATGAAAATCATAAGAGAATTTACACAGAAGAACAATCTCTGCAACTGTTTATTCCTCTTCCTAGTGCATGAAAGATAAAAGACAGTAAATACGAGTTCTCAGGAAGACAGAAGAGAACTTCTAGCAGCAGGTCAGGAATGCTAAAACACCTGAGAAGGCCTGGCCTCTGCTACCTCACAGCCTGGAAGAAGCAGTAAGCTATTGGTGGCTATAATTGGAAAGAAGCTAATCGCTGTGTGCCCTGGAAGGTTGGGACCTAAAATCAAGACTGTTTTATTCAAATCTGGAGAGAGGCAGCATGAGACAACTGACAGAGACATAAAAGGCAGAATTTGATCATTTCGCACTAATTTTCAACTACTGTTCACATTTTCTTAAATTTTGCATTCTATTGTATATCAAACATTCAAACTTTATGTTGGTATCAATGGATTATTTATTTTTTTAATATGTTTTTATTGATTTTTAGAGAGAGAACCATCCATTGGTTACCTCCTGCATAGACCCTCCTGGGGATCAATCCTGAAACCAGAGCAGGTACCTGGACTGAGAATCAACTTCATCCTCTGGGTGCATGGAAAAATGCTCAACCAACTGAGCCATGCTGGCCATTTTATTTCAATTAGTCCTATTTTCATGGCAAAAATCTGAGAAGTATGGGCTCTTCTCCATATCACAGTTGAAGTTGAAATTGAAAATCTGACACTTCAAAGCCATAGTGAGCCATGACCATCATCCAATCAAAAGATTATCCTAAATGTAGATGAAATTATGAATGTGAACAGCTCCTGGAGTTGCAAGCTTGCAAGTTAAGACAAGAACATGAAAGAACCATCATACAGATTTTTTCATGACTTATTTACATTTTTACTTCCTATACACATATTTGGAATTATCTGGCTAGTCATAACTATTATAATCACAGAGGTAAAATGAGACTATTAAACAAAAGACAAATGGAACTTGTAATTAAATACCTAATGATAAATATAGCAAGACAGTTTTGGCAACTTTTACAGAGGAGACTCAATACCTCTATTAATAAAAGGCCATTCTTAAAATAAGCTGTTGCCATCAGCTTGCTTTCTTATAGAGGCACAGAGAAGAATCTGAGCAAAGGGGTGTAGAGTGAAAAATAACACTGACTTCTTACTAAAAAACACTAACCCTAATTGGAAATGTGAATTAGGTATCATGAGGAGATCTACAGATACCGCCAGTGTGAGGAACTGCATTCCATCCTAAAGCAGTTCTTCAGAAACGTCTTCTAGTTGTTCTTTTAAAAAAGAATTTATCATTGGAGATAAGAAAACAATATTGGTGTTTTCCAATGGTCTTAGGCTCTACAGCAAGGTCACCTAGTACCATCAGAAAACACAGATATTTACATTATGATTCATAACAGTAGCAAAATTACAATTATGAAGTAGCAACGAAAATAATTTATGTTTGGGGGTCACCACAACATGAGGAACTCTATTAAAGGGTCGCGTCATTAGAAAGGTTGAAAACCATTGTTCTAGGGCAGTGGTCGACAAACTGCGGATCAAGAGCCACATGCGGCTTCAAGCTGCAGTTTGCCACTCTGTTGACTAATGAGTTTGCCAACCACTGACCTAGACTCTCGATTCCAATAATTATAGGCTGTTGTTATTCTTTGTGATTAAGCCCCTACCACAGTGGCCGGCAAACTCATTAGTCAACAGAGCGGCAAACCACAGCTCCCGAGCCGCGGTTTGCCAGCCACTATTCTAGGGCATCAAACCATCTTCCCAGTCATTCCTTTAAACGTCCTCAATTTGTGCCTGTTCTTCCCAAACTGTGGCCTTAAGGCTAAAAGTAACCAGGAAAGTGTTGTTGAAACTCAGAAGAAAAAAAAGGAAAATGCCTCTTCTTTTCTGATATACATTTCTATTTATTTATTAAATAGAGGCTCGGTGCATAAAATTTATGCAGGGGGTGGGGGGGAGGGCAGGTCTCCTCAGCCCAGCCTGCACCCTATCATAATATGGGACCCCTTGGGGGATATCTGACTGCACCAGCAGTCAGACATCCCTCTTGTAATCCTGGACTGCTGGCTCATAACTGCTTGCCTGCCTGCCTGCCTGTCTGCCTGATCACCCCTAACCACTCTGCATGCCTGCCTAATTTCCCTTCACCACTCTACCTGCCTGCCTCATTGACTCTAACCACTTGCCTGCCTGCCTGGTCACCCCTAACCACATGCTTGCCTGCCTGATTGTCCCTAACTAATTACCTGCCTGCCCAATCACCCCTAACTGCTCCCCTGCCTACCTGCCTGATCACCCCTAACCACCTCTGCCTCGGCCCCTGCGGCCACGACTTCATTGGGAATGACATCCAGAAGGTGGTTTGGCTGCTCAGTCTAATTAGCATATTATACTTTTATTATTACAGATTTAGCCAGTGTGGTACTAGCCTCTATGACAACATCAGACAGATGGTTCATATCAAATGTATATTGCCAGCTCAAACCTCAGTTCCATACAAAAGCAAGTTCTATGCTATGTCTGTCCCCACCCTTGTATAGTTGAGACTGTAAGCGAAGGATCTTTCTTCTTCAGTAAAAGTAATCTTCTTAGATCTAACATAATACTACAGTTTGATCATTTTTAAATGGATCCTAAGGCCACTGTGCACAATAAGATCACTTTCCTTTCAGGCTACACATCACATATTTTAAAAAGTTAAATTTTTCTATATATGTATTAAATGTATTAAATTTTAAAAATAATTTGAAGGAATGAGGATAGAGCTACACCATACATAACTAGATTTCTTTTCTTCTTGCTGACAATAGTTCATTTATAGGCAAACTACAGATCGAGACATTTGATTATTAATCTATCTAGGGGTACTAGCATCTAGCTTATATTTTTTATAACTAATCCACAAATACATCAGAGATAACTTGCAAAATGTCTTAATGAAGTCAAGTTCCCAAGTATAGATGTTTTCATATTTTGTTCTACATGTATCATTTTCATGTCAAAGATAATAACGTGGTAAGTACATCACTTGGTATTTATGAATTCACAAGTTATTACCTTTTCTCTCCAGGGGAGAGTGGATTACAATTAGCAGGGTATAGAATACCTGAAATGAAATGGGGACGTGGTATAGGAGGAGGAGGAGGAGGAGGAGGAGGAGGAGGAGGAGGAGGAGGAGAGGGAGGGGAGGGGGAGGAGGAGGAGGAGGGGGAGAGGGAGGCGGAGGAGGAGGAGAAGGAGAAGAAGGAGAAGCAGAAGAAAAAGAAGAAAAAGAAGAAGAAGAGGAAGAGGACGAAGCAGCAGCAAATAGGAGAAATGAAAGGTAACCTCATCTAGTTTGCCATTTCACTTCAATTAACCCTATTTACCTATCCACTTCCATATGGACAAACAGAATTCTGTGCATAAAGGGTGATCTGTCCTGAAATGCTAATTACATCCAAAGCTTAGCAACAATGTTGACATTTTCATGAATTGATCACTGGTATGAATTGTAAAGATAATTTTTAACAAAGACAACATCAATATAAGAGTTCTGTTAGCTTTTACCATTACACATGCAACATACACACACATTCGGATAGCTCTCTTATCTCTAAATGCAAATAATAAAAATTTGGGGCTAATCTTTTGAGAACTTTAATCAAATAACATGATAGGTTTTAGTAGTAGAGCAACATTCATGTAGTAAAAGTAATGAAGCCTTCCACTGGGGAGTTTATCTTTCCCTTTTTAAAACCTATGCCAATAAAAATGAAATAATAAAGAAACAAACTTTTAATGGCCTATAGATAATGACACCCCTGCTAAGATACTAGTTTAGTACCCTGCAGTTTAAACAGTTGCCACTTGTCAGATAATTGCTTGTGCTATTTCCCATCTTTGCATTAAAGTAGAGTGCTACATTGGCATTTTTGATGCACTTTGTTTTTGAAAGCAAAGTTGGCATATAAGAATCATTGAAATGCCCTATCCAATTATCTTCACTGGTTGGAAGGCTGCTGGGGGAGAGGAGGGGCCTGGGAGGGAGGGAAGTCCAACGAAAAATCAACATCATAAAAAGAGTTTTGTTGTCTATATAACCTAATTTTCCATCTTACCTCTGAAAAAAATAACTCATCTCCTTCCATATGCAGGGCCATAATTAGCTCCATCTTCCATGCTCAACTCAGGATTCCATATTCACTTTCAGTTTGCATAGCTAACCATTCTGCCCTTTATAATTTTCTATTTTTACACCTTTTTAAACATCCTTTGGCCTAGACTTCCGCCCAGTGGAACATTCCTCAAAGACTTGTTTTGTTCATGTAGTGTTGTGCCCAGTGTTCAGGATCCCCAAAAACCCACCAGGAAGGAGCCCAGCCCCATGCAAAAGCAAAATAACCTTTATTCGTGCTAGCATGAGCTCCCATCCCAGCAAACACCGGTGCTTCAAGGAGAGAGAGTGTGCTCTGGGGAAACAATGGGCTTTATAGCAGTGGGGTGGGGGGAACATTCATAGCCCCCATTGATTGGTCAGGGGGCAGGATCAAGGGTCTGGTTACGCAGGGAATACTGTGCAGTTAGCCTGATTTGGGCTGAGTCCACTTCTCTGCATTCCTGTTGGCAGGTTTGTGCAACTGTTACATTCTTGCGCTTTACAGGGAAGAGCAGCAAGAAGAGTTGCAGAACGGCGGGTACAGAACAAAGAAAACATTATGACAGTAACAAAAAAGAACTTCATGGAGTCAATCTAATTAAGCTCTATCAATGGATCTCAAGGAAAGAGAATATGCTTTCTGCCTGTATTTTCAAAACCCCTAACCACTGAGCATAAATACATGAAACTAAGGCAGAACTGTTTTGCCTCATACTGGACCTTCTGTTGGCTCTAGTTTTATGTTGTTATCTTTTAGTGTGTTTCTAACTCCACTGTATGTCAAAGTGCAATGGACACGTTAAACAAGGAAGGAAGACTTTATTTAAGATTGGTACAATAGGGATCAAGATTATTGCAATAGGAAAAGAGACTAAACTCAAATTCACAGAAACAAAAAGTGGAAAAGATTTGAAGCCTGGGGTGAGCTAGTAAAGAAGTACAGAGGACATTGGGAGAGTGGGGGTGGGGGGGTTGTCAATATGATTATGTCTTCTGTGTTTGTTAATTGGCACCTATTGAAGTTAAGCTCCTACCCTCCCACAGAACTTGTAAAACAGAAGCTAGAAGTTCTCATCTGTCATGAGAAGGGATTGCATTTCAAAAGAATGACTGCCAGGGGCCTAGAGTCCAGAAGAAAACTATTTAGTTAGTCAAAGTGAGGGAGAACAGGCCTTCTGAATCACCTATCAAAATTAGATGTGGAGAGCCGATCTTCTCTGCAGTCCATCTAAAGGCCAGGGAGTAATGAGCAATTGAGCAATAAGATAACCAAGAGCAGAAAGCTACCATCCACTCTCAACCATTTGCCTGGCCAGCTTTATGAAATCACAGCTAATATCACTCTTCATGAAAATCAAGGCATTTATTCTTTTTAATTGAATGATTATTACAGATAATCATTAAATAATAAAAAAGACGACATAAATTTGAGTATATTATTCCTCTCACTCACAATAAATCGTATCCTTTCCACAGGCAGAAAAATTTGACTAAAAAGTCAAATTTCCCTAGAAATTACTATAGTTTTATAAAACTGATGTAAAAACGCCAAGAGGCCAATATCTGATTTTTTTCTATAGGACACAAAGAAGTTGCCCCTTGGATCTGTGATGCTACATGAAAGATATATCATAACCCATAAAGTCACCAAGCCACACAACAGAAAAAGTTATATAAAAAAAGATAATATTCAGAAGATTAGTTCTTAGTTCTGACTTCCACTCACTTATACATCAAGCTTACCTCTAATCATCCTATTTCAACCCTTGTTTTATGCCCTGCCCTTCCAGGGAGACACCTCATTTTATCGAACACTCGCTCTCCACTCATCCACTTCTCTCCCCATTTTATTACTGTCCCAGTATTTTCGTAGGGCAGCAATTTCCTGGAGGGTCAGGCTGTTTGATAACTGAGCCATTCTACCACTGGGATCCTTTCATTCCTCTTCATCTAGCCAACATGAACTCATTCTTCCAAAATTGGAGCTCACATTTTTCACAAGGTCTTTCCTGACCTGCCTTTCTCAAAAAATGCCCCTTCTCTCTGATCCTCCGACAGTTTGACATGCTTCTATTACAGCACATATCCTTCTGTGCTATAATTATAGGTTCATTTGTCACTACACAGTGGCTCCTTATGGAAAATAACATAGTTTATTCATCCATCCTTGACCTCTCAAACCACTCAAACACCTACTGAATTAATTAAAAATGTATTTTAAACATCCCCTGACATGCATTTTATGATCAGTGCTAAGTGCGAGTCGGTCCCCTGGCATCTATCTCCTTCCTGGCTCTGGACATAGTGGGTTAGGTCAGTTTTTAGAGCTTATTATCCTTTTCTCTTTTCAGCAGGGTATACAATTAGTGCCCTCTTAAATATAAAAAGAGAAAATGGTGCTATAAGTATGTTCTACAGATATAATAACCCCAGCATTGTTTAACTTACCTTTCAGAACAAATGTTTGAAATATATACATATTTGGACCTATTAGTGTTAGCACAGGTAGAAAGCTGGTTATTAATAAAGAAAGGGAGCCAAGGGAAACATACAATAAGCGTAATAAACTAGGGAGCTGAATCAAATATGAAGGCTAATGTACTAAGCAGCTGGCTGGGACATGAAGCCTGCTTCTCTAGGAAGTACAGCACCCTTCACCCTCAGGACTTAATCCCTGAGCACTCCCCCAGCAGGCAGGAAGAGTCTCCTGGGATAACTGGTACCTGGATTACCTGATGAAGCAGGAGGGAATTTACTTAATTTACAAGCAGATAGAAACCCAGAGGGCCAGGGAGATAAGCCCATGCGCAGTACAAGCCAAAGGGGTGCAGGGGGATGTCCTTCTACTTTGAGATATGCACTTTAAGACACCTGCAGAAGCCAACATTGTAACTGAAAAGGAGTGAAGCCTAGTCCGGGGAAAGGATTGAATTGGAAAAGGGCACAGAACCTGAAAAGTCTAGGACAGGAATTGGCTAAGGGGAGGGCCCAGCACAAGCCCAGGGTAGATTGGGTAATTTGATAGAGTTGGCTCCTTCCTGAAAACCAAGAAAATAGATGAGGATGACTAGGAATCTTGGGGCAGTTGATGCTGGAGCCTGCCTGCCCTCTACATCCCCAATGGTGTATTATTTCCCCTTTTCCCCAACAACTCCTACCTCTATGTTTAAGCTTCTCCCATCCATGTGACCTTTGAAGTTCCTCTGGACATTGCAAAAGAACCCATTTTCACCAGCAACATTAGGATTTATAATTAATAACCATTATGACAAATTTTTAAAACCCAGGAAATCAATAAGATATCAAACACAATATCAAGAAAAATCAACCTGGATATTTTCCTTATCCAATTTGATTTAGGTGTTTGAGGCCAGCATTTATTCTGCTGGAAGCTTTATAGACTTCATCTACACAGAAAATGTTTCCAAATGCACCCTGTGCTCATTCTAAGATTTATTTTTATCTGCTCCATTTGGTCTGCTATGGGGAAAGGAAAGAACAAAGAAATAGAGAAGTATTTCCCCACATCTTTATACTAAAGCACATTTTATGGAACCTAAAAATTAGAAGAAATTTTCTGAAATAACTTCTCTGAGTCTAGTCCATCCACTCCCCTGACGAGTGAAACCCAGGTCCTATTGGAACATTTCACCTAATGAGTGTGCCTCCCTTCAGGAGGCCCTGCTGCCTGCTGCTGCTCGGCTCTGATGGTCTGAAAGTGACCAATTTGAAGTGAAGCCAGCCGGCACAGACTTCCAGGTTGAACAGATTATGTGAATTCATCTGTGATATTCCACTTTGGTCTTCTTTTTCCAGCTCAACTTCCTACACAACATAGTTTACAGATGACTTTTCATTTTGTCCATCTCTTCCCAGACATTTTCTAACTTCCTTTTCTTTATGTGTTTGGGTTGGTTGATTAAAATTTGTTTTTAATCAGTTTCTAAGAATTAAATCTTTTATTACACAACCATCAATTTAATTAAAAGCTTTGAATCCTCACTGATAAACTTGTAGAAAGATTTTCAGACTAAGGGAGAAAATTAATAGACAGTGATCTCTAGCTCAATTCAGAGATTAAAATTTAAAAATGAGTAACTCAAGACATGTGTGATTTATACTTTAGGACATATTGATTTGCCTTTTCTATGCTATAATATTTTCACAGCTTAGTCTCAGTTTAAAAAAACAAAAAATGGAAAACAAATATTTTAATTTCAGAATAAAATTAGCCCACTGATCAATAGTAAGCTACTTATTTTTGTCAGGCACACAGGTATCTGCTCTATGAACCTGCTTTTAGAAACTTGTCAACCCCGCTAAGCTCAAGTTGTTCTTTTCTTCCCTTTCCTTCCTTCTTTATTTCATTTTCCTAGTTTCCTTAAATAGGTAAAATAATTGATAGTTTTTAGCATGCCTACTGCAACTAGAGACATTCTCTGACTATTAGCAAGCAGGTATACAGTTTCCTAGCTGAGAGTTTATAGCCCCTACCAACAGTTGTTTCACTCAACAACTGTCTATTAACTACACACGGGAGAAAAGAAAACCAGTCTTTGCAACCTTTTCATTTATAAAGTGCTTTGCAAGTGACTTGAGCAGGCATCATGGAAATATGGAGCAGGAGTCTCAGAATTAACTAGTCATTCTAGTAGACTTCCTGAAGCAGGACAATACTGATGAAAAAATTTAAGGAAGAAGTAAGAGACATAAAGACATGGGAAAGAGGTGTTCTAGGCTGGGCACAACTCTTTTAAGAGAAAGGGGCTTGACTTTCAGCTTAAGCAAGTCTTCTTCTGTATGGTTTTTATATTTCCCAAATTAAACAATGACTCTATCTACTGTCTATCAGGAATTTAAAACACAGGAATTTATCAGCCCACTTCCTTACAACAGAGAGTTTTATACTTAGCAGAGTAATCAGCCATAATATCCACAACACTAACAACTAAATAGCTTCTAAAATAATAGACATTTAAAAATAGATAATAATGAATGTGTTTACTACTTACTGTCATGGATATCATGGTGTCTGTGCTTTATATTGCTAAATCAACAGAAAGGAATAGACTTAATAACTTCCTGTGACATAATAAGTTAAGATTTAATGATATATCCTCTTACTTTTATAGAGGGTCGAATAAGGGAAATGTAAATTTAAACAATGTTTCTTTAAAACAATCATTAAAAACTACTCACTTGCTACACAATCATTGATTCACATAAGAACATATTTCACAAAGGTAAACCTCCAAACACAAATTTAAGTATTTTATATTACCAGGTAAAAATTATACAGCTCATTATATTTCTTTTTCCCATGGCTATCATAAGCTAACTGCAATACCCAGCTGCAAGAATTCCTTTGTTCATTTTAAGATATTTGGTGCTTCTTTTACTTTTGTTATTTTATTATTTTCATTGTGGAAAGAACACAACACAAGATCTATTCTCTTACCAAATTTTTAAGTGTAAATTAAATTATTGTTGACTACAGGTATAGTATGAGCCAATCTCTAAAGTTTATTCATCTTCCTTGACCTAAATTTTATGCCCATTAATTAATAACTTTCCATTCCACTCCCCTCTCCAGTACCTGGCAATGAACCTTCCCATTCTTTGATTATATAAATTTGACTATTTTAGATACCCTATATTAGTGGAATCATGACATACATATTTGTCTCTCTGAGATTGATTTCTTTCACTTAGCATAATATCTTCAAGGTCATCTGTGTTGTCACATTTTGCAGAATAAGTTTTATATAAATAACTAGAGGCCCAGTGCATGAAATTTGTGCATGGGGGGAGGCTGTCCTTCAGCACAGCCTGCACCCTCTCCAATCTGGAACCCATAGAGGGATGTTCCACTTCTCATTTAGGCCTGATTGGAGCCTGAATAGCCAGTCGGACATCCCTCTCACAATACAAGACTGCTGGCTCCCAACTGCTCACCTGCTTGCCTTCCTGATTGCCCCTACCCCCTTCTGCCTGCCAACCCAATGACCCCTAATTATTCCCCTGACAGCTTGATTGATGCCTAACTGCTCCTCTGTCAGCCTGTTTGCCCTTAACTTCCCTCCCCTGCAGGCCTGGTCACTCCTAACTGCCCTCCTCTGCAGGCCTGGTCCCTCCCAACTTTCCTCCCATGCTGGCCATCTTGTGGTAGCCATTTTGTATGTACATGGGGACAGGATCTTTGACCACATGGTGGTAGCCATCTTGTGTGTTGGAGTGATGGTAAATCTTCATATTAATCTTTTATTAGATAGGATAGAGGCCTGGTGCATGGGTGGGGGGCAGCTGGTTTACCCTTAAGGGTGTCCTGGATCAGTGTAGGGGTTCCTGTGGAGTGTGGGGCAGCCTGAGCAAGGGGCCTGAGGTAGTTTGAAGGCCAGCCACCCCCCCCCCCCCAGTAACCCAAGTGGAGGCCCTGCTATCTGGGATTTATTTATCTTTTACAATTGAAACTTTGTAGCCTTGAGCAGAGCCAAGCCTCCTGCTCACTTAGTAGCAACCATTTCTTTTGGGATTTATTTATCTTCTATAATTGAAACTTTGTAGCCTTAAGTGGAGGTCAAGACAGGCCAAGGTGTGTAGAAAGCTAGGCTTCCTCCATTGCCAGGGGCAACCCTAGCCTCCTGCTCTCTCCAATTCCGTGGCTGCCACCATTTTTGTTGGGATTTATTTATCTTCTATAGTTGAAACTTTGTAGCCTTTAGTGGAGGCCTGGGCCCGCCAGGGTGTATGAAAGCTTTTCTTCCTCCATCTCCGGGGAAACCCAAGCCTCCCTCATGCTTTCTCCATGGCTGTAGCCATCTTGGTTGGGGTTAATTTGCATAATCATCCCTGATTGGCTGGTGGGCATGGCTTGTGGGTATAGTGGAATGGTTAATTTGCATATTATTCTTTTATTAGATAGGATTGAAGTATAGCATACACACATTATTTATATAGAGCTTGACTAATTATACAAAGTGATCCCAAAAAAGCAAACTAATGACCACATAGACCAAGAAGTGGAATCTGATCACACTCAGAAGTCCTCTGTAAGCCCCCTTCCAATCACAACCACCATCATCTACTCTATAAAGTTAATTATAGTAAAAAGAATTAAAATATCTCTTCTTCTTCTTTCTTTCTCTTCCTGATGATTTATAGTTTACTAGTACATGTCTGAAATTTTACTACTCACTGTAGTAAAATTCTGGGATGTGTTAATAATGCATAGGATGACTTCAAATAAAAATTTTAATGCTTTGAGGAAGTAATTTAAAATCTCATTGGAATTCTTTAATTTCCCTGTAAAATTTATTCTAACCTTAAATGTTGTGTCTGGGTTTCTTTTCTTTCTTTATTTTTTGCCTTTATTTTTTTCTTAGAGTGGTTATACAGAAAAGTTGAAAACCCATAGCAACATGAAAGGAAGTGTGAGGTTGTGGAAAAAGACAAATATACTTTTAAGTGTGAAATGTACTTCATGTCCTTCAACAATGGGAGCTTTTCATGGAACAGGTTAATTGGGTATCCTGTGGTGCGGAGGTGCTACAATTCACAAGAACTGTTAACCCTGAAAAGGCTATAACTTGTTACCTTGATATTTCCTATCTACCATCATCAAGCTCTTCTATGTGACTTTTCAACAACAGTTTTCTTTGTTATTAAACACACACACACACACACACACACACACACACACACACACACACATCAGTGAAAGGACCAACATATAGCTGCAATAGCTGTAATAGCAGCTGCATTTTGTTCTTTCTTTGCATGGCAAATATTATGGATTTAAATCTTCAAAGAATAAAGTGATGCTTATATTGCAATACAGGTTAATATAAGAACAAAATTTTAATGAAGTGCCTGATTAAAGAACTTAATACTTGTGACCTCTGTTTTCTTTTTCTTTCTTCTCTTTTCTTATGGCCAATAGATACTGAGCACTTACAATGTACCAGGCACTTAGTTGAGCAGCATCATCCTCTGGTATCCAGGAGCACCTGGTCCAGATTCCAGGACTGACTGTGGATACCAAAATCCACACATGTTCAAATCTCTTATGTAAAATGGCATAGTAGTTGCATATAACCTCCGCATGTCCTCTCTTATACTTTAAATAATTTCTAGATCTAGATTACTTGTAATAGCTAATACAATGCAAATGCTATTCAAGGTTCCAATTATATTGTATTGTTTAAGGAACAATGACAAGAAATAAAAGTCTGTACATATTCAGTACAGGTGCAACCATTGTAGGCCTAATTGCACAGTACACACATCAACAACAATATAACATTTTTTCAAATATTATTTATCTTTGATTGGTTGAATCTGCATACTTGGAACCCACAAGTATGGAGGACCAACTGTACTGTACAGGAATTATTAATTTTTACAAAAACCCCATAAAGTATGTACTATTACCATTATGTCTTTTCAAGATTATCACTAAAGACTTGCCTACTATATAGTTCATTGGCTCATACAGGAATTTAATATTCTAAAAATGTAAAAATCAACACACAACTTTGGGTATACAATTTTATAGATACTAAGAAGTATACAACCCATTATGTTTCTTTTTCCAGTAAAAGTCATGAGCTGACTATAGTTCCCAACTGCAGGAAGACACTTTTTTGTAGAGGCAAAGAAGTCCAATAACTTCATAGTCATAGGAAGTAGAGTAATCCAGATTTAACTGAGACTCTAGAACCTGTGGTCTTACCTCCTAAGCTACAATGTCTTGTAGAAACTTTTACTAACAATCACATGCCCCCCAATAATTTCTTAAAACACTTCCTCATGTCATATAAGTATATTTATGTTTTATATCTCCAAACATATTAAAGTTTTGCAGATATATACTGACCCACATTTTAATTCTGAAGTTTCAGAAATGCCACTTTGACAAATTTCAGACATGTACTAGTAACTGTAAATTATGAGGAGGTTTAGGAGGATTTAGAGTAATAGGATGAGGTAGGGTAGGGAACAGATCCCAATCTTCAATATTGTAGTCAAGGTAGGCCAAGTTGAGAAGTGAGATTTGAACAAAGATTTGATGGGAGAGGGGAGTGAGGGAGTTTATGAAGGGAATATTGGGGGCACAAAGGGTTGGGCAGGAGTTCAGACAGAAGTACCAATCAGAGTGAAGGCCTTGAGAAGAGACTATGCCCACTAACCTAGTGTTACAGAAAAGCAAGTATTTAGCTGGAAATGGTGAGGGACGAGAAAAGTAGGAAATATTATCAAGTAGGAAAGAGGTTGAAGACCCTGATCATCGAAGGCCTTGCACATGCTACAGATACTGTCTTTTACTCTACATGAAGTGGGGATTCCCTAGAGGGTTTTGATTTATGTGAAACAATGTTTTAAAAAGATCATTCTGACATCTGTGCTCAGAACCGTCACAGATGGATGAAAGTTAAAGCAGAAGACCCTGTTGGAATGTTTGTTGCCTAATCCACTAATCCAGGCAAGAAATAATTTTTAAAATTAATAAGATGTAAGCTATTAGAAGTAGTAAGAAAGGATCAGATTCCAGATTATTTTGAAGTTTAAAGAGGTACTCCAAGATTTTCAGACAGAGTGATTAGTAGGATAGAGTTACTATCAAATGAGACAGTAAATGGCTGCTCAAGGAATGGGTTTGGATGGGAGGAGAAATCAGAAGTTAAGTTTGGACATGTTGAGAGTGAGGTAATTATACATCCAAGTAAAGAATTCAGCAGACACATGAAAGATATGGGTCTAGAGCTTGGCATAGAAGTCATGTTGAAACTATACATTTGGTGTGAAATACTAATCATTTATACACATGGAAAGGCAAATTAATCAGAACAGAAAATATTCCCTATAGGTGTGTGAGTAAGGATAACAATTTTGATAGAGTTTTAAGTGCAGGAGGGAGAGAAGTTAAAAAAGGTGGTATAATTTGAGCATATTTAAAGACCTCTGAGGGGTATCCGAGGGCAAAATGCCTCCATGTACCTTTATCTCAACACAAAAAGATACATTATTATCATTATTACTTTTATGGTGGAGGTCTAGAAGGTGTAAAGAAGTGAGATGACATGGCAAGGATTGTACAGTAAATTTAGTCAGAACTTGCAACTGGCTATTCATATTTCTCTCCAGTATGGTTTTAT
>JAAGEH010000014.1:10239726-10302609 GCA_011751065.1 Lasiurus cinereus | reverse complement strand
TACCTTTGAGCTTGTCTGTGTGTACTTCCTTTTCTTCATTTATTGATTCCATGTATAAGAAAGATTATAAGGTATTTGTCTTTCTCTATCTGATTTATTTTGTTTAGCATAATGCCCTCAAGATCCATTCATATTGATGAAAATGGCAAGATTGCATTCTTTTTTATGACTAAATAATATTACATTGTATATATGGAATATATACAATATTTTTCGATTTATCAATCAATCAACATTTAGGTTATTTCCATATCTTGGCTATTGATAATTCTGCAATGAACATAGGAGTGCATTTATCGTTTCAAGTTAGTGTTTTCATCTTCCTATAAATACCCAGAAGTGGAATTGCAGGATCATAAGATAGTTAGTTCTATTTGCAGTTTTTTGAGGAAGTTCATACTGTTTTTCATAGTGGCTGTACCAATTTACATTCCCATGAGAAGTGCAAGAGGGTTCCCTTTTCTTTTTTTTAAATATATTTTGTTGATTTTTTTACAGGGAGGAAGGAAGAATAATAGAGAGTTAGAAACATTAATGAGAAAGAGACATCAATCAGCCACCTCCTGCACACCCCCTACTGGGGATGTGCCCACAACCAAGGTGCATGCCCTTGACCAGAATCGAACCTGGGACCTTTCAGTCCATAGGCTGACGCTCTATCCATTGAGCCAAACCGACTAGGGCAAGGGTTCCCTTTTCTTCACATCTTTACCAATACTTGTTATTTATTATCTTTTTAATAGTCATTCTAACAGATGTAAAATGTTATCTCATTGTGGTTTTGATTTGCATTTCCCCGATGATTAGTGATGGTGAGGATCTTTTCAGGTACCTATTGGCAAGCTATATGTTTGCCCATTTTTTTATAACATTTTTTACTACTGAGCTCTATGAGTTATATATATCTTTTAAATATATTAGTCCCATATCAGTTATGTTTAAAATATTTTCTCTCCTTCCCTCAGCTGATTTTTCATTTTGGTCATGGTTTCCTTTGTTGTACAGAGCTTTTTAGTTTGACATAGTTCAGATTGTTTATTTCTGTTATTGTTGATTTCATTTTGGGTGTCACATTTAAAATTGCATCATTAAGATCTATGTCAAGGAGTTTACCACCTATGTCTTTTTTTAGAAGTTTTAGATTTTAAGTCTTAGATTCAAATCTTTAATCCATTTTTAGCTAATTTTTTATATAGTACTAGAGGCCCAGTGCATGAAATTCATGCACAGATAGGGTACCTAGGCCTGGTCAGCAATCAGAGCGATCTGCAGGGTACCAGTGGGGCAATCAGGAGCCTCTGCTTGCACCCACCTTGGCTGGCCTGGCACCACCCACTTGCTGACCCTGCCTCCCCCTCCACCCCTCCACAGCTGCTGCCACTGGTCGGGCCTGTGGACTAGAACATCTTCCCCCTGGTGGTCAGTGTGCATCATAGCAACCAGTTGTTCCATAAGTTGTTCCACTGTTTAGTCAATTTGCATATTAGGGTTTTATATCCATAATAATAAAAGGGTAATATGCCTCCTTCCTGATGTCATTCTGGATGTCCTGCATGACAAAGCTGGGGCCAGAAGGAAGCAGCTCAGGTCCTGGGTGCCTGCAGGTGGCCCAAGGGAAGCAGTTCAGGTCCTGAGTGCCTGCAGTTGGCCTGAGGGAAGCCAGCCTGGGTCCTGGGTGTCTGCGGGCAGCCAGAGAAGGGAAGCAGCCCAGGTTCCAGGTGCCAGAGGAAAGCTGTGCTGGCAGCCAGGAGAAGAAAGTCCTACTCTTGCGTGAATTTTCATGCATCAGACCTCTAGTGGATAGATAAGATATTGGTCCAGTTTCATTATTTTGGACATAGCTGAACAATTTTCCAACACCATTTATTTTAAGAGACAGTCCTTTCTCCATTGTATATACTTGGCTCCTTTGTCATTAATTGACCATACGTGTATCAATTAGAAGTGGAAAACATGTGGGAAAAATGTCTAGATAATTTATAAAAGTTGTTTCTCAGCAATGAATCAATGAAAATTTATATTTATTGTGTAGCTTCCCTAATTTATGTTTCCAACCAAAAAACTGCCAAATTTTAAAAATCCTTTTACATAAGTAATTTTTACAAAGAAAGTTATGCCACTGGGAAAATCATTTTGCTTGGATAATGTATGACCTATAAAATTTCAATTGTTTATATATTACAGGTTCTTTCACATTACTATATATTTTCATGCAAAGTTAGTTTAAAGTTTATACTAAGAATCCTATCTAATAAAAGAGTAATATGTAAATTAACTATCACTCCATCACAAAGATGGCTGCACCCACAGCTGAGGCCAAGTTCCCATAAGAAGTCTTAATGAGCAATCATCAGGGACCTGAGGCTATGCCCTCCATGGGCTTGACAGGAGACTTCAGGTCACATACCCTACCTGGCAGGGCTTGACAGGGAACCCTGGCATCAGGCGGGGGACTCAGCCACACCCTTCGCCCCAGTGCCAGGCCAGGGGACCTGAGGCCACGCCCCCTGCCTGGCAGGACTTGACAGGGGACCTCAATGTGTGCTTCCCATTTTGGTGCTGGGTTAGGGGACCTCAGGCTGCTCCCTTTGCCCCAGCACCAGGCTGAGGGACTTCAGGCTGCACTCCCCACCAGATGGGGCTTGATAGGGGACCTCAAACTGTGCCCCTCACACAGTGGGGCTTCACAGGAGACCTCAAGGTGCACTCCCAGTGCTGGGTCAGGAAACTCAAACCCCACCCCTGCCCAGTGGATTTTGACAGGGAACCTGAGGCTGTGCCCCCCTCCTGGTGCTGGGCTGGGGGACCTAAGGCTACACCCCCCAACCTAGTAAGACTTGATGGGGGATCTCAGGCCATGACCCTCACCCATTGGGGTTTGACAGGTGATCTCAGGCCATGTCCCTCACTTGGCAGGGTTTGACAGAGGACCTCAAGGCACAACCCCCACCCCAGTCTGGGCTGGGGACCTCAGGCCATGCACCCCATCCCTGGTGCCAGGCCAGGGGACCTGAGGCTATTCCCCCTGTTTGGCAGGGCTTGACAATGGTGGGACTGGCTGGATCTGGATCTAGCCCAATGTGGGGAGGGGAGTGGCCAGGTCTGGGTCTCACATGATTTTGAGGTGCATGTGGATGGGCAGGGACTTGACTTTGGGTCCCGTGGTCTGCCCCAGACATTGATAGGAGGAAAGTTTTCATATACATTTTACTAATTTTCTTTCATCTCTGACACTTCTATTATAAAGAAAGGACAAATAGCAATATTAAATTATTTCCTCTAATTTATTTCCTTTAAATGTGCACAAATTTTGTGCACCGGGTCCTAGTAAAATATATTTTTAAAATAATGTTACATGCCTAACTGGTATGGCTCAGTTGGTTGATCATCCGATTATGTATAAAGAGGTCAATAGTACAATTCCCAGTCAGAGCATATGCCCAGGTTGCAAGCTGGATCTTCATTAGGGAGCATGCAGGAGGCACCTGATTGATGTTTCTCTCTCATTGATACTTTCATCTTTCTCCTCCTCTGCCTTTCTCTTGAACTTAAAAAAAAAACGATAAAAATATTTAAAAAATAAAAATAATATTACATATCATTTTTCCATATGTTGTTTTCAGAGAATCAATTTTTTACTGACTATAGTTTTTGTCATATTATACCATCTTAACTTTCATTTATAATTTCCAAAACAGAAAGAAGAAAAAGAGAAGGGTTTTTCTTTTTTTATTTTAAGAAAAAATAAATAAATAAATAAATAAATAGCAAGTTAAAGCTTCCTAGAGAGCACTCTGATTATGTGTGTATGTATAATATGACTGAAAGAAAAAATATTTATAACAACAAAAAGTTTTGTAATTATAAAATTAATTCTTGCTTATATTTCTATTGTCAAGTAAAACTAAATATTCTGATAAAACTATAGCCATTAGTATCTGACAACTTATTAAGTTTACCATCATCACTGAATTTGATTTAAATATGTTTCTCAAGTTCATAGCAGAGGACTCCTCAATATTCCAGATGCTAACTTATACAAAATAAGCATAACATGAACAAATCATTTTCTTACCATAGAAATGCAAACTTAGCACTGAGCTATTATTTCTGTCTTTCATTTACAAGGCTATTAACCAGTATTCAAACAATACTATATGTAACAAGGGACTAATTTTTTTAATATATTTTATTGATTTTTTTTACAGAGAGAAAGGGAGAGGAATAGAGAGTTAGAAACATCAATGAGAGAGAAGCATCGGTCAGCTGCCTCCTGCACACCTTCTACTGGGAATGTGCCTGCAACCAAGGTATGTGCCCTTGACTGGAATCGAACCTGGGACCTTTCAGTCTACAGGCCAATGCTCTATCCACAGAGCCAAACCAGTTAGCAAGAGACTAATTTTTGAAAGTGATTACAAAACAGAGAAAATAAACTATAAAGTAAATATGATTGTGTCAGAGGAATGAAAATAACTTCTGCAAAATGGTGTATAAAATAAATCAGGTCTGTATGACCACCATAGAGATGTTACCGTACACTTGAATCTGGCTCCCAAACTCAAATTTAGTCCTTTGCTTTTTGGTTTATCAAATCAATGTAACTTTAAATGCATGAGAGGAAAAAAAACTTAAAAAAAAAACACAAGATAAAACATGGAAATTATTGATCCAGACAAAAAGATTGCTATTCTATAGAATTCCATATAAAATTATAGACCTGGGAGGAATTTTGCTGTTACCTACGACAAGTAAAGGGCTTCACCTTCAAAACAATAATTCAAAATTTTATAATCAAGAGTCTTCAGGTAATTTTCCTAGCAGTCTATCTAAAGCTTAAATGCTTTGTTTTAATTAAAATTAATAATTTATTAGAGTCTTTGAAGAAAAATATTCCCAAATAAACTATTAATTTTCTTCCATTACCTTCTATATATATATCAACTTGGAGTCTGCAAAATGGCAGGCAGTCAATAAATGTTTGTTGAATGGCTTACTAAATTAATTCTTTTGCACCAATAATTAGTAAAATGGTATCAATTTTGGATGAGTAAATATATTAAAACATATAGGTTTACTAAATAAAATAAATTTAATAGGTGCTACTATAACTCAAGGAAGAAAATTATAAGCATACACAAAATGATATTTTTGGTCTAGAAATGTCAATAATAGTTAAATTGTATTCATTTTTCTGACTTATATGTTAATATATAATAATTTCATGAATCAGTTAACTGAACATTTGTTTCCTAAACCTTAATACAATAATTAATAGTGTCAGCCTAAATTATTCACTTATAAGACCTTCCATTGCTTTGGTTTTATTGTATTATCTTTGAGTCAAAAATGTTAAGATATTTTCTTTTCTACTTCTGTATAAAACTATGCAAAACTAGAGGTCCAATTCACAAAATTTGTGCACACAGGGGATGGAGGTCCCCTCAGCCCAGCCTGCACCCACTCCAATCTGGGATCTCTCTCACAATGCAGCACTGGTGGTGCCCAACCACTCACCTGCCTGCCTGATTGCTCCTAACCACTTATGCCTGCCAGCCTGGTCATCCCTAACTGCCCCCCAGCCCTACAGGCCTGATCATCCCCAACTGCAATCCCTTGAAGGCCTGGTTCTTCCTAACTGGCCTCCCCTGCTGCCCTAATCACCCACAACTGCCCTCACCTGATGGCCATCTTGTGGTGGCCATCTTGTGTCCATAGGGGGCGGCCATCTTTTGTGTTGGAGTGATGGTCAATTTGCATATTACTTCTTTATTATATCAGATAGGTGTCCTGTATTTACCACTGAGTCTTTATATATTTATGGATATGAGAAATTTCTAAATACAGTTATTTATATTAAGAGAATTTCTGTAAACATAAAAGACTTCATTTAAAAGACATGCCAGTTTTCAAAGAAAGACTCATTTATCCTCAAAAATAAGGGCAGTGCATTTCATTCAGCAAAAACATACTGTGAGTTAGCTCTATGCTAGGCACAGAGAATGCAAAATCAGAGTAAAGATCAGAGGTTTGCCAAGCCAACATGGCTCAGTGGTTGAGTGTCTACCTAAAAACCAGAAAGTCATGGTTAATTTCCAGTCAGGGCACATGCCTAGATTGCAGGCTCCATCCCCAATAAGGGGTATGCAGGAGGCAGCCAATCAATGATTCTCTCTCATCATTGATGTTTTTCTCTCTCCCTTCTCCCTTCCTCTCTGAAATTAATAAAAATATATATTTTTTAAAAAGATCAGAATTTCCCAAACTTTCTCAGTCCATGGCTTCATGGCAGCCTTACTGTCTTGATCACTTTTTGTCTATAGAGCCCCTATGCCAAAGGTATGTTAGCAGTTCTCTTCAATAAATAATTAGGCTCAAAAAAAACCTTAAAATTATTCATGCCTTACAACAGAGTCTGCATTTGAAATTTTAATATATATACATTCAAAAAATAATATTTTATTTTATTTTTAAATAAAAACAATTACTAACAAAGTGTCCAAGCCTGTTGGGCCCTGCACTATTTCTCAAACCTACTCAAACTTCCCAGACAACTTCTCAAGCCTGGGAGTCAAACCTCAGACATCACCTGTTCCACATCGATTTCCTCTTCCACATTGATTTTCACATGGCACTTGGTTTTATCACTGGATGTGCAGAAAACAAGCTTTACAAAGATATGGCATCATCAAAAGGAATGCAGTGAAATCCAAAACTGAAATTGTGAACTGCTTTCAATAGTCTATATAGTATATGACAAATATCATTGAGTTTCCCTCAAAAATTTAAAAATTCCCTGAATACCCCTATGAATTCATTGTATGCCAATTTAGGAACCATGGGTCTGGATTAATAAGTAGCTCATCTTAAGAGACAAGATGAGCCCTGGCTGGTTTGGCTCAGTGGATAGAGTGTCAGCCTGTGAACTGAAGAGTCCCAGGCTCGATTCCAGTCAAGGTCATGTTCCTTGGTTGTAGGAACTTCCCCGGTGGGGGTGTGTGTAGGAGACAGCTGATCGATGTTTCTCTCTCATCGACATTTCTAACTCTCTATCCCTCTCCCTTCCTATCTGTAAAAAAAATCAATAAAATGTATTTCTTTAAAAAAAGAGACAAGATGAAACACACACAAAAAGGAAATAATTACAATCCAATAAGGAAAGTGTTGCATTTTAAGATGACAAGAATAAGAGTAATGCAGAAAGTTGAACCATGTTTGATAAAGTATTGGGCTAAATAACAAAGGGAATAAATAAAAATCAATTGGAGATGAGTTCCTAAAATGAGGACATATATATGGACAATTATTTGGTCATTCAACATTATTGAAACACCCTCTGTTTGGCCAGCAGACATTAGATGTCATAGCAAGATAAAAAAAAAAAAAGAGAAGCATCCAATTGTAAATGTCTCCCAGCTCTTACCATCTCCAACGTGTCCCTGGGGCACAGTGATTCCGTGGTAGCACTACAACTAGAATGGTGCCTGGCATGCAGTAGCTGCCTAAAAAAAATAATTGTATGTTAATTAGAAGAGATAGTGCATATGGGAATAATTTAAGAAGTCACGTCTAAGATATCAACTAGTGCTGTGGTCAGTTAATTATGGCTTGTGAGCCACATGTGGCTCTTTGGCCCCTTGAGTGGCTCTTCCACAAAATACCATGGCCTGGGCGAGTCTATTTTGAAGAAGTGGCATTAGAAGAAGTTTAAGTTTAAAAAATTTGGCTCTCAAAAGAAATTTCAATCCTTATACTGTTGGTATTCAGCTCTGTATACTAATGAGTTTGTCTACCATTGAACTAGTGCATACACATTTATTTATTATTTATATTAAGCATGCTACCAAAAAGAAAGCATATAATAAGTGCTTCACAAATCCAACTGAGGGCAGAAGATAAAAAGTGATGCAATTGGAAGTGTTGCTGGAAAAATTAGTGGATCCAATTTCCCCAACTCTCATGGGAGAGGGAATGATTTCTATTGGAATGAAATTATATTCTCAGGTTGTAAAGTCCTATGCCCCTTAACCCAGTCCTGTAAGAGATATAGCTGGGGGTCCAGCAGAGCCAAAAGGAGGGCAAATGTCCAGAGTGTCCTGCTCTATGGTGGAATTGGGTACAAGGTAGTACCAGGCTAGATTCAGTCCATCAGTCCATTATGTGGGCGCCACATGGGTGTAGGGAAGCACACCTCCAAGAGGGCAGGCAAACAGCAAGAGAGAAGCCAACAGCTAGGGGCCCCTTTTTTCAGTAGCTTAAATATTAAACCTTCCTATTCTGGCCACTGATTTGTTCCAGGTACCCAAACCTTACTGTCCATGTGTCTATCGTCCACTCCCTTTCTCCAAAGATTTGTAGGCAATAGACCTGGAAAGTGTTAATTGCAGCTTCTTGGCAAAGCTGTATAAATGACATACCTATATTATTCAGCCTTCCCTTTGCTCCTTTCCTATTAAATAATAACCAGGTTATCATAACAAGAGCAGAAGAAATAAAACAAATCTACTCAATCAAAGTTTAGCACAAATATTTTGAAGGGAAGTTGACAATGTAAATTCTATGAGATTTCTTTTAAACAAAGTAAAATCCTTAGTGGATCAGAATCATATCTACATAGACAATGGGAGAAATGATTTCATGGGCCATGTCACAAGTGGTCTATAGTGAAGTGAATGTGTAGCTAAAAGAAGGGAGCATCATTTTCCTCAGCTAACCCAGCCTGAATCAAAATCAGATGCAGCCGTGGGCATACCTAGCAGAGATTTGCCCATTCATACAACTTTAGATAACTTGCTTAGTGATGGTTTTGTTGGGAGGAAAAAGCTCTACTCTCTTAGGTTCAGTGATAGGGGAAAGGCCTTGGAACTAAACTACATGAGACAGAGTATCAAGAGAAAAGATAAATTCAATCGTGTGCACATAAGAATGTAACTCAAAAGGGTGGGACTTCTACACCATCTCATTAGGGGAATGGAGGGGAAGAAGGACACTATGGAAAAACAAATTACTTTTGGAGATAAAAAGAGGCACTTAAAAGAAAAGATAAGAGGTATGACAAGAGTCTGCTAAGTTAGTGGTTTTTATTAATCTTCTTATTCTATGAATTTGAGCCCATGAAATATACAAACTCAAAAGTGATACACCTTTCCCTAAGACAACGCACAGAGCATTTGTATGCATAACTGACTACAATTAAGGTTAGAGAGATGGAAAAACTGAACATCAGAGAAGTGCAGATAAGCATTAGACCTCTCTACTGAGCAAATCCTTCTACTGCTCTCACCACTGGAGTTTTTTGGGGGTTTTTTCATCTGTTAAGTCCCTTGTTGAGGGCTGGTTTTCCCTGGCTGCTGTCCCTTCCTGTGTCCACTCATCTCCACTCTCCCAGATTCCCCTGGAATAACCATTCTTTTTTGTTTATAATACAGATTAATATAATACCTTCAGCTCCTGCTCCCAAACTCTGATCCAAGCTCACATTTGACAACAAAATCCATTAGCATACTCAACCCAACCAAAGGTGACATTTATATAATTAGCAAAACAAAAGACTGATAAGGCTCCCTTGAAAGACAGTTCATAATTTAATATCAGTTTCCTTTTTCACCATTCCGCTGAACATCCGTATTCCAAACTTTTTTCTGAAGACCTGGTTCAGTTAATGTCCTTCCACACTTGTCCCTGAATGGTTCTGCACTCTGCAGTTTCTCAGCATCTCCCTACCCTCCTGAGGGAGCCTCAAGAAACCAAACTCTTAATGCTTAGCCTTTCTCTGCCTCATCACTCATCAAATTTCATCCCTGCTTATGTAAAGGGGAAAAAAAGTGAAGCATGATGAGCTAAGGAAAATAATCATTGGTTGCTAAAAATGCTAACTTGTAATCTACTTCCTTTTCCATCAGTAGAAGTGTTGGGTTGTCTGAGCAAAAATAATCAGAACTGTGATTCCATAGATTCCATGTCAGCGTAAGAAATTATTTTAACGAGAAGCCTTGTCAGTCTCTTAAATGTACTATATGCAATTTAATTTTCTGCTTAGTTTGGATTTTAGTGGGAATGCAAAAAAAAAATTGCCATACTTCTCCATTTTTAAAAAGATGCTTTTTCATCTCCTGTAAAGGTCCCTCAAGAAAACATAAGTATTAAGCATCTACGAGCTGATACCTGTGAACTAGACAGAAGAAAGCTGGGCCTTTTAAGTGAGAAAGGAAGGAGAATGCCATAAGACAGGAGTCCCTGCAACCTTCAGTGTTAGGGTAGGTGAATTCATGATTACTTTTGATCTCAGCTGGAACCAGGTAGGACTGTGCTTGCAATTCATTAGGCAGACAATTACCAGTAATGAGAAGTTTCACCAGAAACACAGCAACTGCTTTTCAAGACTATTTTAAAATTATAACAGCAATAGTTACCTGTCAGGAAATTACTAATAGATGAGTGGCAACAGGAATATATTAACAAGCAGAGTTTAAAGTCGAGAGAAATTTATAAAGTTCTTTCTTTGTTACATTCTTGGGAAAAATCAATACACAGTGTAGAGAGACAAATGGATCAACAGCAATGATTTTGGGGACATGCTGTTCTGACTCACATATTATCAGTCCATAGATTTATTAGTATGAACCAAAATTCCATCCACTCCTTCTGCAAGAAATGGTTTCATTATAAAGCCAGAGCACAGGAAATAATATCCAGGTGCTTATGTTTTCTTTCCAATACAATGCTGCCCTGCTACGAAAACAGACACAAGCCCTTTCACCTTAGATCCTGACATTTCTTTTTACTTGATTCAGGCTTATCACCAGATATTTCAGGAAAATAGAAGAGTTTTAGAAAGTTATGAGAAAACAAATTCCATACATGATAATATCATCCCTGAAATACCCTATATTTTGAACTTAGCAAACAATGCCATTTACATTTATAAAAGACTAGTGACCTGGTGCACAGATTTGTGCACATTGAAAGGAAATTAATTTGAAGGTGACCAGCAGGATGGGATTGGGCGAGGAGGGCTGGATATGCTCTGGAGCCAACCTCCCACGGCTCCTTCCCAACAGGCAGCACCTGGGGTACCAAGGCTTGAAGGGCGTCTGTGGAGTGAGTGGGGTCCCTGGGGCAGGTGGGGTTCCTCAGCCTGGTTTGTGGGGATTGGGCCGAAACCAGCTCTCTGACATCCCCCAAGGGGTCCCAGACTGTGAGAAGGCACTCTGCAAAGTTTCTGTGTTAAGCATCTGACGCCTGGTGGTCAGTGAGCGTCATACCTACCAGCCAGTTAGATGGTCAGATGGCCACTTAGCCTTTTTTATATATAGATGTGTGATCAGCTGCACTCTGAAACATGTCAAGACTACTACTGCTATCAAGTAAGTCTCTGTAGCTAGGCTATCTATGCTAATAAAAGAGAAAAATGCTAATGGACTCTACCTCCACTACTCCCACAGAAGAAAGCTGGACCTTTTAAGTGAGAAAGGAAGGAGTGACACGCAAATTAACTCAGCAAAGATGGTGGGCAAATTTGCATATGCAGGTGGTGCAAGCAGCGCCCTATGCTGCCGGCAGATTCAAGCTGCAGTCGGAGACTGGGCAGGCAGTGAGGGCAGTGCCTGCCCAAATCCAAGCCGCTCTTCAACCTACCTGGATCCAAGCTGCAATAGCAATGGTAGCTTGGGCCTGAGCAGGCAGCAGGGGCAATGCCCAGGTCCAAGCTGCCCTGTGATCACCGGGTGAAGAGGCCAAGCCAAGCCGCCTCACAATCACGGGGAGAACAGGCCAGGCCGGGCTGCCTGCTCCCACAATCCCAGATGAAGAAGCAGCTCCACTGACCAACCTATGCTAGGGACCTGTTGGGGGCATGGTGCGGAGTCCAGGACCTCTGGCCTGCAGCCATGGCAAGTCTGCCTTTCCCAGTATTAGAAGTACAAGCCCAGGTCTACCCAGCGGCCTGGTCCTGACTGCAGGGGTGAGTTCCTGCAGGCTGGGGTTTGATCCCCACGTATTATTAGCAGTAGGAGATCAGTGCCTTTGTTATTGCTGTGTGTCCAGATTTTAATTGGACAAATGACCAGTGGTCCCAGTCGCCAGCTTAGCAACATCTTTTAGGAGGAGAATTCTATCTGGGTTTCCTCAAATTCCCTCAGGCCTACTCACCCCTCTATAAAGGTGCAGAACAAGTAAGGCCCCTTAAATAAAAATCAGAGGTCTCCAGCAACAGTGGGCCTCTCTCACCATAGTCATTTGAACTGGGTGGCATTTGAGTATTTATCTAAGCACCATGACAGAGAAACAGAAGCTCAAGTCATGATCTCTGTCCTTAAAAAATTCACAATCTTATTTGAGCCAGTGGATGATAAAAACACAGTAATAACATCAGAATGTAAGGCAACAATACAGAGAGGAACAGAGGCAATTGCTAGGATGTTTTCCAATAATTAGTACAAAAAGTATGTGCTATGAATTGAATAAAAAGACTTATGTGTGGAAGTAGCTGCTTCATGAGTATGGCATCCCTTCCTATCTTAAGGAAGCTGAGTTCCACGTGAACTGTGTACTATGCTATGATATCTGAAGCACAGGCAAGGGAGGCCCTAAGTGTACTTTGCTTTGATATTTGAGTCATTCTTTATTGTTCAATGTGATTTATTTCTGTGTGCCTCAGTTTGTAACAGTTAAATTACTAGAATAATACATCTTGCTATAAAATATTACTCGAAAATCAAATGATCAAGTGATATTTATTGTTATTTTCTATAAATGAACACAATCTCTGGTATGCTAAAGTGATAGGTATTATAGAAATATTCAGATAGGGAGACCGACAGGCTTGATTGCAAGTGAGGCTTACTATCACAGCCCAAATTTATTGCTTAAAAAAAAAAGCAGGGAGACAACTAGAAACTGAACCAAATCTAAGCCCTTGAACGGCAAATGTAAATTGGACAAGCTTTGCTATTACAAGAGCAAGAGGAAAAATTTCAGATGCAAGAATGAAAACCATATTGCATCTACTCTAAGTAGCTGTTAAAGAAAAAGATTGGTATATATGAAAATACTTAATACAAATTGCAAAAACATGTATTCAAAGAGGATTTCCTAGAGAATGTGATATTTCAGTTAATATTTTTAAATGTGAAGAGGTTAACTAGATAGAAAAAGGTGTAGGTGTCCCAAATTGTAGAGGGTGCAGGCCAGGCTGAGAGATCACCCACTCTGTGCACAAATTTCGTGCATCGGGCCGCTAGTCCTATATAATAATCCTATATGATAAAAAGGTAATATGCAGATCGACTTAACTATGAAGCAACTGGTAACTATGACTAGCACTGAGCACCAAGGGGCAGATGCTCAACAGGGGAGTACTGCTCAGCCAGTTGGCAAGTGCAGTGGTGGTGACGGGAGCCTTTCCCATCTCTGCAGCAGTGCTAAGGATGTCCAACTAATGGCTCCTGGACTGGAAGAGAGTGCAGGCCGGCCTTAGGGACCCCCGAGGGCACGAATTTCGTACACTGGGCCCGTAGTCATTAACATAAAAAGGTATGTTAGTTGGCTGCTAATGCTTATATTGTAATAAGGTGGCTTGAAACATTATGCTATTCCTACCAGATCAATTGCAGAAAGTGTGAAATAGAAAGTACATCCCAGTAGACTTCTAAAACAGCAATATTTGGAATTTGAAATATAGAAGATTGCAAGCAAGTAGTCAAGTATGTACATCATGTGCAGTTTATGTGGATAAAAAACCATAATGAAAATCAAGTTAGATGAGTGCATTACAAGGCATATCTGTTTGAGTTCTTACTATATGATATATGCACTTATTACCATAAGCCATAAGATGCGATGAACATATCAATCACCTGACCAGTTTAGCTGTCACACACAAAGTTCTCCTTATGCTGTAAAATAAAATAAAGCTATTAATTTCTTTGCCTCAGCCAATGAGCCAAAACCGTGAAAATGAATTGTCATTGTAAACACTTGCTATTATCACTCCTCGAATATTTATTAAAATATGTGAGCCTAGCAAGTCTAAACATATGAACTCGATTTTCTCTGCACAGCAGTTGGCCTCAGTTGATTCCCCTTCATTGAGTTTTTTTCTGTCTCATAAATTCTAACATAAAAAGTTTAATTCCGGAGGGTGGAGGGGGGAACAGCCAAAGTCCAGTACTGCAATTTATGATGGATATAAATCTGAGTCATTTCAGCATCACTTGTTCATGTATGATGAAGAACAAGTCCTATTGATTCCCACTAGTTTAAAACCAGTGCTAGTTCCCTTGGGACCTAATGAAACCCAGGCATTTTCTTGCATTGTAAAGAATCTGTCACTTCGATAGCAATACATTCATAGCTGCTTCTCAGAAGTCTACTAAAACTTATGACTCTTTTAGTAAGACTTTAATATTTGGTACAGCATAATAAAATAATCTACAAATTATCCTTTTACCTTCTGCTCTACATAACTATAATTACTTCCTTTAGGAATAAAGGCCAGCCGTTTGTCAGTTTGCTACTCCTTACCATTTTCAAATGAAGCCATAAACAGTGTTAAGATGAAAGATTTGAGTAAAGAGTTTTTAAATCACCAATGTGAACAGGCTAAAAATAGCAGCAGCAGCAGCATTTAAAATACAGAAAAATAAAGATGGATACTTGTGGTTAGAGCACCTCCTCAGAAGGTGAGCATAGAGTACACTCAGGCATAACTTGTATCAAACAGTTATTATTTATTTCAGGGTTTGAAGTGCAACAACAGCAGTAAGAGCACCAATTAGCTATTAAATTGGTTTCTTTCAGGTTATTAGTAATTTAATAACATTACCAAATTTAATCCTCAGTAATCCCATGACACAAATATTGTTATTGTTCCCATGTCTAGAAGAAAAATAAAATTTAGCGAGTTTGTTTTGATAATAACAGATGGTTGCTATAAGGGAAGGGCAATTGGAATTGTCTGTCCTGTTCTGTTTTCAGGGATTCACATCTATGCCTTAGGAAAAGAGAACCTAATAAAAGAAGAAGCTAACATTGAAAATATCTGTGAGGCACCATGAGCATAGAGCCACATCTCGTTGAAGTCCAAAGGAAGATTGTAGTCTCATATGGGTAGGAGCACTGTTGCAGTCTGAAAGCTAAGGGATTGGACTGTACTCCAAATGCCCTCTGTCTAGAATATAGATGAGAATAGGTTAATATGTGCATACATGAGCAATTCGCAAATGCACCTATCAACCTTCCTCACCCCAACCAGTTCTGCAGAGTCAGAATAAGAGATGAAGAACCTGGCAGCCACCATGGGACAACCCCTAGGTCTGGGTAGGAATACATGTGACATAATTTATTGAAGGACTCCCAGAATTCCGGGGAAGACATTGAGTGTGTGATTTCTCATGGCATGAATGCACGTAGTGCCAAAAATATGAATATTGTTTCTTTTGTTATGATCTGTTCCAATTACTACTGCTTAAAAAATAAACCAACCCAAAACTTTGGCCAAAACCACCATCCTCCAGTAATTTGTCAAAATGACAAACATGGAGGAAAGGGAAGAGGCACCCATTACATATCCTCTAGGCCTTTTAGAAAACATAAATTTTTTCCTTTGACCACATATATGCAAATATACGAGAAAGGTGACATTGTATAAATCAAGGGAACAGGCATTGTTCAAAAAGGAACAGCCCACAACTATTGCCATGGCAAACTGAAAAGGTACAATGCTACTCAGTATGCCATTGGCATTATGTTAAATCAACAACCTAAGGACAAGATTCTCTCCCAAGAGAATTAATATACATATTGGGAAATATTACATAGTTACCTGGGTTAAATGAAAGAGTTAGCCTGCTCCACTCAAAGAACCATACTTTGTGAGAACCAGGGAAAAGAAACTTAAGCTGCTGGGGCCTATCTCCTAGAACTCATAGCATAATAGATGTAAATAAATAAAATAATTCTGAAATATTTTTTTTAAATAATGCCAAAATTCATTGGGTTAAAATTACAATTATTTTATTGTCTTTTGAGGTTTCCATGGGTTTGGAATTTGGGAATGATGAGACTGTGTGGTTCTGGCTTTGGGTCCACTATGGAGGAGCAGTCAGACTGTGGCTACAGCTGGAACAGATGGGGGCACTGGAGCTGCTGGGGACTCGCTGGGCATCTCTTTCTCTTCATGTAGCCTCAGGCCTTCTCCATATGGTCCCACCACATGGATGAGATTGGATTTCCTCATAGGGTGGCAGCCTCAAGGAGACAGAATGTTTACGTGGCGGTGAAGATTTTAAGAGCAAATAATCCAGGATAAAAGGTGGAAGTTACTTCGCCTTTTTTTTTCTTTTAACCTCACTAGAGCATATTTTCCCATTGATTTGTAGAGAGAGTGGAAGAGAGAGGGAGAGACAGAGAGAAATATCTATGTGAGATGAACACATCAATTAGTTGCCTCCTGCATGTGTCCCAACCAGGGCCTGGGCCAGGGAGAAGTCTGCAACTTAGGTATATGCCCTTGACTGGAATTAAACCTCGAATACTTTGGTCCACAGTCCAATGCTCTGTCCACTGAGCCAAACTGGATAGGGCTGCTTCACCTTTCATGACTATGTCTCAGAAATCATACAATGACATTTCTGTCACATTCTCTTGATACAAGCGAGTTACCACCCAACCAGATTCAAGAAAAGGAAATTTTGACTTCTGACTCTCTCTTGATGGAAGAGCTGCAAGCTTCTGGAAGAGAATGAGGGGCAGGACCTATTATTGCTGTTATCTTTAGAACAACCTGTCATGGGATATTACTATTGCCATTATAATTATGATGGCCAAAGATATATGTTATAAATAAATGAATAAATCATATACATTTTTATGATTTTTAGTAATAACTTTCCTTCCCCCTGTTACCCCCCCCCTTTTTTTCCACCATATTATGTAGTTGGGGCTATGCAGGACATAGCTGATAATAAATTTTCTTGATTCATCTTTTATCCAACTTTTATGGCTTTCCTTACCCTCTAATATTCTATGTCTGAGAGTTCCCTCAATCCAAGATTTTGTCTGTTCTCTCCACTTCCTACTTTATACCATCTTATTGAAAATCTAATCCACATTATTCTCTCCTATGGCTTTACATACCATTTCTATACAACTAACACTGAAATCCATTTTACTACCTTCAACTTTTCTCCTAAGTCCAAGATCCATATTTCAAACTCAGTGTTAAAATTTAGTAACCAAATGTCCCAGCAATACTTAATATTCAATGTATTCCCCTTACAAGGTCCTTCTTCAGATTTACCATTCTTATTGATATCACTATTTCTATAATAATTTAGAAATATATACTCCAAAAGTTATATAAAACATCTAATCAACTTTGCTACTGAAACCTCACTTAATCAATTTCTAAGCCCTATCATTTTAGCCTTTCTAATCACTCATAGATTTATTCTCCACTGCTCATTTCTGTGGCTACCAGGGTAATTTCCTCCTTTCCAATATATGAACAATTACAACTTGCTTTCTAATGGTTTGCCACTTTTAGGGTTTCCCATCAAATCTATCTTACATATTGCAATTAGTTTAAAATATTTAAAAGCACTATATTTATTGTGTAAGATTATGACACAAAATTCTTTAATAGTCCACCTTGTCTCTAGAGTAAAGTATACCATCATCGTATAGTTCCACCTTTTTGCATCTATGTTCAACACAAATAGTAATTTTATGTTCCCTAAATTTATGCCAAATTCTCTAATCACTATACTTTTGCTTAAATCCTTTTCTCAACATTTGAATGCTACTCCAAAACTTCTATAGAAATCCAACTAATACTGCTACTTTAATTTCAACTGCTACCTTCTCTGTAACTCTTCCCATAAAATTGCTAACTAGAGAACCACTGTGTGGTTCAGTGGTTGAGCATCATTCCAAGAGTTTGCCCATTTGATTCCCAGTCAGGGCACATGCCTGGGTGTGGGCTAGGGGAAGAGGCTGATGGATATTTCTATCTCTCTCCCTTTCTCTCTCTCTCAAAATTAATTAAAAATTTTAATGTAAACAATTGCTAGTTAGAAGTAATATTGAATTCATTCATTTATTCATGTCTTTAATTCAAGAAATATTGGATCCATTATGGAGGAGCAGTGCCAGCTGCTATTCTAATTGTGGAAATAAACCTAGAAAAAAGAGTCCACATTTTGCTTTCTTTAGGGTGGACAGAAGAGAGAAACTGACCAGAAACAAATAAACAAATAATAGACAACATCATTTCCAATATTGAAAGCTATAATGAATAAAACAGGGCGATGTAAGAGTCACTAAGTTTGGTTGAGAAACTATGTTAAATGAGATCGGGAAAGATCTCTCAGCCGAAACTGCATCTATACAGAGACAAGAAGGAGCCAGCTGCCTAGAGATCATGGCATCAATGATTCCAGACAAAAACAACAACGAATATGATGACTGCCCGGGATCTTAATTAACTGGACTATGTTGGAGGGAGAAAACAAAAGGCCTCTCTCCCTGGCTTGTAGATGGCCATCTTCTCTGTATTTGAGTCCTAATCTCTTCTTACAAGGATCTCAGTCATATGAAATTAGGGTTCATTGATGTCATGTTAATGATGCCATGTTAATTAAATGAGCTCCTTAAAGGCCCTGTTTCCAAATACAGCCACATGCTGAGGTACCAGGATTGGGACTTCAACATACAAGCTTGAGGGCGGACACAAGTTAGCCTATAACAGCATGATATGTGAACCTGAAGGCCTCCATAAGGAGTGTAAATTGTATTCTCATGGCAAAAAAAAAAAAAAAAATCTACAGGTTTGATTTTGTTTTGTTTGTTTTTTTTTTTTTTTTAAGGAAGACACTGAACTCTTGTGTAGGAAATGGAGTCTGGAGAGGCAAAAAATAAAGTGTGAAGACTAGTTTGTCTATTAGTCTAATGAAGGCACCCACATGAGACCAATAATACAGGCTAATTTCCCTAAACTCTTATCTTTGCTGGCACAATCACATAATGCTGCAGGGAAAAAACAAAACACAAAAAGCAGAGATATAAACCAAGAAACCAAGTAGCACTTCTTTACAAAAGTTTTTTTTTCCTTAACAATTATCAAAAACTCGCTACTTTATCAACTAAGTAAGAACAAATTTCAAGTTTACATAGTATTTTACTAAGCATGTGACTTTATAGTTTTCCTAAATACATTTTTACATCTTTAAAAGGAGAAATTTAAATTAAATGACCCAAAATGCTTTTTACTAGTTCTGAAATTGCAAATTCCAACCAGTTTTCTTTTTTTAAAAAAAAGGGGGTAATTCTTAATGTCAAGTCCAAGTGTATTTGAGATGTAGTCTATGAATATTTTAATCCATTTCATATCAAACCTAAATGTATTGGATCAGGAGTTCAGGGTTAACCTTGAATTAAAATGAGTTCCTTTCAAGAAATCTGTAGAGAATCATTAAAACAATTGTTTCAGCCTCACTGAAGGAGGCTTTTTATAGCTTTTTAGTGTATTATTGTTCACCTACTGAATCAGAAATGGACCTATCAACTTCATCTCTCAACATATCAAAGGCTGTGCCTGTTTTTCTAGACTTACTTCTTGTCCAGACCATTAAAATAATATTCACAATCACAGGCTTGAAATCATTGTCACACATCTCATAAAGACAAATTGCTTTCTTCTTTCTAAGCTGTACTTCTGTCCACTAATGGTGCTGTTTCTGAAAAAGCTTGCCCATTCTCTCAGATGAGTAAACTCATCTTTATTTTTATGATTTCTCCATTTTTTATTTAATGAACCAAAAAATTGAAATATTTGTAAGAGGCTCTTCAAATACAATTAATGTCAGTGAAAGCTGAAGTTTTCTTGTCATTAATTTCATTGGCCTAGAGAAAGCCTCATAGCCAGTAAACAGCTAAAAACTGAGGAAAAAGGAAAGAATTATCAACTTCCCCCACCCACCCTGCCTCCCCCCAGATGCATCAGCCCGTCCCCAAAAGTATAGGAAAACAAATCATATTAGTACAGAGATGTGTCCCAGGTTAGCAACCTATCTCACATATTTATCCCAATTCTATGGAAAGATTTGCCTGATTATACAACCCTCCTCCACAATAAAACTACTGGTAGTTTAGCTCTTTATTCCAGAACCCATTAATCTTGTTGTTAGGTACAATGACAATATAAGGCTTTTATCTGCTGCTGGTTCAATGGTTTGTGCTTGGGTTCCTCAATGCTGTTCCACACCATCAGTTGTTATGGTTCTTAGAAGATTATACCCAGAAAATAGACCTCCTAAATGCATAAATTGATTCCTAGTCAGAATTCCTGCCCTACCTCCTCTTCTAATCTGGTCAATTATACTAGTGTCCCTACAGGAACTTTTTAAGTTCTAGAATGAGTTCTGTGAATCCAGCACTCTGACTGCATATTCTTGTCTTGATCTTCTATCTGTTTGCCAGTATTGGTGCACAATTGTTAAGAAGCCCCAGCCTGAATGGGCTAAGATTAACTAAACCCAGCTTCCTCTCGACAAGAACAAAGCTGCCTAAATGGAGGGCATCACTGCAATAGGGGTAATTGGTGCGTTCTTTTCTCTGTGTAAGTTTGCTAAATACATGCATGAGTAAACGGAATGAAAGTGATTGGGATTCTATGGAACAGTTTAATGTACATGATGAAAAATATTCTTGGAATCAAAGGAAAATATTATCTTTCTCAAATCTATTAGTATACTTCCTTGCAAGAGAAAACTTCTGCATTTCAGTAGATTCTGGTCTGTCACCATGCTGTACCCCTCTTTGATGTTTGAATGTCTCGTCCATTTGTGCTTTAGAAAGGACTTTCCAAGTATTACAAAGAGAATCATATGTGCCATGAGGAGATGAGTTGCGTTTAGAGTCCAATGAAAAGTTGAATAAAGTATAACATGATCTCTTTTGCATTTTAGAAAGACCTTAGAGGCAATGATTTGGAGAGAAAAAGGGGTGAAAACAGAAAAACCATATCAGAACTACAGAGATGAGGGACTCATATGCAGACAGCTGATTTGGGACGTGATCCCAGGGAACAGGAGTAAGACTCCGGGAAAAAAGTGAAACAGGAAAAGCCAATCTAAATATGCATTATTGAATAGATCATCACCATGTTCTACTTTGACTCAATGTTATAGGATGCCCTCTGAGTTACTGGGTAGCTTCTCCAAAGGAACGTTAATTTCTTTGGACTTCCAAGTATGATCATGAACCACCATGGGTTGACTGGATTCCTGCAGGAATTATGAATAGTAGCGGGAGGTAAATTTCAAGGCAGTAAACAAAAGGTATGTGATACAGTTGAGGTGTGGAGCTATCAAACTATGCCTGCAGCTAATTGCCTCAGCAAAGCTAGGAGCAAATACTTGGGCAGTGTGGATGTAAAATGAGCATTAAAAAAATGGTCAACATGATCTGCCCCTTGTACTTCTTAGATATGCTTGTACCCTACATTACGTCCAGTTCATCGCAGAAGTTTCTAGTTGGCATGTCCACGATCTTCACAAAAGATTCTACAAGAAAGCTTAGTGGAACAATCCTCCATGCTTCAACATGGAGCCAGTTGCATGTGCAATTCAAAATTTCCTTCCTCAATCAGCACTTTACCTTCAAGAAGCTAAGCCCCATAATTACTTTATCCTTAACTACAGTAGCTGCAATTGGCCATATATGATCATCTCTGTGTATGAATGCCCCCAAAAAACTTCAGTGAATCCCTTAGTTGAAAAAAAAAAAGGATCCGTTTTTACTCCCATTGTGCAGTGGCTCACCATAAATCCTCATGGTAATCAAGATCAATTTCTGTCTTATCTGTGAAAAACCCAGCTGAGAGTTATAAATTTAGGTTTGGCAGAACTCTTATCACTCCCCTAAAATGAGCAAATGGTAATTATTCTTCAGATTCAGTGAAACTGCCACACCCACCAGTAATTAGGATTTCCAATCTAGCCAAGTTTAAGATTGTAGGAACCCAAAGGATAAATTCTGAAAGTTCATCACTGGAAGCAATGTTTGCAAAGCCAAAACTTATTTCTGCCTTTTTGGATCCAAGATGGAATACCATATATCAGCAATATATCACAATGGAGTATTGCTTTTACAACACCATACCAAGTTGTTCTTGACTGGGTCCTAATTAAGCCTGTAATAGACCATTCCATCATTTTATTAGGCCAGCTGCTCTGGGTGATGCCATATATGGTTGGATCATTAAATCTTGTGATTATGTACCCACTATTGAACCTCTTTCAATGTGAAAGAGGTCTGAAGCAATATTATATCAGATCCTATTTTAGTAAACCAGGCATTCTATAAGTCCGTGGATCGTGTTGTTACAAAGAAATTTAGTTGATTATAGGGAATCCCACATGAGTCCATAGGTGACAGCCTGCAGAAGAGGCACCAGTGCAATTGGGATAGGTGACATAGAGTCTGGGCCACCTGTCATGCAACTTCCTATGCCCTCAGAACTTGCTTGTGTTCATTCCTCAATGTACCATTTCTATTGAAAAATGTGCTACTATTACATTTTCAAATCTTATGATGCAGAGAATTGGAAATTATCTAAATAACTAGAAGCCCGTTGCATGATATTCATGCAAGAATAGGCCTTCCTTCCCCTGGCTTTACTCCTGGCTGCACGAGAGCCGGCAATGTTCACTTCTGTTCACCACTCCTGTAGCCCCCTTGCCCGCCTCTCCTCCCCCTTATAGCAGGTGTCTCTCCCCTCCCAGCTGCTCCACACCTACATGTGCAAATTAATCCACCATCTTTGTTGGGTTATTTTGCATACTCACTCTGATTGGCTGTGGGCATAGTGAAGGTACAGTCAATTTACATGTTTGTCTATTATTAGGTAAGATAATAGCAACTCCAGTTTCATACACATTTGATGTCCCATGTTCAAGCGATCTATCTACTAGGGCACAGCAGAAGATCAAGGATGGTTTTTAGATATTAAATAATAGTTCTTTGCTGCAGATTATAGGATCTTGATCTAGAACCATAGCAGACAATATAGTGATTCATCACACAACATCCTTATTCATTATGAGTACCTCTAAGCACTGTCATGTCTGTTGAGTCATACAGTCTAGATGGCTGGGCAGCTTTCACCACAACCCAGATTTGCTTTAGACCCTCTCTTGCATGTGGGCCACATTCAATGGTGGTTTTCTGAATTCATAGAGTAAGAATATGATTTCCAAGTGCACAATATGCTACCTCAGAATTCAAATATGCCACCAAACATTATGTCTCTTTCTTAGTGATAGGCAGTACAAGGTCCATCAACTTGTCCTTCGGAGACAATGTCCAGGAACCTTCAAATGTCACTGCCCTGGCTGGATCCTGAATCTTCATGGGGTTTATCACAGAGACTCTGGTATGCACGTACCTTGCTAAGCATGATGTCATCCATATAACAAAGTAACACAATATTCTGCAGAATTTTAAGATGGTCAAACTTCCTGATGACTAGATTGTAATGAAATCTTGGGACAAGCCAATGAACAGCATTATTATCCTTCATATGTAAACACAAACTGTTTCTGACCCTTTTAATTATGAGAACTGAAAAAGTATACTTACCAGATGAACTGCTACATGCCAAGTACCAGAGTCTGTTTTGATGTGCTATAGTAAGATTCTACCTTGAGCACAGTAACTGAGGTTAGGATTCCCAATGGGGTACATTTACAGTCAGCCATTGTAATCTGCCACATCCTATTTAGTTTTGGCAAAGGCCAACAATTAAACTGAATGGAGACACAAGAAAACCTTCTGAAGAACTATGTAAAATGTGCTTTAGAAGAGTTGACCGTATCAGGAAGAAGATAGTATTTGTCACCAACAACCAGACTATTTGAAATATTTTAGACATGCCCTCTTAAGAGATTAAACTAAAATAATGGTGGCAGATATGATAAAAAGGGCATCATTTCAGTAGATATTCATGAGAAAGCTGTCAGAGATGCAAACTAAGAAGTGACTAATATATTAATCATTTCCTACATATGTGCCTTCAGACTTCAAGATGCCTTGTGACCAAATAGTTCCCTAGAAAACTAAAAGTTGAGAAATGCTGGTTTATTCATAGTTGCCTACCTTCCCATATTTCCATCCTAAAATGCAAATTCCTGTATCTAAATATCTTCCTTGCTATGGAACTCCAGGCATCAGAGAGAAAAATTCCACGCAGCAGGGTTTGAATACAAATCTATTTCATTTTGGACAATTCCAATATTGTTTTGCTATATTTTTAATATATTTTATTGATTTTTTACAGAGAGGAAGGGAGAGGGCTAGAAAGCCAGAAACATTGATGAGAGAGAAACATTGACCAGCTGCCTCTTGCACACCCTCTACTGGAGATGTGCTCAAAACCCGGGTACGTGCCTTTGACTGGAATCAAACCTGGAACCCTTCAGTTCGCAGGCTGATGCTCTATCCACTGAGTCAAACCGGTTAGGGTGGTTTTTTGCTATATTATAAGAAAGTATAAATTATGAAGATTAAGGAGATGTGGGGTAGATAAGAGATCAATCAAAGGACTTGTATCTATGCATATAAGCATAACCAATAAACATAGACACTGGGGGGTTGGGGTATGCCTGGGAGGAAGGGGGGGGGGGCAATGGGGAGATATGTATACATGTAACACAATAAAAAAAACATTAAAAAAATAGAACTCAAATAAGTGAGTTAACAGCACCTTGAATATAAAAGGAAATCCAACTAACTACTGGCAAACTGTAAAGTAGCTAAAAGCTAGCAACATGGCGTGCTCCTAATTGAGAATATTTCATAGTCAAGCAGTGTTTAAATCTGAGATCCTTTGGACTTGGGCTCCTTTAAAATATTTTCTTTTTTAAAAAAAATGTATATATCTACACTTATTTTCCAAAAATAATTTTGGTGAATAGAAAATCCATGCTTCAGATTTCTTTTGGAGATCCCAAAAGGATTCCCAGGCACACTTCAGCTACATATGAGCAGTATAAATTAATGATGGATGGACACTATTCTTTGTGCTAGAAAGAGAGTGATTGAAAAAAAATCTCAAAATGTTAAAACTGGGTCATAAAAAACATTGCGAAAAGAAACTTTAGTTGTGCAGTTGTGAAAATTACAAGCTTTTTTTGTATGTGTAGTAAAGAAGAGTAGAACCAAGGGATACAATGGCACGTTTTAACAATGTTCCAGGAAATTTTGCTTTACTCCCTAGTCAACTGTGAACCTATTTCTTATAAGAGGGTTGGAAGCAAACTTTCTGAACAATCTTGGAGTGTTCTTACCAATTTCCTTTGAATACAACACACGGAAATCACTGGAGATGGTGACAGAAAGAGACTCAAAAGTCAGACAATTCTTTGAGAACTTGTAGGAATCATAAGTAATCAGAAGCTAGTGTTTTTCCCTAAGCCACTGGTGATTTATAAAAGTTTTATCAACCTTTCTATATTAAAACCAGTCATCATTTCAACTCTGAAGAAATGTTTCTAAAATAAAACAATGATAGCATTTTTATTAAATTACAGGATACAACTTGACCTTCCACAGAAGAATTGAGATGAATAAGAGAAGACTGCATGGTTGGACATGGTTTCTGTATACTATTTCTTGGCAAGTGCCAATTATTTTTAATTACAGAAAAGTATACAGAAAGCAAATATTTGTCCTAGGAGCATGTTTTTCTTCCATTAGCTTTCCTAATGATCACTAAGGAAGAGAGATGCAACATTCATTAGGTAAAAGCACCATGAATATTGATTACTTATTATATCTGTGATAATCCCAAAACACATTTAGTAACCTCTTAATTTTCCCCTCTAATATTAATCACAGAGACACAAAATTCTGTTAAACAATTTCTATAATCAAGACAAAAGGTATAGCATCAAATTTCAAAAGGCCAAAATGAAGGCCTGCATTTAAAACATAAAGGTTATTGTGATGTGGAGGTCACTTCATAGTCAACAAGCCAATTCTTGCATAAGCTAATTAATCCTGGGTACAGTGCCTAGAGTTAAGCTACCAAATAAGACTGCCTGATATTTTACATACTGGCCAACTGCCCAAGTTTTCCTTAGTTAACTCAATCATAGGACATTAGCACATAATTCATTGAGAATGCCTTTTGTAAAAGAAAAATATTTCTTTGTTTTATAAAACACTAATTTTTAATATAAAGCTCAGTGAATTTAAGAAAATATACTATTTTAGAAATGAAAAGGTAAAATTGAAATCTTTTTCTATTCTCTCAGTTTCACTTGAGGTCCCCAAAACTGCTAAAAATGACTGAGTAGTTGTATCTTCAAAAGAGAGCTACAAGTTCTATAGCTATAAGATTTACCAAAATATAACAAAACTGTACCTTTGTTTGAGTTCCTCCAAAAGGAGAATCTGAGAAAAAAGGCTTGTACTGAAGTAGTTCATTTAGCTCTTTATATAAGAAAGCAGAACAGGAAAAATGGAAAAGCCAATTTGTGGCACATTACTGAAATTCTGCAGGAACCTCTGAGAAACAGGTATAAATACTTGTGATGATGGTCCAGCTCAAAAAAAAAGGGGGGTCTGGGAATTTATCTACTGACTTGGTTATGGTGTTAACAACACTACACTTTGGGACTGAGCCTACAAATGGGCTAGGAGACATCTAATTCTTTAGAGAAGAGCTTCAAACAAAAACAGAGAAGTCTGTGATAGACACTTGGGGTGGGATGATAACTATTTGCTCATTACTGTTCACCACAGCTGTGGCCGAATAAAAAATGAACCAAGGGGATGTGATGCCGGGCACCAAAAGCATCTGCTACATTAGACTATCTTTTTGTAAGCTTTGGAAATTCTAAGGAAATTGATCAATGTGAATAATCCCTTAAAGCAGTGGTCGGCCAACTCATTAGTCAACAGAGCCAAATATCAACAGTACAACAATTGAAATTTCTTTTGAGAGCCAAATTTTTTAAACTTAAATTTCTTCTAACACCACTTCTTCAAAATAGACTCGCCCAGGCCGTGGTATTTTGTGAAAGAGCCACACTCAAAGGGCCAAAGAGCCGCAAGTGGCTCGAGAGTCACAGTTTGCCGACCATGGCCTTAAAACAAAGGAAGTCAAAGCATTGTGGAATTTCCCTTACTATTCTCATAGAGGAGGGCATAGGGTTACTGTTTATCCCCAAAGGCAAATGAGGAAGCTTAAAAAGATGCATTTCTCTAAGTGTCTGGGGGATGTTTACAGGAGGGGGAGACTTACAACTCACAGCATCAGACATCTTTCTCCTCACCTGCAAGAAGTGACTGAGCTACCTCTGCTACTAAGAGAATAGAGAACCAAAGAGTTCCCACATCTTAACACTTGTCCCCTTAAATATGCCTTCCTTTCATCTGGAAATTTGCAAGTCAGCAGGCTAACGAGGGTAGACCGTGTGTGCAGAGTAAGAAGGAGAGAATGCAGTTATGAGATCAAAATGTCCTTCTACTATTTTAATGCAGCAAGGTTACATGATTGGCCAAGTAGGCTTTCTTGCATGATTGGCTAGAATGGTCTCAAAAGACTACTGCCTAAGACTGCAGCCTGCAGAATGAAGAACCACAGCAGAAAGGGGCTGAGGGGATGGAACACTGGAGGGCAGCAGCTGAGGGAGATCTTAAGCAGTCAGCCACAATGCATTTCTGGGAGCCTATGGCAGGCTGCTACTTCCCACATTTTTTTTCTCCCTCTTCCTAAACATATGCCTAACTGCTGAGCATATTTCCCAGCACCCTTTCACAAAAGTGACCACATGACTAAGTTATCTTAAGGCAAGGCTGCCGGAAGTAATGGACACAACATTTGTCTCACTTGCTAACATTGAAAATTGTCCTGGATTTGCCTCCTTTCCTCTTTTCTTCTATCTGAAAAACAGATGTTCATGTTCAGGGCAGGTATTTGATCATGCAGACCAGGGTAACACCTAGGTGGCAGTGGAACAATAAGATAGGAGGAACTCGGGTGCCTAAGTGATCTTATTTGGCAGAGCTGGATTGTTAAGTAAGAGAGTAAAAAAATCTCCATTTTATTTAAGCCAGTGTTTCTCAATGCTTTTTTCCCATTATGGTCCCCCCTAAGGATAAAAAAATAAATGTATTTAATTTAACTAATTTTTTATTTAATTTATTCATAATGGAAGAGATTAAAAACTAAGAAATAAGATTTTGTTGAGCTTTAGAAGGCCACAAAGCCTTTTAATACCTAAGATATTTTCTTTCCTTCCTCCTCCCAAGACCCAATTTTCACTACTATTGGTAATGCATAATTTAAGCTATTGTATGTTTGGTTTCTTGTTAAAGCAGTTTAACCTTTGTCCTCACTAATATAGAGAAGGGACCCACTATTTATAATCCACGAAAGAAATCTTGCCATAATAAAAGTCACTGTGGAATCAATAGAGAACTATAAACACCAAATAAATAAAACACCAGGGAAGTACAATGGGTACTATGGACTGCAAGCTTGTGTCCCCTAAAATTCATATGTTGACACCCTGCCTCCAATGTTACTATATTTGGAGACTGGGCCTGTGAGGAGGTGATAAAGGTTACAGGAGGTCATAAGAATGAGGCCCTGATCCAAAAGAGCCAGTGCCCTTATTAAGACGAGCAAATGACACCTGAGCTCGCTCTTTCAACCTTGTGAGGATATCTCAAGAAAGCAGCCATCTGCAGGTCAGCATGAGAGCTCACACCAGGAACTGAATCAGCAGAACCTTGATCTTGGACTTCACAACCTGCAAATAAATTTCTGTTGTTTAAATTGCCCAGCCTGTGATATTTTATTATGGCAGCTGAGAAGTCTAATATAATTAGGCTTGGACACATTTTTGCTCATCTTTCCTTTTTGGGGGGAGGAGCCAGAAGCAAGGGGTAGGGAAATAAAATCAGAGAAAGAGGGATGGAGAAACTTTTAGTAGGATTTTAAAAAGTAGGGTTTTTTTTAGACTAAACTAGACATTTTAAAATTTAAAAAAGTAAGCCAGAGTTATGGATTTTATGCAAGATGTCATCCAGAAGTGATAATAGGGGCAGAAGAGTAAATCTGTTTCCTAAATATAGTCTACCAACTTTAATATACCCTATAGGCCTTAATTACCCAATAGCCAATAAGCAAAGCATATAGACTGCAAATCAATAAGAAAAAAATGAAATTCTTTCTCCCCCTAATATTTAACTCTTATCAAACCTTCCTAATACAATTGTGATTACCCTTATCTTATTTATATATAACTTTTTCTCCCCTTCTTAGATGACTTCTAGGATTTTAATAACTGTTCATGAAGCATGATTACTTAATATACCAATTACCACTTTGCAGTTACTAAAAGAATTTAGACTCCTTTGCCACAGCTAGGAGAATCTCATTCTCCTAGCCTGAGATTGTCACTCAATAATTAACTAATGAGATTTTCTATGAATAATAAAGAATTGTTAACATTATTACTTCTTCATCTATTGAAGTCTGAACACTTCAAGGTGATAAAAGAATTATGAGAAGCATCTTTTAGAATACATATATATTTTGTTAATATATTTTATTGATTTTTTACAGAGAAGAAGGAAGAGGGACAGAGAGTCAGAAATATCAATGAGAGAGAAACATTGACCAGCTGCCTCCTGCACACCCCCTACTGGGGATGTGCCCACAACCAAGATACTTGCCCCCACCAGAATCGAACCTGGGGCCCCTCAGCCCGCAGGCCAACACTCTATCCACTGAGCCAAACCAGCCTCGGCAGAATACGTATACTTTTAAATAATAATGTTTATTTTAATAATAATGATTTAATTTAATAAAACTTTTTATATGTTTCCTAATTACAAAGGGAGGGAAGAATGCTTTTTTAAAATGTACTTTTAAAGAACTTTCTTTTTTAACTAAAATAGTAATTTCTTACAAACTGCTATTAGTCATAGAATTAGTCATGTTTTCCTTCACTTATTTATTTCCCACTAAAATTTAGTAATATTATTCTTCCTCTATAAACTATAGGTGGTCAAAAGTAAGTAGAACAAAATATTTAAAGTAAATTTTCTGCTTCTTTTTCCTTGGGCCCCACTCCAGTTCTTATAAACATAAAGGCCTCTCTAAGTGTAAAGTATTTCCAGTATTAAATGAGAGCAATAGAGAGAAAAGAAGAACCACTTTATTATTTTTTTTAACTTTTTATCTTTATCTGCTCAATGCCTTGCTCTGCCCAGTTCCCACCCCAACCCAGCCTTCACTATCCTACTGCCTGTGCCCATGGGCAATGCATATATGCATATAGATTCTTTGGTTAATCTCTCCCCAGTCCCCACCCCCATGCCCTCTGAAATTCATCAGTCTGTTCCATGTTTCCATGCCCCTGGTTCTATTTTATTCATCAGTTTATTTTGCTCATTAGATTCCACATAAAAGTGAGATCATATGATATTTGTCTTTCTTTCACTGGCTTACATAATACTCTCCAGGTCCCTCTATGCTGTCTCAAGGGTAATAAATCCTTCCTTTTGTATAGCTGCATTGTATTCTATGGTGTAAATGTACACAGCTTTTTTGTACAGTCATCTACTGATGGGCAATTGGGCAATAGCTAAAATCTAGAAGAAGCACTTTTTAAATAAAGGTCTTAAAAACCAAAATATCCAACTCAAAAATGTCATCCATGAAATCACTTAGATCTCAAAAAGCTCACATCCTAAACAGATAATCAACAGTAACAACAAAAACAATGACCCAGTACTTCCACATCACCTAACGTTTACAAACTCTTCAACCCTCCTATCAAAACCTCCCTTGCTTTTACTGTTCCAATATTATATGTATACTTCTATCTTCTTCATTATTCTTGTCCTGTATTACAAAATCCCATTTCCCATCTGCTCTACACAGCCTTCCCTGGCCTGGTTGTCCTTGATGTTTCCTCCTAGGAATCTTCTGCCAGAGGCTGAGGTGAGGGAGTGCTGGGTACAAGACCAACAGCCGGAGGAAGGCAATGGCCCATCAATTTCTCATAGCCTAGAACCAAGTAGTATTTGACCCTGTGTTTCATAGTCCCAGCCCAGCAAGTATTCATGAAAGTTGTTTTTGCTTTCTTTAGTTTTGCCTTTGCATTAATGTAGTTGCTGGATGAAGATAAGGAAAAGAAACACTGTCTTCTCCCAGTGACAGACCACTATCACAGCATGGGTCCTAGATGTTCAACTCTTTTCCTCCCCACTCCCCATCCCCAGCCTGGCTAGCAATCAAGGCCACTCCCCAGTCTAGCTATTTGTCTGACCTCAGGGGCTGCCCAGAAGGGCAGGAGCTGAACACTCCCAAACACCCTAACTACTCCTTGCTCCATAGTCTCTCAGCAAGGCTAGCTGACATCAAGCAGCTCTCTGGAATCACTAGATATACCAGTCATTTCCAAACCAGCAGCCTTCCAAGAAGTTCTCATTTAGATGAATGAAGCAATTTGTAAGCAAGATAGGAAAGACAGGAAGAAAGATGAGATAAGGAGTGCTGCTTCAGCTTTTTCAGGAGGTCCGGTCTGTATTCCAGTAGCCAGCCTTGTCAAATGCTCACTGCGTTTACTCCGAGAAGCTGTTATCCTGCCCTGGGAAGTACAGAAGTTTTGTTGGTCCATTGCCATTCATTACCAGGAAGAAAAATCACCTTCTCGTTTGAAACTCTTTTTTTTTATCATGGCCCATTGGCCATGACTGATGTTGCTTTAAGTATAGCAGTTAAAACTGCTTAACCTCAGAAAGCCCTATACATAAAAAGTGCTCGCTATAGTTAAGATAAAATCCAGAGGAGGCGGAACTTAGATGGGACAATACCTTACTCATACTTCCCCTCACCACCTCTCTAGTAGCTAAAAATATAAGATCCTACTCTCAATATACAATTTTTTATAACTCTCATTACAAGAAATGTCCAGGATATCAGAACAATACCCTCATATACCCTGAGTATTGCACAACACCATTGACATCAATGGGAATATGGAACTTATTTCCATTATAAGTAATAACTACATTATTTTCTGTTTTACTCCCCACTAAAATGTTTCTTTCAAAAAAAATCTATGGTATCATTTTACCCTTCAATTCCTTTTTAAATACTGTTCCAATCATTTTTACAATAATTAAAATATGGTTTACTAGTTTCCTCAGCAACTAGATTCTTTTAACCGTCAATTTTTTATACAAAGAATTCTGTGATTTGTATCTTAAGATAATACCTTCCATTGTAACAAAGTCACTATTTCTCTCAGCATACTTAAACTCCTATGAAGATGAAACAACAAATGGAGAAACGTTATCTACAGTTTATTATTTATCATGTTAGACATCATTTATAAGATGGCCACTTGGCATCTTCTTAAGTAATTCTGTTACCATACAATTTCAAAGGCCAGGATAATAGTGGCACATATAAAGGAAAAACTTAAAGGAGAGTTATGTAAAAATTAGCCTAAGATGCATGAAGTAAACAATTTTAAAAACCCATAAATAGATAGCTAGCTAATAGTTATTACATTCAATAATTTAGCATGATATGCATGATGGTTTTGACCTCCAAAATAATTTAGCGCCTTGAGCTGAGATTAAATGCAGAACATTAATTTTTCCCTCTGGTTGTCAAGCCAACCAAGAGACCCGTCAAATCCATTTAAATAAAGCCTGCATCATATAATAATATTAAAGGGAATAAAATATTAATATGGGCCTGTGGTAGAACATTGGCCAAAAGAACTGCATTGAGGTGCCTTTAATTTATTACCCTGACAATCTGTCTTTGTAATGAAACTAGGAGTTAAAGCCCCATCTAAGAATTATTTTCCATGACTAGAAGTAGGGCCCATTTAAGAAAGGTTACAGGTCCTCCAAATGCTGAGAATTTTTAGCATCTCCAAGTGAAGAAAGTCATGAGCTCCATTTTAAATGTATTAATTGTATTAATTTGAAGAGATAGCAATGTATAAATGACAGGAATCAGTTGTAATGAAAACGAAATTTTAAGCTAAAAAGGGAGACACTAATTCATTAAGTGAAGCTTGATGCGCTTCCCCCGTAATAAAAGTCTATCTGAATCAATGCATTATTTGTATGCCACATACACCAAACTTAATTAGTGCTTCTTCTAACAAACACATTCTGATTTTTATCTCTGAAGATTATGCTTTTCAGAATCATTTCCCAATGTTTGCTCTCTGAACACTGAAAGTCTTAAATACATCTCCTTAAATATTATATTTGCATTCTGAAAGTGATATCCCTCTAAGAACTACCCTTATTTCATTTAAAGATTTTAGATTTATGAGCATGGAGGTTATAGACAGAGATAAAACAGTGTGAAAAAAATAGATCTGTGCTTTTTGTTCCCAAGTAGTTGCTCGATAGACATGAATACTCAATTAGTATTCATTTTACAAAATGAGAAAACTGTATAAAGTTCTTTTTAAAAAATTAGTTTTGTTTAAAAATTACTTCAAATACATCACACATATTCTTTACTTCTAATCATGGTATTTTTCCCAGTTAGATACCAAACCAAATGAAAACCAGGGGCTGCATTCTTGCTTCTCCAACATCCGCCCGCAGAGCAGTGTTACTCTGTAAGCTGAGCTTCCACAGACTTCAAAGGGTCTTCTGTGTGAGGGAACCAGGCATAAGACATAGGGAGAAACAGAAATCTGGCCTCAAGAGAAGAACCTTTTAAAGTGTAATCAAAGAACTGAATTCTCCAAACAGGGCAATGGCACAGTAACAATCAGATCAGACGTGAAATCACAACCTTGGAATTGAATTCAGCTCACTGCCCATGGAAAGGGGGAAACAGCGCAACAATGACACAAAATCTCACAGCAATTAGGGAGACAGACTTTTGAGATAACCGCAGATCTCTCAGGCTCACCTGGAATCACCTGATAGAATGCAGTGGACACCATTTGATGTATCGAAGTGTGGTTGTCATCTTTGAGAGACTGGAAAGCCAGTTACATTCAAAGATTCAAAGGGTCAGCTGAATTCCTTAACTCTGACCTTACTACTTGTATTTACATTTTACTTGCTACAAAATAAACTCCCAGCATTAACTAATTTGAGTTACATCTATCATATAGCACTGAGTTCACTAATTAAACACAATTTGAAGGACTTGCAGTGTTTACTTCACATCCACCTCTGGTATGTACCCAGGACTAAGGACATATCATTATTGCGCTAAGTGTTTCTAAAGTCCCTTAGTTCATATACTAAATGATCACAGTGAAAATCAGTCATGTGTGGTTATACTCTCCTTTATCAAAGCCCTGGGGGAAGGGTCACAATTAACCCAATAAAAAGATATGTTAAGTTTAAATTATTTGCCCAGATGAAAGCTGAGAATCATAGAGCAATGCACAAAAATTGCTCTCTCTCTCTCTCTAAAGGGTCATTAATTCATCTCCTGGAACAAAGACAGGCACAGATAGATTTAAGGGAACCATCCTACTGGGCTGGCCTCCTATAGAATCACCAAGGTGAATATGTTTTGTAGTACAGCTTCTCTTACACACTTTCAAGCACTGCTTACTTACTGATAAATAGTTCAAAACATCTTTTCTAGGCTCAAAAAAGTCTAAATAGAGATTATATTTTAAATATCTGATTGTTTGAGATGCTTCCCAGAAGAATTTTCCATCAATCAATAAATATGTATTAGGAACCCAACACTGCTCTTTACACTGTAAAGATACAAGTATAGTATACATATCCCCTCAATTTAAAGACCCAGTAATATAAAGTGGTAGAAGGGATAGGATTGCCACATAACATACAGAATATCCAGTTACATTTGAATGTCAGATAAACAAAGAGTTGTTTTTTTAGTGTAAGTATATTCTAATATTTTATGGAACATAAAAGTTGTTTTATTTTTTAATTTAATCTTTATTGCTCAGATTATTACAATTGTTCCTCTTTTTCCCCCCATAGCTCCCCTCCACCCAGTTCCCACCCACCTTCTTCCCTTACCTTACCCCCACTGTCCTCATCCATAGGTGTACACTTTTTGTCCAGTCTCTTCCCATACCCTCCATACCCCTTTCCCCCTAAGAATTGTCAGTCCCCTCCCTTTCTATGCCCCTGATTCTATTATATTCACCAGTTAATTCTGTTCATCATATTTTTTATTCATTTGATTTTTAGATTCACTTCTTGATAGATATGTATTTGTTGTTCATAATTTTTATCTTTACCTATTTCTTCTTCCTCTTCTTAAAGAATACCTTTGAGCATTTCATATAATGCTGGTTTGGTGGTGATGAATTCCTTTAGTTTTTTCTTAACAGTGAAGCTCTTTATCTGACCTTCAATTCTGAATGATAGCTTTACTGGGTCAAGTAAACTTGGTTGTAGATTCTTGCTATTCATTGCTTTGAATATTTCTTGCCACTCCCATCTGGCCTGCATAGTTTCTGTTGAGAAATCAGCTGACAATCCTATGGGTGCTCCCTTGTAGGTAATTAACTGTTTTTCTCTTGCTGCTTTTAATATTCTCTCTTTGTCTTTTGCTCTTGGCATTTTAATTATGATGTGTCTTGGTGTGGTCCTCTTTGGATTTCTTTTCTTTGGGGTTCTGTGTGCTTTCTGGACTTGTGAGTCTATTTTTTTCACCAGGTGGGGGAAGTTTTCAGTAATTTCTTCAAATATGTTTTCAGTATCTTGCCTCTCTCTTCTTCTGGCACCCACATAATTAGATGTTGGTATGCTTGAAGTTGTCCCAGAGGATCCTTACACTATTTTCAAATTTTTGGATTTTTTTTCTTTTTGATTTTCTGGTTGAATGTTTTTTGCTCCTTTGTATTTCAAATCTTTGACTTGATTCTTCCAGTCCTCTAGTCTGCTGTTAGGTCTCTGTATAATATTTTATTTCAGTCAGTGTATGTTTAATGTCTAGTTAGTACTTTTTCATATCCTCGAGGATCTTGCTAAATTTATCAGCCTTTTCTAGGAAATTCTTGAGAAACCTTATAACCGTGGTTTTGAACTCTATATCCAGTCATTTGCTTTCCTCCATTTCTTTCATTTGTGATTTGTTTCTTTGTCTCCACATTTTCGCTGCTTCCCTGAGTTGGCAGAGTACCTTTGTGTGGTAGGTGTCCTATAGAGTACACTGGCTCAGCCCCCCCAGTGCCCTCTTGGTGCACCCTTTTGTGGGCTGTGTGCTCAGCCTTGTTGTAGTTAAGTCTTGATTGTTGTTGGTATCACTGGGAGGAATTGAGCTCCAAGCCAATTGGCTATGAGGATTAGCTGTGTATATGCGAGAAAAACCTCTGTGCTGGAGTCACTCTTATGAAACAAAACTTGCAAAATTGCAAAAGCCTCTGTCCTCAGCTTGGATGGGGCAGAGTTTCAGGGCGGGACAGACAGCAATGGCTTCCTGTCAGCCCTGCCCTAATAGGCCTCTGTGTGTCTGTCTCTCAGCAATCACTGCAAGCACCTGTGAGAGAAAGCCACCCTCGAGTTTCACCCACCACCAGACAGTCCAGTTTCTCCCCAAATAAGTCGGGGTTCCCAGAAACTTGCCCAGAACTGGAGTTCAGCACAGTCAGGAGCTTATGTCTCCCTCCCACTTGAGAAAGCCAGCCGCACACTCAGTCGCCCATGGATTCAGCAGTCAGTCTTCTCTACGTGTGTGCCCCTCCAGACCTCTGCCTTCCGCAGCTCCCAAGTCTCAGTGTGCTTTCTCTTTTCCAGACAGTCCATATTCCCCCCAAATGAGTCTGGTTTCCCAGCGTCTCGCCAGGGACTGAAGTTCAGTGCAGACAGTTTAGAAAAGTTTTAGAAAGCCAGCCGCGCACTCATCCACCCGTCCTCCCCACGTGCATGTTTCTGTACCTCAGTCTTTTGCAGCTCCTCTGAGTCTCAATGTGCTTTCCTTTTTTCTGTGTTTCTGTGTTTCTGGATGGTGTCTATTTTGTCTTTTAGTTGTAGTTTGATACTGTTGTGCAAGGCAGCAGTTTAGGTGTTTACCTATGCCTCCGTCTTGGTTTTCTCCTAAAAATTGTTTTATATCTGAAATTCAAAGTTAACTGGTCATACTGTATTTTGGTTTGTTTAATCTGACAATCCTAGGAAGGGATGGAAAGAAAAATATGGGAAAAAGCTACCAGATTACTGTAGCTAAACAGAATAGTACCTCTTATGGAATGGGTTGGCCAAACAGCACCTGAACATAGTGCCAGTGTTGCTAGGATACCTCAGCTAGAAGCCATTTCAGGGCACAAGTCTGGAATGGTGCAGAAACCCACATGTATGTTAACCATGGGATGAATGCATTGTGATGTATTTAAACAAGGAATTAGTATAAAGCAATGAAAACAACAGTACTATAGCTACTCACAACAATATGGGTCTGGCTCATAAATATAATATTGAATAAAAGAAGCCTGACACAAAATAATATCTTTTATATGACCCGCCCCCCACTCATAAAGTTCAAAAAACAGGTAAAATTCAAGAATAATTTTTAGAAATCCATGGTGAGATCAAAAAGCGAAAAGAAAAGGAACAAAAAAGAATAAGCTATGATATGATTACCATAAAAGTCTGGATAGTAGCTCATTTGAGGAGAAGGGAAATAGCAATGGTTGCGACAGGGTACAGGAAACACTTCATGTGATGCTGCAGAGCCATAGTGAAGAAGGTAAGAGAAGGAAAGGGTCGACTAATATAAATGTTGCTGACAAGTAAAGTAATATATAATTATTATAACCATTGGATTTGACATTATGAAGGTCAGTGGTTATCTCAGACTATTTGGAGTGAAGTTAAGAGAGAGAAAGTTGGGAAGAAATAGGAGACCGCAAATATAGAAGACTCTCTCAAGAGGTTTAAATGTAAAGGAAAGGATAAATGTGGGACTGTAATGGAGAGGCTAAGGGTTCTGTGTTATTTTCTGTTTTTGTTTAAGTTGTGAGGAGAAAAGTATAGTCTGCTCATAGACAGGGGAAAAACTGATGAAACACAAGAGAGAAGGTTGGTAGGCCAATGTCACTAAGTCAGCTAGAGATGATGGGATTTTGTGCACAGCAAAGGGGTAAGAAGAATTTGTAGAAGAGAAGGTAGAGTATAAGTGCCCAGATGTAGGTTAGTATCTGTGGTCATGGGAAGTCACAGATATTCTTTCCTAAATAATAAAAATAAAAGCTGAAGATGGGAATGAGAATGGAAAAGGAAGTATTAGAGTTTTGAAAATAGAGAAGGTATGAAATAGTGATCTAGGACAGAGCAGAAGAGTTAAAGTACTGATTGCCAAGGGCACTAGGGCCCCACTTGTGATGAGAGATCCGGAATGTACATTAAACAAGGACAGCATGGCTATGCATATGTTTCTCCAGCAATTAGCAGATACAAGCACAAGTAGGCAGAAAGTAAATAAGAAGGGCAAATGAACTCTGAAAAGGTAGAAAATTGTACATTATTCTGAGACTCCAGGCCATTCCCAATTAGAAATAAAATTTTAGACTTAATAGTAGCAATCCTATATAATAAAAGGCTAATCTGCAAATCAATGGAACAGTGGAACAACCAGTCACTATGACATGCACTGACCACCAGGGGGCAATTACTCAATTCAGGAGTGGCACCCTGGTGGTCAATGCGCTCCCACAGAGAGAGTGCTGCTCATCCAGAAGCCAGGCTCAGAGCTGGCAAGTGTACCTGCAGTAGCGGGAGCCTCTACTGCCTCCACAGCAACGTTAAAGATGTCTGACTGATGGCTTAGGCCTGCAGGGACCAAGCCTAAGCCGGCAGTCAGACATTCCCTGAGGGCTCCAAGACTGTGAGAGGGTGAAAGCTGGGATGAGGGATGCCCCCCACAAGTGCACAAATTTCATACACTGGGCCTCTAGTTAACTATAAAAATAAGAAAGCAAATCAACCAAACTAATGTAAATCAGGCCAATAAAAATCCACACCTTGACACTGATCATGGTTACAAGATAATAGAATTTAGAGGTATTCAGACATTGCTGCAGGATAGTTCCTAATAAAAACTAAGAGCTCTAGGAAAAAATTCTGGGATATAAGAGTTCAGCATATCAGTTCTCTCATTGAATTAATCCATGATTTCCAACTTCTAAGGAAAGGATTTTTTCCCCACCAATAAAACTCAAGACTAATCAGGTTTTTAATAGGATGATTAAGTGAACAAATAAGAAAATATTTGCCAGTTTGCTATTGCCTGTCAGTAATTGCCATCTGCTGGTTTGTGGACCACTGGTGGTCTGTGAGGCCTGAAAGGTTGGTGACCACTGGCCTGGACTATTATTTAAAGGGCTATATTTAACATAACAAAAATATGCATTATCACTAGTGATAGCAGCACAGGTTTGAGTATGGTAAATATTTTAATAAATTTACATAATAGCCATACTTATTAAAGGTAACCTATAATAATAAAAGCATAATATGCTAATTAGACTGGACAGCTGAATGACCTTCCAGACGTCCTTCTGGATGAAATGGGGGCTGTGAGGGCTGAGGCAAGCTGCCAAGGCAAGCTGCTGCAGCTGTGAGAACCTAACCCCCAGCACAAATTTCATGCATCAAGCCTCTAGTAAATATATAAATGCTGTAAGTCTTATCTTTTCTGCACAGAAAAATAATTTCTAGTTTTTAAAGCAGATTTTTATGTCACATTCTACCTGAAGGAATAGTTCATACCCATTGCAAATAAAATGCAATCTGGATTAAATTCTTCTCTTAATTACCAGGTATATTTAATTTCATTGAAAATGTTTATATGTCATACAAAAATAAAGGCTTTTTTGGACTTACAATATGCTTTTAGTGAAATATATTTTTATCTTTTTTAGTACAGAAACTTGGATATAATGAATGTTTTCCTTAAAACTTCATAAAAAATTTATATCACTAGAAAAAAAGAATATAAAATGTTTAATTTTCAGTATTTATTTTGGTAACCTAATTGAGAATCTGTTCTTAAAATTGCACTAAGAGATTTGTTAAGAATCTCAAATTACATTCCTTGTATTAGAGTTAAGGTTTACAGTATGCAAGGTCAAACATTTTACTATATTATCCTGGTAATCTAAAAAGAAAACAGGTGTGTGTGTGTTTGTGTGTGTCTGTGTGTGTGTGTGTGTTCTGTAAAGAAGGATAAAACATAGATACTGGCTAAAATATAGATAACTGTGTCCTTTCCCAACAGGCAAAGGGCAAAACTAGCAAAACTGTATGTATTTCACTGAGAAGCATTTTTATAGAAAGGGGTATATTATCATTATTCCAAAAGGGTGTTTATATGTAATATAGGAAAACTAATCAACATGCATTCATTCACAAAGAACAAAAATTTCCATTTCAGGACTGGTTTTCTGTAATAATAAAAGCATAATATGTTAATTAGACCAGACGTCCTTCTGGACAACCTTTCAGATGAAGCCAAGGCTGCTAGGGAAGCCATGGTCCCAGGTGCCAGAGGGAAGCCAGTGCCAACAGCCAGGGGAAGGAAGCCTTACTCTTGCAGGAATTTCGTGCATCAGGCCTCTAGTATAATAACAAATGTTGAGAAAAGAAAGATAATTGATATCTAAAACACTATTACATTTTTTTAATTAAAATATGATAGACATGTTCATGATAACTAACAAACTTTCATTGAATGAATACATGTGGTTTTATGTAATTCTCTATTTGAATAGCTTTTTTGCCTCATATTATAAAGCATAACATGAAGCCATAGTCTTTGGGCTAAAACAATTTTTAAAAGTAAAGCAATTAAAAATAGTCTCAAATTCACCAGCAGCAAATAAACAAAGGAAAGGCAGTAGCTTTGTGCTATAAATGTTGGGCAATAGAAACATAGAAAAGAAAAGAAATCAGAAATTCCGAATTTATGCATGAAGTGCATATTGCATTACACCTGAGATGTTTGGGGCAGTGCCACATAATCAACACAATAATATATCCATAGCAAAAGCTATGACTATTCACTACATGTGTGAAAAATAAATACCATAAACACTATGTGGTAGAAGACTCTGAACAAATCCCTATTCTCCAAAAAATTACTAAGAAAAGAAAAGGGGCTAAAAGAAAATCCTAAGAATGCTATTCATATCTTCTGATTTGGATGTAAGTAAACTGAAGAGGTGAGTAGGCAGCTCTAAGGAAAGATAAGGGCCGACTTTTAATAATAGAAGTCCTCGAGCATGTCAAACTCATGGCCAGTGGGCCACATGCCTCATTTTGAGTTTGACATGCTTGCCAAGACTAGCTACTGGGGTTCATCATGTTAAGCTGAAAAAAAAGCCAAAAGTAATGGAAATAGATCCTCATATGAAACATTGGAAGGATTTCAGGACATCAAGCCAAAGTTGTCTAGAATAAGGATTGTACATTTCTTTTCCTACCTTTGAACCCTTAGGCTTCAGAAAAATAGAATAGACAACCAATCATCAAAATGTAACAAATCAAGCAACTGTCCAAATACAGCAAAGAGAATTTACCCATAATATGTAATGACAGAAACTTCCAGAGAGCATACTCTGTTAACCATGAACCAGTTAAAACAGGTTGGGGCAAAAGTAGGTTTATGTTGCCCTGGCTGGTGTTGCTTAGCAGTTAGAATGTCAGCCTGCACACTAAAGGGTACATGGGTTAAAGGCACGTAGTGGGGTTGCAGGTTCAATCCCTGGCCCCGGAGTGCATGGGAGAGGCAACCAATCAATGTATCTCTCTCACATCAATGTTTGTCTCTCTTTGCCTGTCTCTCCTCCTCTCTCCCTCCCTTCCACCATCTCCAAAAATCAATGGAAGAAAAATGCCCTCCAGTGAGGAATAACAAATGTTTTGAAAAATAAAATAAGATATTAATAAAGAATTGTAATATAATAAACTATTTGACCTACTAACAACTGTAAACCTACTTTTGCTCCATCCTGTATATATGTCCTCAGACAATGTAACAGACTACAATTTTTTTTAAATCTATCATGTTATTGAAGATGAAGAAATCAGTCATAAAGAAAACATTACCCAAGGAACAAAACTGATTCCCCACAAGTACTTTTCACTATGAAAGAATTAAACAAACAAACAAAGAAACAACACAAATTCAATAAAATAAGAGTTCAAAGACAAAATGATAAAACAGGAAAAGGAAAGTTGAAGAGCTAAAGGAAAACACTGCAAACAAAAAGCCTCCATCACTATAGATCTAATAAATAAATTAGAAACAGAAAAAGGTTAAAACTGAAATAACATTGAGAATATTTTGAAACACCATTTAAATACAAAGAGAAAGGGAAAAATCGCAAAAGGCTTAAAGTAAATGGAAATAAGTTGATAAATGTAAAGGGCAGATAAGTGACATCCTTAATAAAAATAAAATAGAAAAAGTATACAGAGACATTATACCAATACATTTCTCCAAATTTATAATAAAATAAAAATTTTTAAATATACCTTCCAATATTTAAAAAAGTTGCACAATAATCAAGACATATATATTCTCATTATGTTATGAAATTTTAAAGACAAAGTTAGAATTCTTCAGGCATCCAGGCAGAAAAAGTTGATGTTAAAAACAAAACAAGAAGAAGTCATATTGGGCTTTAGACTTCTCAACAGTAACATTTCCAAAGCAGAATAATGGGAAATGTTAAAAATAAATAAATAAATAAATAAATAAATAAATAAATAAATAAATAAACAAACAAACAAACCAACCAACCAACCAACCAACCAACCTCAGGGGAAAAGAGCATGGCCTAAATTGCATGTATACACACACTTTGACTCATAAGTTGCTCTCTTAGTTTTATGCCTAAGGGAAATATATACATTTGTCTATAAAATGCATATACAAGAATGTACATAGCAAATTATTATTATACTAAAAGAAAATCCAACTGTCTACGGAAGAAACTACAGCAAAGAAAATGAATGTACACTATTATTCTATCTAATAAAAGAGTAATATGCAAATTTATCATCACTCCAACACACAAGGTAGCTGCCCCCATGTGGACACAAAATGGCCACCACAAGATGGCCAGCAGGGGAGGGCAGTTGAGAGGGACCAAGCCTGCAAGGGAGGGCAGTTGTGGATGATCAGGCCAGCAGGGGAGGACAGTTAGGGTGACCAGGCTGGCAGAGGAGTGAAGTTGGAGGTGACCAGGTCTGCAGGGAAAGGCAGTTGGGGGGGACCTAGGCTTGCATGGGAGGGCAGTTAGGGGTGACCAGGCCTGCAGAGGAGGGCAGTTTAGGGGCAAAAAGCCTGGCAGGGGAGCAGTTAGGCATCAATCAGGATGGCAGGGGAGTGATTAGGAGGCAATCAGGAAGGCAGGCAGGTGAGCAGTTGGGAGCCAGCAGTCCGGGGATCGGGCCTAAACGGGCAGTTAGACATCCCTCGAGGGTCCCAGATTGGAGAAGGTGTAGCCTGGGCTGAGGGACACCCGTCCCCCTCCCCTCCTGTGAAAATGAATGCATTAATGTTACATGTGACGAATCTCACAAACATAATGTTGACAATGGAAGCCAGACACAAAATAATTTTAAAAGCATGATGCTATTAACATAGAACTCATAAACAAGCATATGTTTTTACAAGACAAGATGGTGGTTAAATTTGGAGAGAGTGGTAGTGTGGTAGATTAAGAGAATTTACAAGGGAGGAAGGTTTCTGAGCTGGTGTCAATGTTGTGTTTCTTGACTTGGGTGGTATTTACTATAGTGTGATAATTCATCAGAGTACACAGATGCTTTTGTGCATAGATATTGTATTTTCATTTAAAGAATTTATTTTTTTTAAAAACATAGGACATATTTTTAAAAACCTACCATTAACATCATACTTTATCATACTTTTTTAAAACTATAATTTTATTGAATTCAGAGAGGATTGGAGAAGGAGAGATAGAAACATCAATGATGAGAGAGAATCATCAATAAGCTGCCTCCTGCATGCCCCCTACTGGGGATCTTGCCTGCCACCTGGGCATGTGCCCTGACCAGGAATTGAAACATTATCTCCTGGTTCATAGGTCAAAGCTCAACCACTGAGCCACATCAGTGGGGTTTTTTGTTTTTGTTAATCCTCACCCGAGGATGTTTTTTCCATTGATTTTTAGAGAGAATGGAATAAAGGGGGAAAGACAGATAAACATCAATGCAAGAGAGACACATCCATTAGCTGCCTCAAGCATGCACCCCAACTGGGACCAAGGATGGAGCCTGCATCCTAGGTACCTGCCCTTTATCAGAATTGAACTTGAGACCCTTCAGTCCATGAGGCGACACTCATTACTGAGCAAAACCCAGTAGTGTACACTCATTTTCTTTTTAAAAATATTTTTGCCTAGCCCTAAACACTATTTCCTTAATTGACAAAAACATGTTTACTGAAAACTATATTTAAATTATGTTTATATCTTAGTTATAAATATACTAGAGGCCCAGAGGCCCAATCGGGGTGGATCAGGGCCAGGCCAGTCAGGAGGAGGAGATAGCAGGAGGTTGGTCAACCCAATCAAGACCCAATTAGGGCTGGGCCAGCTGTGGGTGGGGCTGTGGGCAATTGGCCAGCAGGCCCTGCCCTCAAAAGGGATGGGGGGGTCTATCGGGGGTCAACAGCTAGGGGAGGGGCCAGGGAAGGTTGGCTGGCTGGCCCTGCCCGTGATTGGAATTGGTGCACCAATCAGGGGTGGAGCTGGCTGGAGAGAGGGGCTGTGGGCCAATGGGGGTAGTTGGGACTGATCAGGGGTTGGGCCAGCCATGGGAAGGGGCTGTGAGCAGTGGGACCAATGGGCCCTGCCTCTGATTGGGGTGGGGGGGGGGCTGATCTGGGGTGGGTCTAGGTAGGGGGTGGGGCTATAGGAGGTTGGACAGCTGGCCCTACCCCATATTGGGGTAGAGGGGTGACCAGGGGTAGGGCCGGCCAGGGGGATGAACTGTGGTAGAGGCCCATTGGGATGGGGCCAGACAGGGGGGAGGGGCTGCAGGAGGTTGGATAATCAGTTCTGCCCCCTATAGAGGCTGGGCCAGTTGGAGAAGGGGCTACAGGTCGATAGGGGTGCTGGGGGCCCATTAGGGACAGGGTCAGCTTGGGGGAGGGGCCACAGGAGGTTAGCCAGCTGGACCCACCCCCCAATCAGGTGGTTTGCTTGCCAAAGTGGGCATCATAGCAACAGGTGATTCCAGTCGTTATGGCATTCCGGTCAATGGGTTTTTATATTTATAGATACACTAAATATCAAAGAATATGACTAGGTGCTACAATTTTTATTTCAACTGGTCAGGAAGCCAATCCTATCTAATAAAAGAGTAATACGCAAATTGACTGTACCTCCACTACACTCACAAGCCACATCCACTGGCCACACCCACCAGCCAATCAGAGTGAGTATGCAAATTAACCCAACCAAGATGGCTACGGCCACAGACAGAGCAGGAGGAAGGCTTGGGTTGTCCCTGGTGATGGAGGAAGCCAAGCTTTCTGCAAAGCCTGGCCAGTGGAGGCCTCCACTTAAGGCAAAAAAAGTTTCAATGGCTGTGTGAGCTGAAGGCTTGGCTCTGCTCCAGGCTACCAAGTTTCAATTGCAGGAGATAAATAAATCCCAGATATCAGGGCCTCCGCTTGGATCACTAGGGGGTGTGGCCAGCCTGCAAACCACCACAGGCCCCTTGCCCAGGCCACCCCACACCCCAAGGGAACACCCACCCTGATCCAGGACACCCTTCAGGGCAAACTATCTGGCCCCCACCCATGCACCAGGCCTCTATCCTATCTATTAAAAGAGTATTATGCAGATTGACCATCACTCCAACACACAAGATGACTGCCCCCATGTGGACACAAGATGGTCAGCAGGAGAGGGCAGTTGGTAGGGACCAGGCTGGCAAGGGCGGGCAATTGAGGGTGATCAAGCCTGCAGGGGAGGGCAGTTAGGGGTGACCAGCCTGGCAGAGAAGGGAAGTTGAGGGTGACCGGACCTGCAGGGGAGGGCAATTGAGGATGACCAGGCCCACAGGGTACAGCAGTAAGGGGCAAACAGGCTGGCAGGGGAGCAGTTAGGCTTCAATCAGGCTGCCAGGGGAGTGGTTAGGGTGTGATCAGGATGACAGGAAGAAGCGGTTAGGGGCAATCAGGAAGGAAGGCAGGCAGGTGAGCAGTTGGGACCCAGCAGTCTTGGATTGTGAGAGGGATGTTACATGTGACAAACCTCACCTGGATTGGGCCTAAATGGGCAGTCAGACATCCCTCAAGGGATCCCAGATTGGAGAGAGTGCAGGCTGGGCTGAAGGACACCCCTCCACCCATGTGCATGAATTTCGTGCACCAGGCCTCTAGTCTATATGATAAAAGCCTAAGATGCTAAGTGTGCAGTCATCCAGTGACTGGTTGACTGTTCAACCAAATCAAAGAGTAAAATGCTAATGATATGCTAAGGTCACTCAACTGCTCACTATAATGTGCACTGCCACCAGGGGGCAGACAGTTGACCAGTAGACCAGTTGCTATGATGTGCACTGACCACCAGGGGGCAGTTGCTCCAACCAGTAGGTTAGCTTGCTGCTGGGGTCTGGCCGATCGGGAATGAGCAAGATGGGCCAGACATGCTCTGGAGTCCTCCTGCAGTCCCTCCCCAAATGACCAACCACCTGCATCCCTCTCGGGCCAGCCCCAATCAGCCCCAATTGGCCTTTATCAGGACTGGGAAAGATGAGGTCAGACATGCCCTGGAGCCCTCCTGAAGTCCCTCCTTGGCCCCCATCATGCACCAGAATAGTCCCTCAGCCTGGCCTGCACCCTCTCACAATCCAGGATCCCTCAGGGGATGTTGGACAGCTGGTTTCAGCCTGATATCGCATGCCACGTCCCTCGGGAGAGCACCAGATTCAGGGCTCATGCTGGGGTGGCAGGAGCCTCTCCCAATCGTGACAGATTGGGCGCCAGCCCATGGCAGATGCAGTGGGGCCACAAGCAGCAGGTAAGAGCTGCAGGTGGCATTGAACTGTGGGTTTTGACCCAATTTCTGCAAGCCACCTTGAGGGACTCCACCCATGCATGAATTCGTGCACTGGGCCTCTAGTGGTTTTATATTTATGGTTTGTTTCCTGTACTATCCATTACACATCTCCTCTTATTTCAAGCACCCAACCTGTCTCAACCCAGCCAATTGACCCAAATCTTTATTTCTAGGTATCTGAGCACATAAAAACTAGATGTATAAAGTGTACTATTAACTTTTATCTCTGGATATAGCATTACGAGGAAGCATCCCAGCAGGTGTCCTTGATTCCATCCATATGCCTGCCTGCCACCATGGTGTGAAAGAAATCCTATTTCCCCTTGGCAGTCGGAATTCATTATCCAACTCTACACCATGTTTCTTTTTATATCTGCTCATCCAGGGACATGAGAAGTCCAAAATGACCAGTTGCTATTCTCAGCTTCTAATTAAACAGCTCTTTCTTATGTCCCCTGGTGGAAGCATGTTTCCCTTGAGTACTAAGCTCTAAACTAGAAGAATTCAAAGTCGTGGAAGTAGGAATAAAAACTTTGTAACTGGGCCACTTACTGCCATACTGAGAGGTAGCATTTGTATTTATCACCCTTTGTCTCTATATTTTTCTATTCTGCCTAACAAAGGAAAAGCATTATTACTGGTCATTGGTTGAGATCAAGTAGCATATCCTGTAGGGCACAGCAGCCCAGTTTCTAAGGCTTTATATCCTAACTTGTGCTTTAATAGCCCTTATGGTCACCTTCAACTCCCATGAGCATCATCCCCTTGCTCTAATTCTGTTGGTATAAAGTGGGTTCCTCGCTAAGAGAAGTGTTGTTGGAAATAATTTAATGCAAAGTCCATGTTTATGGTGATGCTTTCAGCTGCAATTAACAGAAGACCCAACAAAAAGATGATATAAACAGAAAAGACATTGATGATATATCATTTAGCAATAAGTTAGGTACAAGTTTGTTCCAGAATTAATTCAGAGCTCTTACGTTTCTTTCCCACTTTATTTTTTTAGGTCTTCCTATGGCAAAAAGCTACATTCATATTCAGAAAAAGAAAACCCCATAGGAGCAATAGAATTAAAACATGTAAAGCACTTAGACTGGTGCCAGGCATATAAAAAGCATGGAGCAAATGTTCACCAATATGTTTATCATCATCCCCATCAGCTTTACTACTTCACTACCCCACTCCTTGGCAAAGACAATGGGATCACGGTGTTTGTTATAAGCCCTGACCTGCACCAGAAAGAAGTCCAGCCTTTTCTAAGGAGTGTGGCTGCCTGACATGAGCATGAAGTTCGGTGCCAATGGTAAGGAGCAAAGTCCTATCTGCCAAAGCCCTTTATTATTGCATGGACACTACATTACCCATATCCGTTCATTGGTTATATACGGTAGATAAGTTCTTTCTCTCTAATGTTAGAAGAGGAATGTTCGTGTTAAAGCTTGAGGACAAAAATACCTGACACACACACAACATATACCATAGCACCACACATTCAAGGGAGTGAGGTAAATAATCACAATATTTGATTAGGAAAGAAACTCTGACCTCATTTTCTCCACAGGGAAATCACTGACAGCTATTTACGGAGTAGCCTATCTTCAGGTTTCAAGTCATTTATAATAGTTCCCTAACACATTAAGAACCTATGCATCTCTAATCTAAACATTTCTCTCCAGTTTCATCTGACCATCTATTAAAATATACTACTCATTGTCTCAGTGGTTTCAGGACAGAATATTGCTGACTGAACGAATAGTTATATTCCCTGAGTCAAGTATATGCAATTAATAACAATAGGTGATGAATGATAAGGTGTTTTGGATTATTTTAAAGATTCAGTTGGATTATTGGGAAAAGTGATATTAATGTTTATGCAGATTTCACACAAAGAAAAAGTCAATAAAATATTCAATCACATGAGGAAAGTGCCGGAGTGCACATGTGGCTGTGTCTACATTCTGTTTCTTGCTTTGTTATAGAGATACACTTTATCCCCTAATTGTTTAGTTAAATCAAAAGTAAAAATAGTATATGTAAATAACAGTGCATTAACATTTATTAAGTTCTTGCTATATGTCATCCTCTGTTTTTATTATTTTATATCACCTTACTATAATCTGGTCAACAAAGTATGAAGTAGATATTATTAGCTTATTTTATACATATGTCAGAGCAAAGTTGAGTGATTTGCTAAAAACCACTCAGCAGGTTAGAGTTTAAAACTCAGACAGAGCCTCCTCTCTTAACCATGTCCCTAGAAATGATGATATCTACAGTGGTGGACTTGTTTACTATACTATCCAATCCCAAACCTAAACTTAAGACATACACTGAGTGGCCAGATTATTCTGATCTCTGAATGCATAATAATCTGGCCACTCAGTATATATCCTATATAATAAAAAGACTAATATGCAAATTGTTCCCTCAATCAAGAATTGGACCAGCAGGCAGGCTGGCCAACCACCCATGTCCTCTCCCCCTGGCCAGGCTGGGGGAATTTATGCACTGGACCATGCACTGGACCTCTAATATATATATATATATATGTGTGTATGTGTATATATATATATTAATTAGTGACCACACACTGAGTGGCCAGATTATTATGCGTTCAGAGATCTTAATAATGTGGCCACTTAGTGTATAGTTTCGGGGTCTTACTATTATTAAATTGACAGTAAAACTCTACCAGGACTGATTATATGCACAACTAGTCCACAAAATTCCAAGACTAAAAACTACAATATTATTAATAAAAAAATTATTTTCAAACAATGGTCAGTTTTCCATAGCTTACATAATGGATACAAACTGCTCCATCCAAATTATAGCAACTATTTGAAATCCCTTGTTGGAAATTATTTTATCCTCATGCCTTATTAAATTGAATGTTTTCAATTTAATAGCATGCTCAATTCAAAAGAAATATCCTGGAAATCTAACTTAAAATCATCTTTTATATTCTACATCTGACAATGACCTTATCTTATGCTTCAAAAAAGAGTTTTTCTATTACGTGCAACACAGGTAACAATGATTATAAAATGTTTATGAATTAGGTTTCAACAAATATCTGTTGAGAACCTATTTATACTACATAATGTAACTAGGCACCAGGGAAAGAATAAGTAGAAAGGTCCTAGACCTCATGGAGCTTACGTTATAATAGGAAATGCAGGCTAATAAAAGAAGTAAACCCTATGACCCAAACCCCCATAACCACCAAACATTGCTTTGGCACTCCTGTTGAAAATCAATTGCTTATGGACATATGACATTTTTTCTGGACTCTCAGTTTTATTTGTGGAGGAAAGACTATCCCATGATGTGATCACTGTGGACCCTTAAGCTAGATTCAGGCCAGAACAGAGATTGATCCCATAAATTCCCTCACAGGGTCTGATCAAACCCTATCTTATGCCCCAAGCATTCTGGTTCCTGGAACAGGCCTTTGCCCTCCCCTGGGCAAGCATGTAAGAGTTTTCTGCTTATCTTGGGCTGGTCACACCCTAGTACCACAATCCATCCTGCCTAATGCTATAGAACCCTTTAGTAGCTACCATGTGGCATGGAGGATATCCATGTTGTCTAGTTGCTGCCCAAGACATTCCCCATATCTAAGTTCCTTAATAAACTCTTGATGTAAAAAATAAAATAAGTAAGTAAATTAGTTAGATATTGTAAGTATCGTGAAATTGGTGATGGGGGCAGTGAATATTGTCAGGGAAGATCATTCTGATAAAAATAATATTAAAGGATGAAAAGACACTGGCTACATGAAGAGCAAGAGAAAGAAAATTATAGGTGGAGGCAAGAGCATGCACTAAGATCCTGAGGCAGCAGAGAGACACTTTTTTCCCTCATCACTATTTATCCCCTGTATGCCCTCTTCCCCCTTTACACATCCTTCTCCATCCCTGCAAGCACCACACTATTGTCCATGTCCATGAGTTCTCTTTCATTTTATTTGGGGCTCAATCCTTCCACACACACCCCTCGCAACCCATCCTGTCCCCTCCCGCAAGCTGTCTGCCTACTCTCTATCCATGAGTCTGTCTCTATTTTGCTTGGTAATTCATTTTATTCATTACTAGTAAATTCCACATATGAATGAAACATTATGGTACTTGTCTTTCTCTGACTGCCTTATTTCACTTGGTGTAATGTTCCTCAGGTCCAACCATGTTATTGCAAAGGGTAAAATGTTCTTCCTTTTACAACAGAGTAGTATCCCATTGTATAAATGTACCACAGCATTTTTATCCACTCATCTACTAATGAACACTAGGGCTGCTTCCAAATCTTGGCTATGAGAGGCACTTATTTTTAAAGGCAAATGTGCAGTGAGAACACATATACGTGTATAATTAATTTACCATAGCAATAGATATAATTACTCTACCGAGGCTTGTCTTCACTCATCACATTATTCTACTTATCTGTCTTGTATAGTTCTGAACTGCTATATGAGTTAGTCACTATGTTCCAGTCTCCTGTCCAGGGGCTAAGTTATCACATACATATATTATAAATTCACTATATAAAAGGCAATGGGTTAGCCAGTCAGGATGCAAAGATAAGTTTGATTTTTGTACCAGCCCTCATGAAGGTCAACAGCATCTACTAATAGCAACAACAAAAACAAAAACAAAACCAATAAACTCAGGCTTGGGTAACAGGTGCTCAGGATACATAAATGCTAAGAATAATGCCATAAAATTATGAAAGACTGAATATGGAGGGTACCCTTCCTTTCTGAAGAATGTGCTGAAGGAATTTTCAGTGTCTTCTTTCTGATGCACTGCAGCCTAACTTAGGAGCTCACTTGACTCTGCCTACAAGTTACAACTCATTTCTGTCAGAAATCTGTCAGCATGCACACTGTTTTCATTTAATGTGATCTCTGATAAGGTTGAAAATCTTTCTGAACAAATCCTGGCATCTCTTGCTCTCATAGTTTTAGCAAGTTAATTACTCTTCCATAAGATGTGATTTCCTGGGATTCAGTGGGCTGACATTGCTTCCTGTTAATTTATTCAAGGCTGAACGGTTACATTGATTAGACAACTCCGCAGCACCAGGTCTCAGGTCTTCCGGAGTTGCCCTCTTTGAATTTCAATGACGTTAATGACAGAGGCGTGAAACTGGTATGTCCTCTGCTACCGCCTCAGTGGAAAGTTCAATAGACATTTTTAAGGTTCTTGTTAGGAATAGGTTATCTTTGTGCGGGACTCTGAAAAGGACTCTCTCAGTTTCAACAGTACCAAAGGTTAGGTGGAACAAGCTTATTGTGTGCTGCAACTTACAACCTTTCAGGAGAAGGGTTCTGTGTGTAATGAAGAGCATCCCATTAAAACTGGCATTTTGAAGAACGATGGTAGCATGGTGTGCATCTAGCATCTGACACAAGAAAGTGCTAAGGTGAATTACTGACATTTCTGCATGAGCTGCCAGCAGAGTGATGTCACATGTGAAGGCTAACTGTAGAACAAGACAAAGCACAGAGAGCTGAAGAAGGAGGGGAGGCTGCTGACTGGCAACCAGCTCATCCTGCCACATTGTCTAAGTGTTTCCGCATGGTGACTTCCTTTCTTAGCGCAGTTCTTTCCCCTCGGATCAGGCCCACAAAGGGTTTGGAACATTTTTTTTAACATATTTTTATTGATTTCAGAAAGGAAGGGAGAGGGAGAGAGCAGTAGAAACATCAATGATGAGACAGAATCATTGATAAGCTGCCTCCTGTATAACCCACACTGGAGATCAAGCCAGCAACCATGACATATGCCCTGACCAGGAATTGAACTGTGACCTCTTGGTTCATAGGCTGACACTCAACTACTGAGCCATGCAGTTTTGATCATCTTTTAAACACACTTGTAAAAGTACAGAGAGCTCCAAAACACCATCCCAGAGAAAATTCACTAGTATTTTTGACTCAGAGAACTCTTGAGAGAACAGAAATAATGTTTAAAAAGATACCTAAAGAACTAATGACTTAGGACTCTAATATCTAATGTTCCTTTTCCAGTAGTGGCTTATAGTAATTTTTGCTGTGATTTCCTTCCATTAATGCTCAAACCTCAGATTTTTTTAAAAATTGCTCTTCTCATCAACCTTGGTTAGTAATGCATTAGAGGAGCAAAGGAAGTAGGAAATTGGTGTCCAGTGTACGGGAAAAGGGAAAGCAGTCAGTAGAAGGAGAAAACAAGAGAATTTAATGTAAAAAATCAGGGCAAGCAGTGCCCAGAGAAGGTGATGACCAAAAATAATAAAAAATATTAAGGGGCACTAAATTTCCTGCAATATAAGGGGTGGAGGTTTGAACCATTCTATCAAGATATTCAAGGAAAGAGGGATTGAGAAAGTTGAAGAACTTGGGGTTACTCATGTACAAATTTCAATCCATCAAGCGTGCAATTACTTTCTCTTACAACTAAACTTAGTTTTTATTGCAAGCTTTTGGTCTGTGGTGAAAAGCGAGTCATACAAATTGTTTGCCAGGAGTTTTGTCTGAGTTCCAGATGAATATACAATACCTGTAAGAGAGTGGGAAACTGCATGGTCTCCATCCTTTTTTCATGCAGGCCACAAATGAGAAAGCCCTTGTTCCTCTCTGACCTCTTTCCTGGAGGGAACTCAGTCCTGTTGCAATGACCCTTCTATCTGGTCCATCTGCGTTGGTCAATTTAGTGCCTTTTGCAGATGTCAAAATGACAATGCAATACCATCTCACACCTGTCAGAATGGCAATCATCAACAAATCAACAAACGACAAGTATTGGTGATGATGCGGAGAAACAGAAACCCTTGTGCACTGTTGGTGGGAATGCAGACTGGTGCAGCAGTGGAGAACAGTATGGAGTTTCCCCAAAAAACTAAAAATGGATCTCCCATTTGACCCAGCAACCCCACTCCTAGAAATATATTCTAAGAAAGTAGAAACACCAATCAGAAAGGATTTATGCACCCCTATGTTCATAGCAGCACAATTTACAATAGTTACAATTTGGAAACAGCCTAGGTCCCCGTCAGCAGATGAGTGGATCAGAAAACTGTGGTACATCTACACAATGGAATTCTATGCTGCCATTAAAAAGAAGGAATTCTTACCATTTGCAGCAACCTGGATGGACCTGGAAAGTTTTATGCTAAGTGAAATAACCCAGTCAATGAAGGAGAAACACCACATGATATAACTCATTTGTGGATAATAAAGAACATTATAAACTGATGAACAAAAGGATAGATACAGAGGCAGTAAAGCATTAAACGGACTGTCAAATTGCAGCAGGAAGTTTAAGGAGAGGTGGGGTAGATAAGAGATCAATCAAAGGACTTGTATGCATGTATATAAGCATAACCAATGAACACAGACACTAGGGGGGTGGGGGTATGCCTGGGGGGGGAAATGGGGAGATATGTATACATGTAACACAATTAAATAAATAAATAAATAAGCATAACCAATGAACACAAGACACTGGGGGATGGGGGATGCCTGGGAGGGTGGGGGGACAATGGGAAGATATGTATATATGTAACACAATAAAAAAATGAAAAAATAAATGCATGCAAAAAAATATTTGCTATATTTACACAATGGAATAATAGACTTCTATAAAAAAAGAAGAAGAAGAAGAAGAAGAAGAAGAAGAAGAAGAAGAAGAAGAAGAAGAAGAAGTATCTCTTACCTTTGAGACAGCATGAAGAGTATTATGTTAAGTGAAATAAACCAGTCATAGAAAGGTAAGTACCATTTGATTTCACTTATATGTGAAATCTAATGAACAAAATAAACTAACAAAATAGAAACAGTCTCATAGAGACAGAAAACAAACTGACAGCTGTGGGAGGGAAGGGATGAGGTTGAAGGGCTGGATGAGAAGACTGAATGGATTAAGAAAAAACTCACAGATACAGACAACAGTATGGTGATTACCAGAGGGAAAGGATATGTTGTAAATGTGATGAAAGGAGCTATAACTTGGGATGGTGAACACACAATACAATATACAGATGATGTATTATAGGATTGTGCACCTGAAATTTACATAATTTTATTAGCCAATGTCATCAAATAAATTCAATTCAAAAAAAAAAAGGAGCATGTGAGATTAAAAGAAAAAAAGTATCCTTTGAGTGACATCACCAAGGTGGCAACATAAGTCATTTGCAACTAACAAATTCATGGACAAGACACCACCAACAAAATCCTAGAACAGGGGGGTGAGGTTGAATCACTCCCTACACCACAGAGATAAGATAAACCACATTAGATGGGTAACAGGAGCAGCTACACACTGACTGCAGTGCCCCTTTCCCAGGTGGGTGCAATATGAGAGGTCTCCCCTTAGCACCTGGTTCCTCTAGAGCAGTGGTTCTCAACCTGTGGGTCGCGACCCCTTTGGGGGTTAAATGACCCTTTCACAGGGTCACCTAAGACTATTGGAAAACTCCTATTTCCCATGGTCTTAGGAACCAACACACCGCTCCTCAGTGTGGCAAAATGTAGCAATGTAGTTTACTGTTGTCATATGAAGACTGTTACCTATGCTACACCATGATTCAAGACAAAATTTCATTTATTTGTAATTAGAAATAAATATTTCACAATATATAATTACATATTGTTTTTGTGATTAATCACTATGCTTTAATTACGTCCAATTTGTAACAACGAAAATACATCCTTCATATCAAATATTTACATTACAGTTCATAATAGTAGCAAAATTACAGTTATGAAGTAGCAATGGAAATAATTTTATGATTGGGGGTCACCACCACATGAGGAGCTGTCAGGGCATTAGGAAGGTTGAGAACCACTGCTCTAGAGGGAAAAGAGAGCCCAGGGGGACATTCATCTCCCCCAGTATTGTGGGTCACTTCTTGGGAGTCTCCACTTTGGTCTTGCCTCATAGGAAGCATGAAGGAATCTGTGGGGCTTGACCATGAGAACTCTGATTGTGAAAGGGAGACAGAACTTGCAACAACCTGGGCTCAGATCTTGGCAGACATAGTTCCTACCTGCAGTGCCCAAGTAGTAGTTCCAACCAGTGGGTTTGCATATCAGCAGAGCCAAGAAAAGAGTGGTGCAGTCTGACCAGGACACTCAATGGGTCACAGGTTAGCCAGGTTGGGTCCTCAAATGCAGAGCTTGCCAGTCCTGAACCAGGTCTGTCTCCCCCAGCCATCTCTCCTCAAGGCAGGGGAACTGAGTCATGGCCCAACCCACTGATTAGGGTAGCTCCCAACCCTGCCTGACCAGGAAGCCTGGCCAGAACACCTGTTTCAGCTCAGCAACACTGAAACAGAGACTTTGGCAGGCAGAGCTGATCACCTACAGAACAAAGCCAATGACACTGGCCAGGAACTTTGACATGTGAGTTGGCTTTAGTCAAGAACAAAAATAGCAATTCTTGCTTGGGCATGGAGCTATTTCCTGGCTCTACCGGGGCATTAAAAACAATAGGGTAGGAGGAATCCAAGATGGCGGCATAGGTAAACACCTACACTGCTGCCTCACACAACAATTTCAAAACTACAACTAAAAGACAGAACGGACATCATCCAGAACCACAGGAAAGCTGGTGGAGTGTAAGTTCTACAGCTAGAAGGAAAGAGAGGGTCTCACGGAGACCCAGAGGAGCTGCAAAAAGCTGAGGTACTGAGACGCGCGCGCTGAGAGAGCGGGTGCCGGAGTACCTGGCTGGCTGTCTCCGGCGGGAGGGAAACGGAGACTCCCAACGGCATTGAACCCCTTATTTTACGACACTAAACCCCAGATCCAGCGAAACTCATACGGGGGGAGTTTGGACTGTGAAAAGAGAGAGGTGCATGGAAATTTAGGGGAGTCGCAGAAGATCAGGTCTGGTCTCGCACGCGGACGGTGCTGGGAGCAGGACAGATTGCTGATTGTGCCGCTGGCTTTCGCGAGTGGGCGGGAGACAGACCCTCCGAACTGTGCCACTTCTGACTCCACTAAGCCCCTGTTTCGGGCGAAACCCTGGGGACCTAGACTATTGTGGTCCTAGTGCTCAGGGGAGCCGGAAAGGCAGCGGTTAGAGGCACTGCGGTGCGCGCACGCACAAAGACCGCTCCAGGGATTACCCAGTCACGTGAGACTCAGGGGCCGTGGAGGGCGGGGCCGACTGGAAGGCAAGGTGGTCCCTTAAGCCCTGAGACTCCACCCCTCCCAAGCTCAACAGAGGCTTCTTCGGTTTTGCATCTGGTATCATAAGGCAGAATCCAACACAGAAGTTTCCCCGGCATACTGAAAATGCCGAAACAAGGGAAGGGATCACAAACAAAAGAAATGGAGGGAAAAAAAACGACTGGATATAGAGTTCAAACCACGCTTGTAAGGTTTTTCAAGAATATGCTAGAAAAATTCGATAAATTTAGTGAGACCCAAGAGGAGATGAAAAAGGACCAACTAGCGATACAAAAGAGCCAACTAGAGATGGAAAAGGTCCTACTAAAGATGATAAAGGACCAAATAGAAATTAAACATACACTGACTGAAATAAAAAATATTATACAGAGTCCTAACAGCAGACTAGAGAAAGGCAAGAATCAAGTAAAAAATTTGAAATATAAAGAAGCAGACAACATTCAACTGGAAAAGCAAGAAGAGAAAAGAATCCAAAAATGTGAACATAATGTGGAGACTCTGGGACAGCTTCAAGCGTACCAACATCAGAATTGTGGGGGTGCCAGAAGAAGAGAGAGAGCAAGATACTGAAAACCTGTTTAAAGAAATAATGACTGAAAACTTCCCACATCTGGTAAAAGAAATAGACTTACAAGTCCAGGAAGCACACAGAACCCCAAAGAAAAAGAATCCAAAGAGGACTACACCAAGACACATCATAATTAAAATGCCAAGAGCAAAAGAGAAAGAGAGAATATTAAAAGCAGCAAGAGAAAAACAGTTTATTACCTACAAGGGAGCACCCATATGACTGTCAGCTGATTTCTCAACAGAAACGATGCAGGCCAGACGGGAGTGGCAAGAAATATTCAACGTGATGAATAGCAAGAACCTACAACCAAGAATAATCTATCCACCAAAGCTAACATTCAGAATTGAAGGGCAGATAAAGAGCTTCACAGATAAGAAAAAGCTAAAGGAGTTCATCAACTCCAAACCAGTATTATATGAAATGCTGAAAGGTACTCTTTTAGAAGAGGAAGAAGAAAAAGGTAAAATCCAAAAAATTATGAACAACAAATACATATCTATCAACAAGTGAATCTAAAAATTAAGTGAATTAAAAATTTGATCAACAGAATAAACTGGCGAATATACTAGAATCAGGAGCACAGAAAGGGAGTGGACTGATAATTCTCAGGGGGGAAGGGGTGAAGGGTGTACAGGGAGAGACTGGACAAAAATCATACACCTATGGATGAGATCAATGGGAGGGAGCTAAGGACAGAGGGAGTGGTGGGAGCTGGGTGGAGGGGTGCTATGGAGGGGAAAAAAGAGAAAAAAATGTAATAATCTGAATAATAAAGATTTAATTTAAAAAAAAAACAATAGGGTAAATTTAACCAAAGAAATGAAAGATTTCTACACTGAAAACTGTAAGACATGGACAAAATAAATTAAAGCAGATATAAATAAATGAAAAGGTATCCCAAGTTCATGGACTGAAAGAATTAATACTATTTGATTCAATGTAATCTCTGTTGATGACCATGATTTCACTCATATGTGGAATCCAATGAACAAAATAAACTGATGAACAAAATAGATCCAGAGACATAGAACCATGCAACAAACTGATGAATTTCAGAGGGAAGGTGGGGGTAGGGGTGCAGGGAGAGAGATTAACTAGGGGATTTATATGCATATATGCATAGCACATGGACACAGACAATAGTGTGGTGAAGGCTTAGGAGACTGGGGACAGACAGGAAGGGGTCAAAGGGAAAAAAACACACAAAGAGGACTCTGTAATACTTTCAACAATAAAGATAAAAATTGTTAAAAATATTCTAATGGCATTTTTTTAACAGAAGTAGAATTTTTTTAAAAATCCTAAAATGTATATAAAACAACAAAAGACCCCAAATAGCCAAAACAATCTTGAGAAAGAAGAACAAAGCAGGACTCATCAATTTTCCTGATTTTAAACTATATTATAAAGTTATGGTAATCAAAACAGTTTGGTTCTGGCATTAAAAAAAAAAAAGACAAATAGACCAATGGAACAGAATTGAGAGCCCAGAAATAAACCTATTCTTTCAATCAATATTTGACAAAGGAACCAAGATAGTCAATGGAGAAAGGACAAACTCTTTTATAAAATGGTGCTGGGCTTGGCTCCATTTGGGGGCTTAATCCATCTGGTCTCCAGATGATCTAATAAATTTATAATCCCTTACCAAAAATAATGGTGCTGGGATAATTGGAAATTCATATGTAAAAGACTGAAACTAGACTCCTATCTTACATCACTCACAAAAAAGTAACTCAAAATAGATTAAAGACTTAAATATAAGTCTAGAAACCATAAAACTCTTAGAAGAAAGCATAGAAAGAAAAGTCCTCAACATGGGTCTTAGCAATAAAATATTATTTAGGATATTCAAAATAAAAATATCCTGCCATATGGGAGGACTTTGAGAGCATTATGCTAATAAGTCAGACAGAGAAAGACAAATATTATATGATCTCACTTATATGTAGAATATTTTTTTAAACCCAAAGTTATAGAAAACAAAAGATAAGATATGTGGTTACTAGGGTCAATTATTTCTAAATAAAAATGGAGAAATTTATTTTTTATTATTTTTACTATTTTTCCTAAAGGTATGTTTTTTATTATTTTTACTATTTTTCCTAAAGGTATGTTTTTTTATTTATTTTAGATAGGAATGGAGAGGGAAAGAGAGAGAAATATCAATGATGAGAGACAATTATTAATCAGCTGCTCACCTACTCACCTCCCACCAGGGATTGAGCCTTTAACCTGAACATGTGCCCTGACTAGGCATCAAACTGTTCATGTTGACACTCAACCACTATGCCACACTGGCTGGCCAAGTTTTATTTTAAATAGTATCCTTTTATTTAAGGAAAATGTTTTTATTATTTTTAGAGAGAGAAATACCTATTTTTTCATGGTTTTACTCATTTATGCACTCATTAATTGATTCTTTTATGTGCCCTGACCAGGGACCGAACCTGCAATCTTATCATATCAGGGCAACACTCTAACAACTAATGGTCAGGAAGAAAAATACTTTTCCACTATTAATTAAATAATTAATTTTTCTCACTATACAGAAGGTATATCATCATTCCCTCTAAGTCTCCTTTTCCATGACTAGTGTAGAAAGCAGGCAAAACAGTCAATAGTCTGTTAATTTGATGGTGTCTGGTCCCTGGCCCATTCTCTAGGTCTTCAAATTTTATTTTCCTGGAGCATTCTGCCATTAAACATTATAATTCCTGAATAAGCATTTGTTAAAAATAAAATTATTTTGTTAGTTTTGATATTTACTCAATTAAGCCACCAGTTGAACATCCCCTGACGGCTCCTGGGCTGTAAGAGGGATCAAGCCGGACTGAGGAAAACCACCCCCTGCCCCCGCCCCAAGTGCATGAATTTAGTGCACCTGGCCCTTAGTATAAATATATTTTTTCACAGTAAAATTAAATAATTGATTGATTTACTGACTTTTAAAGACATATCCCCCAACTTTTTCATTATTTTCTTAAGGGAAACATGCTTTGATTTTAAAATGAAGTTCAGTTTTGATACTAGAATTTAGTATAGTCAAATTTAAAGTCAACTTTGTTTGAAAACCTGAAAGAAATTGGTATCATTATTAAGCAAAGCCATGTCAAACGTATTAGGTGAATATGTTTCTATTAAATAGAATGATGGTAGCTTCAAAGACTTTTGGATTGATGAGAGCTTTAGTGCCCCCCTGTATATTTTGTTGTTTGTTTCTCTCCAGATTTTTTGATATGTAAGATTCTCATTTTAAAGGAATGTTGATACCATCCGGGTTATTAAAGCATGGTTCATGAATTTAAGGAAATGTTCAATATTTTATAGTCAAGAAAAATAGATTTTGTATCTTGACCTTTAAGTTAAGCTTTTCTTTTCAGAACTATATTACCTTGCAAAGTACACAGGGAACTGGAGCCAACTTGTGACCTTTTGTTAACATACAGTTTTGAGAAATGAGAAAAAGGCATTGCATAGATCAGGAATTTTATTACCAAAAAGAATTAGGAGTCCATGGCAAGTTCTCCTTTTCTTAGAAAAACAGCTAGCCATATAATTTCTGTGAGTAATTCCTGCAGTTGCCATTCCAAAGCCTCCATGTGCAGTGAGAAGCAATTAGTTTGGGGAAGGTAAAGATGGAAAAGGAGGTGAGGAAGTATTTGACATGTTGCTAGCAGTACCATCCATGAAAGTTGTTCTTATTAGTTAAATTAGCTTGCTTAAAATGTAGCAAACTAATGCGAATTGAAGTACTAATAGTGGATTGATTAAGAATTTACTGTGATTGGGGAAGGAAGTGAACTAGGTGGGGAGAGGTGCAATTTATATATCCATGAAGCCAGGAGGCCCTTCTGAGATGATTTGTGTCAACAGCTTATCCTGTGGGTGTTAAATTCAAAACGTATCCAGAACCCAACTGCAGCCCCTGTTGTCACCCTGCAACAAGCCACTACCACCTGGTTACTTGATAAATTATTGCAAAGCTGGTTAACTGGCCTTGTGCCTACCCTTGCCTGACTTCTTCTTGTTAAAAAACAAAATTCAATCCTAAACACTTTGGCTCAGTGGATAGAATGTCGGCCCATAGACTGAACTGCCCAGGTTTTGATTCCAGTCAAGGGCACATACTTTGGTTGCAACTGGCCCTGGTTGGCACTCCTGTGGGAGGCAACCAATTGATATGTCTCTCTCACATCTATGTGCCTCTCTCTCTCTTTCTCTCTCTTTCCTTGGGTGAGGATTAACAACAACAAAAACACACAAACAAAAATAAAAAATAAAGTTGATTTCTAAAGAAACAAAAATATTCAACTGATAAAATTTAAAGATCTAATTGGTTTTATTAAGCAATTCATTAATCTGGCAGCATCCCCTCACCTAGCAACTAGAAGGGTGCTGGGAGGGATTGCACAAAATGGAAGGTTTTTATAGAAAAAGGGTTGGGCAAGAGGGTTATTAACAAAAGAAAGGGACCTTCGTGACTCCTCCCCCTCATCTCCTATTGCTCTCTCTAATGCACTTTGCTCCAGCCTCACTGCTGTCTCTTGAGCATGCTCAGTATGCTTATTTCACATCCTTTGCTTTTGCTTTTATCTCTTGCTGAATCAATTTCCATGTATTTAAATGTTTGTTTCCTTATCAATCAGGCCTTTCCTAACCAACCTAGATAGAAGAGTTACCCTCTTCTCCCTTTATGATCTCTGCTCTTTTTCCAAACCAGGCATCACCATCTGATGCTTTACATATTTACTTGTTTGTTGTATGTTTTCTATTCCTTTTACTGTAATATATGCCCCTTATGGACAACAGCTTTGTTTGGTTTACTATTGTTTCCTTAGCACTTCAAACATTGCACAGAGTTGGTGCTCACCAACTGGGAGCGGGCCTAAGCTGGCAACTGGACATCCTTAATGCTGTCACAGAGGCAGGAGAGGCTTCCTCCACTATCACTGTACTCACCAGCCATGAGCCCAGCTTCTGGCTGAGTGGTGCTACCCCTGTGGGAATGCACTGACTACCAGAGGGCACTT
>JAAGEH010000014.1:10107514-10239716 GCA_011751065.1 Lasiurus cinereus | reverse complement strand
GAGTGGTGCTACCCCTGTGGGAATGCACTGACTACCAGAGGGCACTTCCTACATTGAGTGTCTGCCCTCTGGTGGTCAGTGCATGTCATAGTGACAGGTTGTTCTGCCGTTCAGTCAATTTGCATATTAGCCTTTTATTATATAGGATAATGGTTTGATTTTTATATGACTACTAGAGGCCCATTGCATGAAGAGATTTGTGCAATAGGCCTTCCTTCCCTTGGCTTCCAGCACCAGTTTTCCTCTGGTATCCGGGAGCCAGGCCTTTGCTCTGGCCAGAGTCTGCCATCTTTGTCTTTGCTGCAGACTCCAGAGTCTGAAGTCTTGTCTTCGCTGCGGCCCTGAGCTCCTGCAGATCCCTTCGCTCCCCAACCTCCCTCTCATAGTAGGCGTCCTGCCCTGCCTGGCCACTCCAGAGGCACCTGGAGCAGCTGGACGGCCATCATCTTTGGCCTTCTAATTTGCATACTCACTCTGATTGGCTGTGGGTGTTGCAGAGGTATGGTCAATTTACATGTTTATCTATTATTAGATAAGATACATAATAACAACAAAATTGTATAAACAAACACACAGGGCAAGATGCATTGTTATGTATCATGTGGAGAATAAATGAAACCATTACTTTTAGATAGGAGGTCAGGTTTTAAGTATTTATCTGTTATCTGTTGTGATCCCAATAATAGCACCATGAAATAGGTTTACATTATCTCTATGTTAAAATAAGGATAATTTTTGATGTTATGTTTTTAAATAACTTGGTAACTAAAACATTCCTAAAAGATAGTTTCCTAAGACTATGGGGAAAAAGGCAAATCATAGATGATTATGTGTGTAATTTGCTAACTTCTACCCTTTCTCAAAAGTAATTTGAAATAACATAGAAAATATAGACTTAAAAGGTTAATATATTGCAATATTATTTTAGTACCATGAAAAATAAAATATAAGCACATAAATCATAGTAAGTTCCCATGTTAGGGGGGAAAAAAAGGTATTTAGCAATGAGTTCCTCAAGGGGAGGCAAGTTTTTATTTTCTGCCTGGAACCAAATTCTAAAATAATGTCTCATATGAGAATTTATATAGGACACATTAAATAATGTAATAGATGGTGTCAGAAGTAAATGAAGGAGCAAATTTCATATGCCTCTTCCTTGTGGCGACTGCCATAAAAACAGAACATCCAATCACAACACAGAGCGGGGAGGGTGTCCAGAAAGGGCAACACTGATTACCAAGTACATTGCTTCTCAGCCATAGAATCTGACTCCACGACACAGCTCAGAGCCTGCTGAGGCATCATTATCAATTATTTCCCTGAATGGTCTTTTGTAAGAGGTATTTCTTTCAAAGGAACATTTTTAAAAGGTTGGAGGAGAATAATTTGGGTTTATATTTTTGGGTGAGATCCTAATAAGCTCTGTTTTGGGGCCTTACTGGTAGACTACCTGTTATAGATAGCGTGAGAAGCTTAGCCAGTATTTGAACCCCGAGAGTTCCCACCCCACACCAGCAGGAGGCATTGAGCACAGGTGAAGCAGCTGGACAGACCGGAGTTTCTCAGGTGGTCCTTTTTGATTTGTTCTTGGAGAGTTCATACTTAGTGCATGAATAGAAACCCCAGTCATAAGAACTAGCAATGCTCATGGAGACGGTCAATAGAGTAGTGAAGGTGGGGGGCGGGGGAAAAGGAGGGACAAGTAGAGGTTGGGAGGAGAGGAGGGGTGGGAGGGAGTGGGAGATATGTGTAATACTATCAAATTAAAAAATATATTTACAAAAAGAAATAGGAATGCAATTTTAGTTTGACAAAATGCTTCATTCTCAGAATTTCTTTATGTTCAAAGCCATAAAACTTAGCAAAAATGTTTATAGTAACACAATTAAGAATCAATCTTTTTCTAAGACTATTTGGAAAATATAGTTAGGGTTAGTTTAGAAAAAGAATTAGAAAAACGTCCAAGGGTAGGGTAGAGATTTAGGTTATTATAAAGTCATATTCCACTTTATTAAATTCCTATTTTCTAAGATTTGTCTCCTGTTTTGAATAAGCTTTATCATTTTCAACTTTATGCACTCTAAAGGGTTCACTAGCATATATAAGTTTATAAATTCAGACAAAAGGAGATGGGGATTTTAAAAATGTAGGCCGGTGATATTGCCCTGTGACTGCCTTTTCCACGTTCTTGAGTAAAAAACAGACATTTCAACTCAATTGCATGAATTTTACAGGCTGGAGAAAGATGAAGCAAAACACAGACTCTTTGAAATCCCTGAAGCAGTAAAAGACTGGAGTCATAGGTTTAGCTACTGCCCACGCCAAACCTCAAAGGAATCTAAAGGCGCTTTCTGAAAACCACAGAGCGGTGACTGAGGCATGGCAGCAGCTCAGCACCATTGAGCGAGTCTTTTCTTCTGCAACAAGACACAATTTTGTATTATTTGCTACTTTTAAAACACCACACAACTGCATTTATTTACTTCAGGAAAAGCTTCCAAACACAGGCATACCTTGGAGATACTGCGAGTTCAGTTCCAGACCACCACAACAAAGCGAGTGTTGCAAAAAATCAAGTTGTAACCTTTCTGCTGGCAGAAGGTCTTATGTTCAATTTTTGAAAACTGCCAACACCTGTGAAGCACAATGAAAAGCAGTGCAATCCAATGAGGTCACTGTACTAAGCCCTTTCTTCTGAAAGTAAATATATGTTCGCAGTGAGCTTGCTCTACCTACTATGGGTTGCTTGATTTTTAATTTATTTTTACCAAAGAAAGGACCTACTAAGCTGAACATGCAAGACCCATAAACTTCAATCAGACCTTATTTTTTGCCTACTGCCCGTTAAACTTATTCTGTGAGCCCATTTATTTTCCTATCCCTGCAGGAAGTTTCTGATAAAGTCCATAACCTACTCAATCACTGTTAGATAGTAAGAATACTTCCATTCACTTTCAAGCATAAGAATAATAGCAAATATATCTAGCCTAGTACAATTTTTTAAAAAGCCTGAATTTTATTTGAAGTTAAAGCATCATGCCTCTCCTAGAATATAGGCAAGCTGGGGTTGGAGGGAGGGGAGTGTACTCAATTTCTTTTCTATTTTCCTACCTTCCTGCCTCTCCTCTCCACTGATTTTCTAACTTTGATTGGGTCCCTCCAGGTTTAAAGCAAAAGAAGAAAGACATGTAAAAGGCAGAACAATAAAATCTGGAGCTGGTTTCTTCCAGCAGTTGCCAATGTCTACAGTCTCTCATTGGGAGGAACTAGCAGTTTTCCTTGGAAGGCATCAGTCTAGTCTGAGAACAGCTGACTCCACTTAAAACGATAGCAGCAATAAAGTTTCTTCCAGCTGGCATATTCAGTGTCATCCCCTGTTGCAGAGTCCTCTAGAATAGCATTTAAAATGGCTCTCTCTTTGGGGACTCACATCTGGTCCACAACAAACACCCTCATGCACAGTTGCTCCCCATCCTGCCCACCATCCCCCAATGCATCTCTTCTGCTCTATGCTCTGTCCTGCCCCAGGGCCTCCTGCCTTTCTCATGACCTATTTCCTTGCAAGCCCTGTGATCCATTCTTTCACAACAGGAATTTCAGGAAGACTGGTTGGTATTGTTTCTCTGATCCTCCTGCGCCCCCTTCTGGATATTCGCTTCCCCAAAGTCTGCAAAACGTGTGAGACACCTTCAGAGCACTCCCCGTGGCTTTGCTTTCCTAACTGGACCTTCCCTAGTTTGAGCGGTGCTGAGCATCTGTTATATCCTGTAATTCGTCCCTGAATTTAACTGCAAATGAAATGATCTTCCCTATAGCAAGTCCTTTACCCATCCAAAAGTCCAGATGGATGGCCATCTAAAGTTTCTGCCATGATATCACAATCCAAAGAAAATTCCAGTGGCATCTCTCCTAGTGTATGAGTTAGATATATGTAATTGGTCATGTCATCTGTCCAAGGGACAATATCCTCAATGACTCTTTTTATGTTTCAGTAAACCTATCAGGTTAGCTGTCTTCCTGGGACACCTGAATTAGCTGAACCGTTTCCTAAAGCAGCTGGTTTTCCCTGAAAGATCCCCTTCAAGATTTTTGACAACGTATTGCTTTCTAATAACCCAAGGCACAAACTTGTGCATGGTGGGTGAAGTTATTATTCATCATTACAAAGATATTTCCTAGATTCCATGTATTGGGTTCCAATTATTTCCAACTACTCCAGAGCCATATGATTGTGTGTGGTCTCTAGGTAAGCTGGCCATTCCATAGATTTACAATGCACATGGCTCCATTTGGAATGGCATCTTCTGCTACCTTGGGCCAAAAAGAGAGCCACTATTCATCACCAAGAGAAAGGATGTTATTTGGATATTTTATACAGTATAATCTGGAAGTCACCTGTATCAGAAATATCTGTCATGCATGGTAAACATGAAGATTTCCACGCACAGAGATACAGAACCAGAAGGTCTAGAGCTTGAATGCTAGAAACTACGTACATAATGCAGAAACACCTTGGGTAATTCTTATACACAGTAGAGTTTGAGAATCCTGGGTAGACAGACAATCAGAGAAGTAGATAAAAGTCATCTCGAAGACCTCACAGTAGTGAGCAGGAGCAGCATTAAACAAGTTAAATCTATAGTATAATTTCTTAAATCACAGATATGTATTATTTTATAAAAATGCTTAAATATACTTTTAAAGATAAATTTTATTGAACATACTTATGCACAGGAAATTCTAAAATTTAGTGTGAGGGATATAGAATCTTCCTCCCGCAGAACTTAAAGGATTGGTTCTGGCCAGTCGGACGCCCCTTCTGAACATACCAGGACTTTCTTTTCACTTTAGGTCTGGAATGTTTTGAAATGTCTGCCTATTTTATCGGTGAAATCAGCAAAAGGGAGAGAGGAAGAAAAATAAAGTTTTTAGGAGGGAGATAAAAAAGAACTCCCCCATTCCCACAGTGCGATGACATCCATAAACACCCCATTAACAATAGCACAGAACATCACACTTAAATCATTTCATGCCCAATACAGCAGGAGTTGTATGTCCCTGGAACACTGATCGGGTGAAGGCACGATCTGACCATTGATCATAAGCTTTTATTTTCGGTGAATTTTTTCCAGTGTTGCCAGTGATACATGTGTTATGAGAGCTCTGTCCCTGAGAGGCCATGTGTGAAAGATGGACGATTGCCTTAATTTTCATGTAAAATGGGAAAAACGTAAGAGGGGAAACATTTGTTGAGTTCTGACAGTGTGCTCAATATTTTATTACTTTATTTCATTAATTTTTACCCTGTGAAGTAGAGATTATTCATTTCACTAATTTATTAGATTAGGGAGCCTGGTATTCAGAGAGGTTAAGTAGTTTGGCCAAGATCCATTTAGAATTCAGTGAAGTAAGATTCAACACTAAGACTGTCTAAAAATCTATTACCTCCCAAGCCCTGTCTCCCCATCCGGGCATCTGATATTTTGTCTAAAACCTACAAAAGAGCTTTACAATATAAGTGTGCAATGGCCAGGATATTTGTACATAACTGGAGAATTTCCAAGAGTCCTTCTAACTATTGGATTCACATGATCATGGTTATCATTAGTATTTATGAATGTCAAGGGATGTTTGGGCTTTGAGTTCTGCGTGTTTCAATGAGGACTTAGCCTAAGACATATAGATATAGCTCTGTGCTTAACTCCATGGACTCCACCAAGGACTCTAGTAAATAACTGTAAAAGTCCTACAAATTGATCGATATGCTCTTAAATACCTAATAACCCTGGTTAACTTAAAATTCACATTTATGAATCTGCATTTTCTTAACACACACTCCAATACACGTACAAAAAATACATATATGGCCAAGACCGGTTTGGCTCAGTGGATAGAGCGTCGGCCTGCGGACTGAAAGGTCCCACGTTCCATTCCGGTTGGAGGCATGTACCTTGCTTGCGGGCACAACTCCAGTAGGGGGCGTGCAGGAGGCGGCTGATCGATGTCTCTCATCGATGTTTCTGACTTTCTATCCCTCTCCCTTCCTCTCTGTAAAAAATCAATAAAATATCTTAAAAAAATAAATATACGCAGCTACAAATAAGTGTGGTCAGTCAGTGAGAGAGGAAAGAAATATCAAAACTTATTAAATCTAAGATTATAAGCAGGAGAATCAGTTACTTGGAATGGAATATTCCTATTATGGTGAATATTTCTTCTGCCCTACAGTCTTTAATCAAAGAAGAAGACATTCTTTGCCTCCATTTTCTAAAAGTTTCAGTTAGCTATTTCCAATGCATTTTTTACACTGAAAATAATTCAAAGTCTCTGTGATAACCAACAACTTCCATTATAACAGCATCTAGCTATTGCTGTATTTTTATCTACTCCCACCTGCCATACTACACCTTAGGTCCTTTTTAAAAAACTCATGGAATGCTCCTTGGTCCCACATGGCTAAGTAACAAAATCAAATTCACTGTGGTCACAGCAAAATCCAGGTGCAATTTTCTTGTTATCTTGGAAAAGCTCAGACCTTGCTTTCAGATTCAACTTTCTCTTGAACTTGGATGTGTTTTGCCTGGTTTGCTCTTCAGCAAGTTATCATTTCTCTTGCTTTAATCCAACCCTGCAAAATGCAACGTACCTGGACTTTTTACTGACTGCGTTTGAACAAAGGTCTGTTTTTACTACCCTGACGAGTAGCTCAATTTGTCTTCATGACAGCAAGTTAAATAAGAGCACTATTTTTATACAGAAAAGGGTCCTTTTTTAAAAAATGAAATATGAGTAATGCTAAATCTACAAAGGATTGGAGAACTTGAGTCCATTTCATTTCTCTAAATTTTAAACAGTGGTCTTCTCACTATAACAGTGCATACTGCCTACGAGTTTGGGAAGCACTCACTGTAAACTCTAAGGCAGACCAATCAATTAAAGTTGTAGAAGATCTATAGGACAATGCAATCTACTCACTTATAGGACATGATTTCTTTAAGTAACAATTGGAGTGGTTTGCTATGTTGGGATGTTCATGCTAACATAAATCCTGTAACTTCTCTTGAGGAAATGAAAATATAGATACCTTAATATTATTTTCCCCTGAATTTCCATATGACATATCGACAAATATCATCACACAAATTATCTAATCTAAACATCTTCCAGATCTCCATTCTCTACTTCCCATTTATTTCTTATAGCATAGAATATGATTTTCTTGTTATCAAAGCATAAAACTAAAAGTACTTGCTCCCGAAGGGAAGAAACCCTTTGATTAAGGAAGAAAAAGAAAGCAAAGAGAGAGAACTCTGCCTTCTTAACCAGGTGCATGCAAAGCCCCACCCTCAGGGACTGGTGGGACATTGGAAGACAGACTCATCAGGTGCTCCCTGTGTTTTATGTATTTTAACGTGATCAAAGTTCATAAACAATAGAATCCTCCCCCTCAAGATTAGAGTGAAAGGAAGTAGTTTCATTCCACACAACTAGTTGTTTTTCTGCTTATGGTTCTCAATCTGGAATTTATGTGTGAACTTGGATTGGCAGGGGTGAGGGAAATACATCTTTATTATTGTAAATGCCTCTAGGTGAAATGTAGAAATGCATTCAATGTAGAAAGAAGTATTAATGATATCTGTCATTTTATCACAAATAGCATAGATATTTTATATCACACTATGGATGCCATAGATATCTCAAAATATTATTATGCTTATCCTTAATTAGAAATCTTAGTAGTTATTAGGCTGACTTGTAGATGGCATCCAACTGTTCTGAGACACTTGTGCAGCTTAGCCAGCCAACTAATGGATAATTTCTCATCTGGTAGTTATTCAGTTAATAGTGAAATCGCACACTTTCATATTAGTACCCTGATAATGATTTTATTTCCCAGTGTTCTACATCTACAATTGTTTATTGGCCAAACTTGGAAGAAGAGAAAAACTTAAATGTTAACGTTTTACAAATACAGACAGTTCAAATTTCAATTCTTAAATTTGTATGAAATATGAATAGGTTCTGGCGCAGAAGTGGTTAACCTTCACACTGATTAATATTAAAAGCTAACATTCAATTTTCACTTGTCCATATTTTAAATGGTTTATCCTGTTAATTAATCTATGAATGCAGAAGTACATCTATTACTGTGTCACAAAATTGTTTAATCCTGTCTTTATTTTAATATAATTGATTTTCTTTTCTAAACTATGTATTTTACTTTATGCATTTTAAAATAGTATCCTGAGACGAGATTTATATAGGCTTCCCAGACTGCCCTAAGGTGACTGTATTAGTCCCCTGTTGCTGATGTTACAAATTTAGAGGCTTAATAAAACAACAGAGTTATTATTTTGTAGATCTGGAGGTCAGAAGTCCAAAATAGGTGTCATTAAGCAAAAAGTTAAGAACTGCAGCCTCTCTGGAGGCTGCAGGAGAAAATGCTTCCTTACTTTTCCAGCTCTAGAGATGACCACATTCTTGGATCATGACTCCCAGCCAGCAGCCATATTACTCTGATATCTGCTTCCATAATATCTCTTTTTCTGATCATCTACCCTCCCTCCTTCACTTATAAGAAAACTTGTGATGGCACTGGATTTACCCAGATAATCCAGGATAATGTTAATCACATATAGAAGTCCCCTTTGACATGGTAAGGTAACATATTCACAGATTATAAAGATTAAGACATGAATATCTTTGGGGCTGGAGGAGCTGTTCATTTGTCAACTGTAGTGTCTATAACACACGCGCATGCGCGCACTCACACACACACACACACACACACACACACACACACGATAAGAACCCTGTTCTAATTCCCACCATCCTTTCTAATAGTACAAAGATATCATTGACATCCTCCACAACTCAAACTAATGTGTCATGCTCTGCAATTTTGTTAAAAATCTTATGTAGCTAATAACTACTCTTGAGATTTACAGTTACATTCCAGAGAATAGGATAGCATTGTAATCACAAAATCTGTGACATTGAAAAAAAAAATTTCAATGGAAAACGGTTGTATACACAGATCTAAGAGGTTACAAAATCTGGAATTATACCAAAAGCAAAAGGAGAGCATCTATCTGAAATATCAAAGTAAAAGCTTTCAAGAACCAATTCAGAATCTTTTTTCCCCCAACAAGAGGACACCTAGGCAATCTTTCCTTACATCAAGGTCAAAGCTGATTGACATAGCAGCGTTACAAGAAGCAGTTAAAAGAATTAAATGGCATTCTTTCTTAATTTTGTAAAATTTCTCTCAACTCGTCATGCGATGTTGGAAAAATTAGGCAATGGTCATTCTCTCACACATACTCTCACATGCTCCTTCTCTTTCTTTGCCAAATTAATGTTGATAAATTTATTTTATATTTTTAGATGTTTAAAAACCTAAAACAAAATGTGTAAATACAGTATCAAGTGTTTATAACAGCCTAATCAATGTAAGCTATATCTTAAGTCTCTTTTCCAATCTACTTTCTTCTACTTGCCTAAAGAAAGAGATTAGAATGTCAGTGATCTTCCAAGAGCCTGTCTGATCTGATGGCCTGAAATAGTTTTCCTGTATCTTCAGTGTTGAACTGATAGTCCCCTCATTGGGTTCTTTCATAAATATCTGATTCTATAATGTGCTTAGGATTGTAAGTTACCTCACAACCTCTTAGAAATTAGTGGAGACTATCTTCAGAAAATAAGAATTAGCATTCTTATTTTATCCATGTAATTTGTTTACATGATTTTCAAGCTCTAAAATATTTATATGAAGTGGATCTTAATTTTTCACTTTCATTGTAATAAAATCACATAAAAATAAATATGTACATACACATATCACATATGTGCACATCAAAAAATCAGACTTTAAAAAATAAAGACCCATTTGGCAGAAATGTCTCTACTCCCTGATATATATGGTTATGATACTATGGCTCAGGCAGGCAAAGTGTTTAGGTAGCCTTCACTTTGTGGGTTTTTTATTACAAAGCTGCTGCAGAATTTGTTTTACTCTAAAATAAAAATTACATCAGTATTGTCAAATTAAAATAATTTAGTAGAAAATGTTTCCCCAGATATTCTTAAAAACTTTTATAGCCAAATCTAGTTTGGCTCAGTGGATAGAGCATTGGCCTGTGGACTGACAGGTCCCAGGTTCGATTCTAGTCAAGGGCATGCACCTTGGTTTCGGGCACATCACCAGTGGGAGGAGTGCAGGAGGTGGCTGATCGATGTCTCTCTCTCATCAATGTTTCTAACTCTCTCTCTCTCTATCCCTTCCTCTCTGTAAAAAATCAATAAAATATAAAATAAAATAAAATAAAATAACTTTTGTATTGTCATGGTTTCTTAATCAAACTTGAAGCCTTCTAGAATCCACCACTTTAATAGCCAATTTTTGTTCGTTACCTCATTATCAGGACACTAATGTGAAAGTGTGCGATTTCACCATTAACTGAATAACTACAAGATGAGAAATTAACCATTAGTTGACCAGCTGAGCTGCACAAGTGTCTCAGAACAGAAAAGTTGTATGCCATCTACAAGTCAGCCTAATAACTACCAATGTTTCTAATTAGGGATGAGCATAATAATATTTTGAGATATCTATGGCAACCATAATGTGATTTGCATTTACATGCAAATTCTGTTTTTGTTTTTTTGTTTTTTTCTACTTAAATGCCATCAAGTTATCTTGCATTAGTGTGAGGTGGGAAAATAAAAAGAGTGGGATATTATACAAGTGATAAAATAATTATTGCTTTTGCAATCCAGTACCACTATTGTTTTTGGTGCAGTGCTGTTCCACAAAGGAAGCTCAGAAGGGGCCACTTGGCCTATGATTCTGGGTGCATAGAGGTGCTATTGCCTTTTTCAATTATTCATTGGTAATTCTCTCCTGAATAATTTTCCACAGTGAGCATCATGTCATGATTATTATTTGTGTAATTTTGCTCCACCAGGTCAAGTATGTGAAAATTGTTTGTTTATTGGCTTTTATTATTCTTTACTAGGAGAAGAGTGGGGACCTGGTGTGGCATAATGGGAGTCAGAAAACCTCAGTGCTGGGTCTCAGGTGAACAATTACTACTGCTCACCAGCTGCAGAACCTTGAGGAAATCTTTACCTCTTGGGGACTCAATAACCGCTTTAGGCCCTTGCCATACCCCACCTCCCAGCCCATATCACAATCCACAATACTATATAGATTTCATTGTTTGACTCCAGGCAGATATATCATTTCTCAAATATTTTAATAAATCTTAAAACCAAAATTAGAGAAAAGCAGCTCATATATCATCAATAAAATAATACTTTTTGTTTAAAGTTCATTTAAAAATGCATAGAAGGATGGGAAATGAAATTCTCTTAATAGCTAAACCAAGTTTCCTCATGGAAGTAAATACACCCTAAGAATACTGGTAAGACTCCAAAAGACATTGTTTTAGGTGAAACTGACATTATTAGATAGGAAGAAAAATTTGCCAGATACTCCAGAGAGATAGTCAGGTAGAAAAAAGAAAAGACAGAAACCAAGAGAAAAGTGAAAAAGCATGACTGCTAGGTGTCTGCTTTACACATCAACCATGGTCACCAAATTATTGAAGTGTGGGTGGCAGTGAGCCTCCTGTGGGGATACTGTAGATCAGAGACCAGCAAACTTTGTTCTAAAAGGGCCAAATATAAAATATTTCAGGTTTTCAGGTCATTTGTTCTGTGTCACAACAGCTCAACTCGGCCATTGTATTATGTCATAATGTAAATGAATGAGTATGGCTTGTGTTTGTTCAAATAAACTATTTTTGGGCACTGACATTTAAATTCCATATAAATTTCATGTTTCAAAAGCATTGTTCTTTTTTTTTTTAGTTTTTAACATCTAAAAATGAAACATTCATTCTTAGTTCATGGGCCATACACAGATGGGAGTAGGCCAGATGCAGGCTGTGGCTCATGGTCAAAGTTCATCAAACTCTTGCTCTAGACCAGAATCATAGGCATAAGAAACAAAGCAGCATCCATGTAGGTGATAAGAAAGTGACCTCGGACATCCAGCAATTGTAGGGAGAGTCCTAGATCATTCCTGGATGGGGAAGGAATGTTTAATTGAATTTAATCAGATCCTTAACAACTAGCTGGGACTAGTAATGGAGAAACCAAAATGGTGGCATAGGGTAAACATCTAAACTTGCTACCTCGCACAACAACTTCAAAACTACAACTAAAAGACAAAACGGACATCATCCAGAACCACAGGAAGGCTGGCTAGGTGGAAATTATACAACTAGAAAGAAAAATAAAAGCACACTGAGACTCACAGGAGCTGCAGAAGACAGAGGTAGCAAAGCGTGTGTGTGGAGAGGGCTGGCAACTGAGTATGTGGCTGGATTTTTCAAGCCAGAGGGAGACACAAGCTCCCGACTGCTCTGAACTCCAGTTCTGGACGAGATTCTGGGGACCCAGACTTGTAAGAGGAGAAACTGGACTGTCTGGCAGGGGGCAGAATTCGAGGGTAGCTTTCTCTCAGAGGTGCTTGCAGCAATTACCACGGGACACTGAGACCCAGGGGCCTCTTAGGGCAGGGATGATGGGAAGCTATTGCTGTTTGCTCTACCCTGAGACTCCACCCCACCCAAGCTGTAAGCAGAGTGACTTTTGCATATGGATGGTCCTTTGAAATCTAAACTTACCTATCAAACTGCAGTTGAGTCAGTGAGACCCAGAACATCCAAAAGACCCAAGGCCCCACAGCAGCTGGGGACTTCCAAAACCCAAACAAAGAAGAGGAAGCTGCAGAACTCTCCGTAGCTCCTCCTGGGTAGCCTCAGTCAGAGGCTAAATTAGCACCTTGTTGGAGATCCAAGAGCCAGTGTACCCAGGGGTCAGAGTAGGACCATTCAGATTATAATTCCTCAGATCCATAAGAGGTACACTCAGGGGGCAGACTCAGTGAGCACCAAAGCTCCACTGAAGCAAGTCTTGCCTCATAAGGGTGTCTCCAGCACAGAAGTTCTCCCAGTGTAGACAAAACTAATCCTCACAGCCAATTGGCCTGGAGGTCAATTCCTCCCAGAGATACCAACAACAAATCAAGGCTTAACTACAACAAGACTGTGCACACAGCCCACAAAGGGATGCTCCAAGAGTATCCATCTCAGGTAACTGGAGAGGCTGAGCCACTGGGCCTTATAATACATCTAGCACACAAAGCCATTCTATCAACTCAGGGAAGCAGCCAAAATGTGGAGACAAAGAAACAGGTCACAAATGAAAGAAATGGAGGAAAGCAAATGACTGAATATAGAGTTCAAAACCACGATTATAAGGTTTTTCAAGAATTTTCTAGAAAAGGTCGATAAATTTAGTGAGACCCCTGAGGATATAAAAAAGGACCACTTAGAAATTAAACATAGACTTACTGAAATAAAAAAAAATAATATACAGAGATATAACAGCAGACTAGAGGATTGCAAGAATCAAGTCAAAGATTTGAAATACAAAGAAGCAAAAAAACACTCAACTGGAAAAGTAAAAAGAAAAAATAATTAAAAAATATGAAGTTAGAGCAAGGACCCTCTGGGATAACGTTAAGCGTACCAACATCAGAATTATTGGGGTGCCAGAAGAAGAGAGAGAGCAAGATACTTAAAGCCTATTTGAAGAAATAATGACCAAAAACTTCCCCCAACTGGTGAAAGAAATAGACATACAAGTCTAGGAAGCACATAGAACCCCAAACGAAAGGAATCCAAATAAGACTACACCAAGACACATCATAATTAAAATGCCAAGAGCAAAAGACAAAGAGAGAATGTTAAAAGCAGCAAGAGAAAAAATAGTTACCTACACAGGAGCACCCATATGACTGTCAGCTGATTTCTCAACAGAAACTATGCAGGCCAGACGGGAATGGCAAGAAATATTCAAAGTGATGAATAGCAAGAACCTACAACCAAGATTACTCTACCCAGCAAAGCTATCATTCAGAATTGAAGGTCAGATAAAAAGCTTCACAGATAAGAAAAAGCCAAAGGAGTTCATCACCACCAAACCAGTATTATATGAAATGCTGAAAGGTACTCTTTAAGAAGAGAAAGAAGAAATAGGTAAAGATAAAAATTATTAACAACAAATACATATCTATCAACAAGCAAATCTAAAAATCAAGTGAATAAAAAATCTGATGAACAGAATAATCTGGTGAATATAATAGAATCAGGGGCATAAAAAAGGGAGTAGACTGATAATCAGGGTGAAAGGAGTGTGGGGGTTGCAGGAAGAGACTGGACAAAAATCATACACTTATGGATGAGGACAGTGGGAGGGGGTAAGGGCTTGGGGTGGGATGGGGTGGGAATGGGGTGGGAATGGGGTGGAGGAGAGCTGTGGGGGAAAAAAAGAGGAATAACTGTAATAATCTGAATAAAGATTTTAAAAAATGAAGTAGCTGGGCCTCAAGGACATTTAGATTACAGGTTGATAGATTAGAAGAATTGGCCAAGTATATTAATTTGAACTCTGCAAGCAACTCAAAATAACTTTTGCCATTGTGAGGTAGGAGCAAACGGCGGTGGATGGGAGTGGAATAATGAGGTGGAATTGTATAAAGACAAAAGTGTGTCTCACTGAAGATAAGTATAGGACAGTATGAAGTGAATCTTTACATTTTCAGAAGTACATAAATCCTTGGAAGTTAAGATGATGAATGCCCTTAATTTGGAAGTCATAAGTAAAGGATTTCATGGAAGAGAAAGCACAGAGGCAAAAATCAGTTAGATGTGCTATGGATTACTGCAGAGAAAGCAGGCTACATAAAAGGAAATAATATTGACGCCTACCCATCCCCTCTTCTGTCCCTGGAGAACCAGGGCTCTGAATGCCACCCCAGCCTCAAGGCAGAATCACATCGAAGGCCAGAATATAGAAACAGAAGGCAGATATGCCTGGGAGCAGTTCAGATGCTCTCAGGGGATGTAAGGCAGACAGAGAAACTACCCAGGAACCACGAGCCTAAGGAAAGGTGTGAGTACCCATCAGCTGAGACCATGAAACTCAAAAGCCAGAGGCCAGACCTATGTCGAAGGCTGGTGCAGGCAGCCAAGCAGAAAAACATTTAAAAAATGACCAAAACATCTGACTTGCAGGAGCAAGGGATCAATTCTTTTCTTTCTCTATCTGCTCACCACCTCCACTGCCAAGAAGAAAGAAAAGATCTAATAGTAGTCAAGGACACTAAGGATACATGAGAGCACTGAAAAAGAGGACCGATTACCTTAGAATGCAGGGAAAATTGATAGGAAGCTCTGAGGTAAATAATCTTGTAGCCTCTGGATGGTTTCTCCCTCAAAGAACTGGTCTCCTCTTTGCAGGAGAGGCATCCTGGGCTGGGAACACCTAACAGGACTTCTCGTGGGTGTTTTTTTCCATGCCTTTCTGCATCCTCAGAGTGATATGACTGTTCAATGTCAGGGTCAGAGGTCTTAGGTCTCTTAGAAGGGGAGGCTTAATGTGAAGGTAAGAGCACTCCTGCCATCTCTCTCACCCACCAGGAAGGAAGGGGCAAGCAGTCAAAGCCCTGCCTCTGGTAAAGAGGTGTCCTTTTCGAGTGTCCTACAAGCACTTTCTCCATTAGGGACCCATGGGGCATGGCAGAGCTAACATTGTATGACTGATGGAAAATTCAGGGATTCGGCATCTGAAGCAATTTTATTTGCATCAGAAACAAATGAGCAGTTCGTGCCAAAGGTCAGGTTAGCATTCTGAAGCCTTAGCCAGGCAGTTGGTGTGGACAGGGGTAGAGCACACAAGTGTGGCAGCATGTCCCAGGGCACAACAGTGGAGGAGGGGAGGAAATGGGCTGGGGAAACTAGTTCATTCTGCTCAGAAGAGGATAGTTTCCCTCCGAAAAGATGCACTAGGTAATCTTGGTGTTATACCCTAAGGCCTGGAGAAGAGAGACAAGCTTCCCAAATTGGTCCTCAGAAAACAGTGCACATCTGTTTCCATGGAGTGCCTCAGGGAGAGACCTCTCTAGACACCTATCTGAATGAAAACAGCATCTGTGCTGGCACCAATAAGACAAAAATAACCAGGGCTGCCAATCCTCCTTCCTTAGATTACAAACCAATCATTAGTCAGAGAGAGGGAGCAGTTTTGCCCACCTGAGATTACATAATTAGACACAGTCTGGGAAGTTTTATGCTTTTCTCCAAGGCAGTCACAGGATGAAGAGCAGAGAAATGAGAAAGACCGACGCGGGACAGCACTCTGCCAGCATCTGCCATCCACAGGCTCTGAGGCGTTTAGAATGCAAAGAGTTAGTTGGCCTCACTGATATGACTCCCATGAGCAGGGCATCTTCCTTGCTCATGTAGGGATGTATTGTGCGGTTGTAAAAGACCCATGGGAAAGTGACAGTCCTAATTAGTATTCCTGAACAAAAATATATTGAGTGCAGCTTATGCTCAGTGAAACTATCCATGCTGATTCCCTACTACATTGTTTAACATCTGACTTGGAATTTAAAAAAAAAATGCAGAAGAAAAAGTCATTTTGTAAACAAGCAAGAAAAACAAAGAAAATTTCAGAGACACAGCAGTATGGTGGTTACTAGAGAAAAGGGAGTGGGAGTGGTAAAGGGTAAAAGGATCAGTCAAGATGATCTGACTTTGGGTGGTGGGTACACAATGAAATTTACAAATCATAGAAATGTACACTTGAAACCTGTATAATCTTATTAATCAACTAGAGGTCCAGTGCACAAAATTCCTCAGCCCAGCCTACACCCTCAACAATCCAGGACCCCTTGAAGGATGTCTGACTGCTAGAGGTTGGACATACCTCTCACAATCTGAGACCACTGGTTCCTAACTGCTCACCAGCCTGCCTGCCCAGTACTGCTAACTGCTCCCCTGATGGCATGATTGCCCCTAGCTGCCTTTATCTGCCAACCTGATCACCCCCTAATTTCTCCCCCCTACCAGCCTGATTATCCCCTAACTACTCTCTCCTGCCAGCCTGATTACCCCTAACTGCCTCTGCCTCGGCCCCTGCCATTGTGGCTTTGTCTGGAAGAGATCCAGTCTAATTAGCATGTTATCCTTTTATTAGTAGACTAGGAGCCTGGTACATGGAGATTCATTCACGGGGATGGGTCCCTCAGCCTGACCTGAACTCTCTCCAATCTGGAAGCTCTCAGGGGAGCCCTCTCCAATCCAGGAGTTTCTGTCCATCTTTGCAATCATATGAGCCAATTGTCTGAGACTCCAATCCAGTTTGGTTTGGTGCTCACAGAATAACAGAGGCCTTTTTTATTTCTTATAGATATCACCACTGATAATTTAATGAAAAAAACAATCATTGTGAGTCTTCTGAATGTTATATCTACCCACTAAAGGCAACAAAAACAATGATGACGGTGTTCTCTACATTTTTTTTGTTTTTTATTGATTTTTTACAGAGAGGAAGAAAGAGAGAGCTAGAAACATCAATCAGCTGCCTCCTGCACACCCCACACTGGGGATGTGCCAGCAATCAAGGTACATGACCTTGGCCAGAATCAAACCGGGGATCCTTCAGTCCGCAGGCCGATTCTATATCCATTGAGCCAAACCAGTTTCGGCTGTTCTCTACATTTTGTTTGCCAATTTGGATATGCCATAGGTTATTCTTCAACTGAAATAATAGGAAACAAGCTTTATCAATGGCATCCTTCTGAAAACCTTGGTGATCTTAATATGTATAAGGAATTAAGGAATGATGATGTTTCCTGAAACCAGTTTAATGTAGTTTTGTCTCTGAAAATATGGACTACACAATCACTATTCAATGATCACTCATTTTCTCATTTACATGTGGCTTGTATATATTACCTAAATACCATCTACTGGACATAATCTCTGTAACACACATAACGTATAAACACATACAGATCCCTAGCTGGGTTAGCTCAGTAGATAGAGCATCAGTTTGAGGACCAAGGGGTTCTGGGCTCGATTCTGGTCAAGGACATGTACCTTGGTTGCAGGCATGGGTCCTGTTCAGGGCTCGTGAAGGAGACAACCAATCAATGTGTTTCTCTCACATCCATATTTCTCTTTGTCTTTCCTTCTCTCTTCCACTCTAAAAATCAATGGAACAATATTCTCAGGTAAGGATTAACAAAAATAAATAAATAAATAAATAAACAAACAAACAAACAAACACAGACACTCCTTTCTGCAAGGAATTTACAAGTGGTTGGTGATAATTACCGTCAATTGTTAATATAATTAATCAGTATCATATTATATCAGATACCATTTCCAAAGTCATTTTTTTCCATCCATCTCCTCAGAGTTAATTTTATAGATAAACAATCCTTTTCAGAAAAAATAACATTGGGAATTTTGTGTTACACAGAAGGGTAACACAAATGAAGAAATCAAGAAGCAACAAGTTCTTAGAACTTCACTGCATCCCTTATCACCACTACAAAGCTTCAGATTGGTCAACCTGGGATACAGAACAATTAGGGTAAAAACCATAAGGAAGCCAGACTTTTTCACCTAATCATTTTAATTATCAAAATAAAGTCATAATTCCAAAAACATTTCTTTAGCTACTCTACTAACAAAGAACTGGCTTTATTTTTCATCTAGCATTACTATCTTAACTGTGTTCTTGATTTTAGAAGGGCTACATGTTTTGTTGAAAACCAACCTTTTTCCTAATATTAGGGAACTAGATATTTATTTTTCCAATGTGTTGCTATCGCTTTCAGCAAAACAATAAAATTAATTTTAGTTCAAGGACCTGTGATAAATTTTGAGCCTTTGCAGAAGTGGCTAATCATAATATGTAGAAAAGCAAAATTTAGCTTTAGAAAGTTAGAGATCCAGAATACTTGACCATCATGTTGGGAATATTATCAACTTCTTCCTCTAATATGCAAACTTATCTTTCAAATGAGGGAGGGAAAAATAATGATCAATATTTAAGGTTTATGTTTCTTGTTTCTTTTTGTTTTGTTTTGTTTTTTAAGTAATGTGTAGAGAATTGGAAAGAAGAAATAAGAGGGGAAAATGCTAAAAAAAAAAAAAAAAAAGAAAGATACATTCACTGTCAATATTTATTCAGTGTCATGTTTGTGTCGGGACCTGTTTTCCGAGGAGGGACTGTTTGCTGACAGTGAAGAAAAGATTTCCTAGTATTTAGAGGACTCTCTCATCCCTGGCCATGACCCTAAATTCTACTTGCTCACTTGTAGATTAATTATCAGAAAAATGACTCAATAGTCCTTTGAACTTAATATAGCCAAACCTCAAGCATTTTCTCTAACGAAGTCAAACTCCTCATGTGCCGCACACCTCCCCTAACAGGTCATCATTCCTGGTCCCACAAGCTAGAAGACTAAGGGTTAGCTCTAGCTCTTCACCTCTTACCTCTGTTATGTGTCAAGCTCTACCTTAAATTCACCTTTTCATCCATTTTACTTCCCTTTTCCTAATTTAACTAATTAAAACATTCAGTACCACTTCCAATCTCCTCCTGCCCTCCTGCCCTCCCTCCCTAATAAATTCTTAGAGCTATCTTCCTAAAACACATGAAGATACTGTTGTGTTTCATTATCATACTTGAAAGCCTCAGATGAGTAATACTGTCAAGCTCTTCTGAGTGGCATTCAAGCTCCTTACAATCTGGCACAACTTAACATTTAGAGTCTATTTCAATATATGCATCCACACACTGCATGCTACGCTAAACTACAATCTATTCTTCCAAAAGCAATCTAGATGTTTATACTTCCAAAGCTTTCTCTCACTGGTCTTTGTATAGAGAATGCTCTCTTGCTTGTAACACATCCCCAGACTACACAGGTCTGAAATCTACTGAAAGCCAGAAAGTAGGGGCTTGTAGAAAACTAGCCCTTAAAATAAAAGTAGGTGGGAAGAAATGATATGGTCAATATGGGCAAAGTTTAAAGCTAAATGACAAAGCTGAATGTGCAGGGGCCTTAAATCCAACGGGGGCAAATCCAAGTGCAATACTGGAAACATTTAATAAGGAAAAAAGCCATGCTGCCTATACCAGGTCTTTAATCTATCTGCACAATGGCCATGGACAGTGATTCTTGGCTTGGTGCCTTTTTGGAGGATTCGGGGCTCAATTCTCCTGGGTTTTCTTATAAGCACAGACTTTATAAGGCTAGAGTCCGACAGACTGTAATGTAACAGCCTGTTCATAGCAGGTCAAACTAAGGAAATGTCACTTGCTTAGAAAACAAAAAACTATTTTTCTTAGGTTGACTATTAAGTTGGTTTCAAGTGTTTCAAGTAACTTTTTTTTTTCCATTACATTCTCTCTTTGGCATACTTCCTAACTTGAAGAGCTTTTTAAATGAAAAAAATACTGGATGCAAGGTAGAGCTAAAAACAGCATATGCAATTTTATATAACCAGGCTTATCCTAGCATGTCAGGTCACTTTAATCTCTCAGTGAATAAGGACTAGTTGAACTACTGAGATATTTCCATTCATTATAGTCTTATTTCTTGAATGTCTGAAGCATCTATAACCAAGAGCCAATTACTATTGTAGGCCATTAATCATCAGTGTTGCTTCATGCCAAGAACTAGAATGAATCTGCCTAGATTATTTCACTTAAGTTTCTCTTCAAGAGACACGTAAATGAATAGTTGATCCCATAACGGGAGGCCAGTCTTGTGTAAGCTCTGAATCAAATGCACATTAAACGCTACAAAAAGTTTCTTCCAACAAAATGTGGTATTTTATGTCATTTATTTGTACCTTTTCTACATTTTAGCAATAAAGCATAAATTCAAATATATGTAATATTTTTATATTTCATAAATACCTACTAGACTATCAAAAACTAGTCAAAGTTTTCATTGTGTCAAGAGATCAGTTTATGGAAGTGTTTTGAAAATGTTGATGTGTACCAAAAACTGAAGCCTGTCACGTGGCCAATGAACTTACATTTTAAGTCTAATCAATATAAAGTGTATGTTTTACAAAATAAATATTACTTCCCACGTGGAAGAATGCTTGTATTTAAAAAAAACTGTACTAGTAAAGTGTATCTAGACTTTTATACTTCCCTAGAACCCTAGAAGACACTGGCAAGGGCGCACTATTTGTTTAAAATGAACATAAAGAATATAAAACCTAATTTTACCCACAAATGGATAAGAACTCTATGAGATGGATTTTGACCCAATAATGAAAGACTGCCCTGATAGTCAGATGTCCTAAAATAAAATGCTGTGCCTTGGGAAAGAAAAAAGTTGGGATCAGGGGAATATAGGAAGGCTAAAGCTTGAGTAGATGAACACAACATAAATCTCAAGTGCAGACATTAATGACTTTAAAAAAAGAAAACACCCAAAATTTAAATTTAGGTGTTGCCCTGTAATTGAATTTTTAGTGTTATCATCTCCTCCACTATTTCAGATCTTTAACAAAGACAACTATAGAGAACTTCAGAGAGTAAAGGATCTGGATGGTGCCCACTCACCTGGGCAACAGGATGTAGAGAAAAGGCAGCATATGGAAAAGCAGGGTGCAGGATGGAAATGAAGACTCCAGAGAAATTCAAGTTTCCCCAGAATTCACAAGAGATATTAGGAGCTAATCACAATATGAAAGATTTAAACGAATTTTTCTTTAGGTTTAAGAAAACAATATGAGCCCAGAATATATATGAGTTACCATTTATTTATCCAAAATTCATTAAGCACCTACCATGTGCCAGCCATTTTTCTCTGAGCTTTAGTGATAAGGTATAGCAAATGATCAGAATGGCGAGAGAACAGCGAGTGGTGGAAAGTAGTAAGAGATAAAGCTGGAGAGTTAACAGGACAACTACTAGGGCCTTGTAGGCTCCTGAAAGGGTGTGGTTGGTGAGATGAGAGTCTGTGAGTGAGGTAAGAAGCCATTGGAAAGTTTTAAATGGAGGAGTAACACGACCAAACTAACATTTTACCAGACTTCTGTCCAAGGTGTTCAAAATAGTCTAAAGGGGATGAGGGAGGAAACAGACAGACCACTTTGAAGGCCAACAGAATCTTCCAGGTGAGAGAGATGGTGGCAGGATGGTTGTTTGCCGAGGAGATGGTGAGAAAACAACAGTGTGGATATATTTTGAAGGTAAAAAGGTCAAGATTTGGTGACATGTTGGAGGTGGTATACAAGATAAAGAGAAAATTCAAGAAAGATTCTAAGGTTTTCAGACTAAGTAGCTGCAAAAATGGAAATCAATTCAGATTTCTAAATCAGAGACTTTTTACGCAGACTTTAAACTCTAGGGAGAGACAGAACTGAAAATGTACAAGTGAACATTAGAATGCCCAAGAATATTCCAGCCACACTGAGCTTGTTTTCTTCCCCATTCTCACCCTGAAACATAAAAGAAAGGCAAGGTTTTTCTATTTTAGCCTGCTAAAAGTTAAGGCTCAAACGTTTAATAGTACTTTAAGTGCAAATGACAACTCTTTATGAGTGTTTTCATTAAGTATAACTAACACTTTGTTTTTATTTTAAGTAAATTTTGAGCAGATTTTCATAATTTACAATTTTCTGACTTGAGGACAAACTGCCTCTAGTTATGGACAGCCTAACCGATTTACAAGTTCCTTGGACAATGAGTAAGGTGGCTCTGCAAACTTGACCATAGGTCTGACACCACATTAATTCTGGGTGGAGAGAGAAAAAGGGACAAGAGACCAAGCTGTGCACCAAGGTCTGCTTTCCTTAGCCCATGGCCCAGAGGCAGGTCAGGCAAAGATTTGAACAGCCAGAGATCTTCCTCTGGCTGCAGATCAATTGTTAGTCTCAGTCACTTAATGAGCTTCAGGCTGTAAAGCTCAGCAAGGCATAAACTCCACAGGGTGTGGAGAGAAGGTTTCCAACAGGTGCCTCTGCCCCCCCCTCCCACCCCTGCCCCACAATCCCAAGACTAATGCTGCATTAATGGGAAAGGTCTGCCTGATAAAGATGGCTTTTGAAGCATGGGGGAGTGACTCAACACAGGGATCTCAAGTCTGCCCTCTCTGCTCTCTCTCCAGAGAACCACCAACCCCAGACTCTGATCAAGCAGCTCTGTTTGCCCACTGCTGGAGTCCAAGGTAAGTGGCTATAAATGAAATTTAGTGTGTTGGCCCTTTAAGAGGGGAAGAAGGGCTTCTAGCCATCCAAAAGGAAGAAAAACAATCCAATTACAAAATGGGCAAAGGACCTAAATAGATACTTCTCCAAAAAGGACATACAGATGGCCAAGAGACATAACGCTCAAAGTCACTAATCATCAGAGAGATGCAAATTAAAATGACAATGGTATCACCTGAGACCTGTCAGAATGGCTACCATCAACAAACAAGTGCTGGCCAGGATTCAGAGAAAAGGGAAACATAGTACATTGCTGGTAGGAATGCAGACAGGTGCAGGCACTGTGGGAAACTATATGGAGTTTCCTCAATAAATTAATATGGAACTGCCATTTGACCCAGTGATTCCACTTCTAGGACTATATCCTAAGTAACCCAAAACACCAATCAGAAAGGATATATGCACCCTATGTTCATAGCAGCACAATTCACCATAGCTAAGATCTAGAGACACCCCAAGTGCCCATCAGGAGATGAGTAGATAAAAAAGCTCTGGTACATTTACATCATGGAATACTATGCAGGAATAAAAATGAAGGATCTCTTACCCTTTGAGACAGCATGGAGGGACCTGGAGAGTATCATGCTAAGCAAAATAAGCCAATCATAGAATCACAAGTATCACATGATCTCACTCATATGTGGTGGATCCAATCAACAAAATAAACTGATGAACAAAATAGATCCAGAGACGTAAAAGCATGGAACAGACTAACAAATCTCAGAGGAAATGGGGGAAGAGTGGGACAGGAAGAGATTAACCAAAGAACGTACTTGTATATGCAAACATACTGGTATATGCATAACACAGACAATCGTGGGGAGGGGAGTAGGTGAAGGTTGGAGGTGGGTCAATGGAGGAAAAAAAGGGCAACTATAATACTTTCAACAATAAAGATAAATTTTTAAAAATGGGACAAGAGAAAGTTGGAAATAGGAGACTGGAGCTAATTTTGGCTATGTAACTCCCTTCACCCAAGACATGCTAATCTCCAATTTGTAAACTAAAAGTGAAAAATTATATTACAGGATTGATGTGAGAAAATACCTTCCTTTTCAAATAAAAGCACTTAATGGAAGTAGTTTGACATTACCAATGTTTGAGATATAAAGGGTGGGGCAAAAGTAGGTTTACAATTCCTATGGAAATTAACACAAGAATTCTATCTCATAAAGAGGGAATATGCTAACTGAACCTCACGCTGTCGCAAAGATGCCAGCACCCACAGCCAATAAGGAGGAAATATGCTAATTGACTGCCACACCTCAAATATGGTGGCACACACAGCCCCAAGATGGCGGTGCCTAGCCCCCTCAACCCCAACGGGGTGGCAGACGAGTGGCAAGGCCAGCCCCATCCCAAGGCCCGCCTGCCTTTGGAGTTTTCCAGTCCCCTCAGCACCCCAGCCACCAGGGTCAGCCCGAGGCACAGGTAAGCCTCAGATGGCGGCTGCCCAACTGCCCAAGGCCACCTGAGGCTCGGGTAACCAGGGCCGGCAGAGGCTTGTGCTGCCAGCAGTGGCAGCAGCCGAGATGTGATGAGGAATCGCCTCCCCCTGATTGCCAGGTCACCTCCCACCTCTGAAGGCTCCCAGACTGTGAGAAGGGATAGGCCAGGCTGAGGGGCCCCCCATCCAGTGCATGAATTTCTATGCACCAGGCCTCTAGTATTAGAATAAACTTCGTGTTTCACACAACTGTAAACCTACTTATGCCCCTCCCTGTATCCTTACTAAGCAATGGCAGCGAAATGTGCTCAGAGAAAAGAAACTGAGACTGCTTGTCAGCTTCACCCTGATGAGCACTAGGATTTGCTTCCCTTTTGAGAAGTAGAGCCTTTTTAAGCCGTGATTAAATCCAACAGCTCTAAAGGGGTTGTACTCATAATCATGTGGTACTGTGCTCCCTCCCTCCCTCCCCAGGAAGATGGGTGAAACTGCCTTGTAGGCAGACTTCAGCCAGTGTCTTACCAGCTCCCCATCCCCACATGCAGGAGAAAGATAGGACCATCAGTACTAAATTCTGACTCTTATATATAAAATTGCCTGAGCTAGTTCCATTCCTGACTAATTTTTTTTTCCCAAGAAAATGACAGGAAGCCTCTGTCTGCAACTTTCAAGGCAAAGACAAAAGAAGATTCACATTTCTGTTGGATACCACAGGGTCTAATAAAACCCAAAAAGATTTCAGACTTCTGGGATGGGTATGTTCAGAAATTTTATATTTCTCTCTGCTTTGTGGTCTGTTAGATACAAACAGAACAAAGAAAAGAGAAAGGTCTCCAGTAGAAGAATGAAAATATAACAGAATATAGGCTTTCTCTGAATGGTGAATGTTATCTGTGTAATTAAAAGTGGGAATAAGAACTACCTTCTTTCATGTAAATTATGAAGATAAAAGATCCATTATTTTCCATCGGGGATCCAGGTTGAATCTATCCTCCTACACCTATAATAATTAACACTGTCACTTAATGTACTACATAATTCTAACACTGAATTATCTAGAAATTTTGCCATTTTGAGGGATTTTTTTAAAGATCCTAAAACCCCAGTTCTATCTCTTGAGATGGTTTTAATATGCTCTTTAATTAGAGTCAGAAAGATGATCTTAATTTTAGACTCTAAAATAATTACTAAGTTCCCTTCCAGTGAATAATTATATGGCTTTTTGCTTTGTTTTAAAATAAAAGCTAACTGGATACCACAGCTAAATTTTATCAGACCTTTCCTGAAAAAAAATTATTTTTCTAAACTTTTTAAATTTCTTAATTTCTAAAGAAATTAATTTGGGTGTCATTCTCTATGAATTCAATGCAAATGGTTTTTAAATAGCAACTTACCTTTCAAAATATATGTATTAACACATATTATAATAGTCTATTTTGTGTGTTAGATACTTTTAGCTACAAATAATAGAAAATCCGATTTAAAGTGGCTTGAACATATTTATTGTTTGTTAACAAATTGCTGGACAAAGCAGTCCCATGGTTCCTCCATGACAATGTGAGGACCCAGACTCCACCACCGAGGTTGCATCCTTGTTTTTCCATCCTCAGCCAATTGGCTGCTGCTGCACATAAACTCAACAGCAGAGAGAATGTTTCCTCTCACCCTCTGTCCTCTGAGGATGGACAATCTCTTCGGAGCTCCAGAAGTCTTCCCCCTTCACATCATTGGCCAGAACTGATCCCATGCCCCAAACCAATCATGGCGATAAAAAACGAGATTGGCATGATGTCATTAAAAGTCATGACTAATCCTCTGGCCCTGGGCATACTGTCACTCAAATAGCCTCAGGGGTCTTTTGGAAAGCAAAGAGTAAGAAAAATCAATAGTGTCTGCCATATATAACATGTGCTCAATACTGTATACATATTTTTTAAATCTTTAAAGAAAACATAGTGCATATACTTATCATTCACAAATGAAGAAACTAAGGTTTCAAGAAATCCAAGGATGCCAAAACCGGTTTGGCTCAGTGGATAGAGCGTCAGCCTGCGGACTGGAAGGTCCCAAGTTCGATTCAGGTCAAGAACTTGTATCCTGGTTGTGGGCATGTCTCCAGTAGGGGGCGTGCAGGAGGCGGCTGATCGATGTCTCTCTCATCGATGTTTCTAACTCTCTATCCCTCTCCCTTCCTCTCTGTAAAAAACCAATAAAAATATATTTTAAAAAAAAAAGAAAAAGAAATCCAAGGATGACACTGATCATAAACAGGCATGCCTGCACTGAGGCCTGGCTGACTGAAAGCCTCTGTTGGAACCAGACAGTGGCTGACACACCACACCACAAAGGAAATAAGCAGGTTACTATAGTTTGAGAGTCAGTGATGTTAGGCTCTGTTTGCCCAAATAAGATTAGAGTTCCAGTCTGTTTCTTGGGGAAACCTGCTCATGTGTATTTTCAGCATATCCTCCCAACATTAATATGTTCTTGCTCTTAGGGAAAAAACAACTCTCTCTGAAGTTGAGCTGACAGGGACCATCGGTTCCAGGAAAGAGAAAATATGACCCCTTCCAGACTCTCCATAAACTGGTGCCGGGCGCTTGGAGACGAGAACGGATCATATGTCATACGTGGCATCTTTTTGATGATTTGTAATTGTTTATTGACTCAGGCCCAGCTTCACTTCACTTCTGCTTTATGAGAAACTATTTTTCTATAATTTAGTGGTAAATAATTTTTGAATAATGAGAACTTCGAGAGAGGAAAGAGGAAGTTATACGAAGCGAGGAAAATAATTGAAGATGTTCATAATGCAAGTCATTTTTCTCCAGAAAATAGCACCTGCTGGATTCCCTTTCTTCCTTAGGTGGGAAAAAAAATAACCGAAAAAACAAGCTCTTTGTTGTTTTAACATATTGATGCCTGGGCATGGAGAGGCAGAGCAGCTGCTATTCATAAAAGTAGGCAGTAGCAAAATTTAATGTTTTCCACAAGATGCTCATTATTTCTTCTGTAGATAAATTCTTACTGAAATTTCCTATTATGTGCTTTATCTTCTGTCTTCAATCTTCCATCAAGGAAAATTATATCACCATTATTCTATATTTTCTGGATAATGTTTACTTTAAAAATACTTTTAATCACAAATGCTAATGAAAATAAAATTATATTGATAAAAGAGTAGGAGTGAAAAAGAAATTACAATGTGGGACCATATTCCCAGGATAGCTTTAACTTGCTACTTGATGTTGTTCAATGGTAGCTCTTTATGTTGCATTCCCTTTTTCTTAAAATGAAACTTGTAAAAGCTGCTTGAAGAAAGCAGTTTATTTGATGTTAGTGGTACAAGAGGTTGACAGAGGAAGTAGCCATACAACTGACCTATCCTGAATGCCTTTATGCCTACCTTTGCGTGCAAAAATACAAAAACAACTCAAAGAGGCAGAATCAGTGGACCTCAAGTGTTTGTGAGAAATGAAAAAAAAAATAACTAAGCAATCTTTCATCTGAAATTAAATTTGTACAGCAAAATACAAATACCATTCTTCTGCAATTTCTGTAACCTCTGTTTTTTCAAAGTATGCCAAGAAAATATTGTTCAAGTTTGATGTAATATCTAAGTAAATTTGTCAACGCTTCCCAAATTTATACTTTTTTTATTTGTGCCTATTCTCTTAGAAATGTGTTTTTAAGTTTGGTGATTCCTCAAACTATTAAACATAGAGATGCCACATGATCCAACAATTCCACTACCAGGTATTATACATCCATGAGAAATGAAAAATATAAACACAATATTTCCACCATGTTCACAGCAGCATTATTCATAATAGCCAAAAACTGAGAAAACCTAAATAGTCATCAACTGATGAATGGAAAAACAAATGTGATATGTCCATACTATGGAATATTATATGAGAAAAAATTATGAAGTACTGTTACATACCACAACATGGAGCAACCTTGAACCATTATGCCAAGTGACAGAAGTCAGCCCAGCTGGTGTGGCTTGGTGATTAAGCATCAACTCAGGAATCAGGAGATTACAGTTCAATTTCCAGTCATTGGCACATGCCTGGTTTTAGGGCTCAATCCCAGGTAGGAAGCATGCAGGAGCCAGTCCTCTCTCCCTCTCCCTTCATCACTCTGAAATCAACAAAAACATATTTAAAAGACAAAAAGAAGTCAGCCATAAAGAACCACATTTTGGCTGAGACCAGTTTGGCTCAGTGGACTGAGGGGTCCTAAATTCGATTCTGGTCAAAGACACATACCTTGGCTGCGGGCACATCCCCAGTGTGGGGTGTGCAGGAGGCAGTGTTTCTCTTCATTGATGTTTCTAATTCTCTGTGTCTCTCCCTTCCTCTCTGTAAAAAATCAATAAAATATGTTTTTTTTTAAAAAAGAACCACATTTTGCACTGATTCCACTTGTCTAAATAGACAAATCCATAAAGACAGAAAGTAGATTATTGGTTGCCTAGGACTAGGGGAGCAACTGTTAATGGAGGCAGGTTTCCTTTCTAAAGTATTAAAATATTCTAAAATATAATCATGATTGTACTCTGAACATGTTAAAAACCACATAACTGTATGCTTTAGGTCAGTAAATTGTATGGTATATGAAATATCTACATAATAAAAGAGTAACATACTAATTGACAATACCTTCATGACATCCACCAGCCAATCAGGAGTGAGTATGCAAATTAACCCAACAAATATAGCTGGCTAATTTGCATATGCAGGGCCAAGTGGCTGGGGACTGGGCAGGGCAGGACACTTTCATCATCATCACTATGGCAATGACACAAGCATTCTGCCCCACTCCAGGCTTCTGAGCAGCATAGAAGGCAGAAAGGTGGCTCTGGCCAGAGCAAAGCTGATGCCAGCAGCCAGGGAAAGGAAGGTCCATTCTGGCATGAATCTTCATACGTTGAGCTTCTAGTATCTTAATAATACTGTAAAAGAAAAACCTAGTGTCTTAGTTGAGGGTGCTATAACAAACTACTGTGGACTGGGTGGCTTAAACAACAGAAATTTATTTCTCATAGTTCTAGAGGCTGAAAGTACCAGATCAAGGTGCCAGCAGACTCCACATCCTCACATCCCCATGTCCCCACATAGTGGAAGGGGTGAGGGAGCCTCTAGGTCTCTTTTAAAAGGATACTAATCCCATTTATGAGGGCTTCACCCTCATGACATAATTATCTTTCAAGGACCTCCCCCCCTCCAAATACTATCCCATGAAGAATTAGATTTTAACAAGCATGAACATGGGAGTTGGTCACAAACATTCAATCTATGGCATCTAGTACACTTGGGTCAAGTTTTCTAATTTGATGTTCAAGATCAACTGAGTCCAAAGGCCTGGGTTTAGATCTTGGCTTTCTTATAAAGGGCAGTGTGACCTGGACAATCACTTAATCTCTCTGATGTTGCTTCCTCCTTTTCTGCAAAGCAAGGTTTCGCTAGTGACTGAAAATCCAGTCTAATTCTACAAAATTAGGAATAGGTGATCCTTACTGTCATAAGGCACAATAAGAAAAATGTCTCATGATACAGACAGACCAGCATGGTATACCAGTGGTGCTCTGACTGCCTTCCCCTGGGGGTCTCAGACACTGTGAGAGAAGGGTAAGATATTGCTGGGACAGCTTTACAGCTAAGGAAAGTGTGAGTCACACTAATCAGTTTAAGCATTTCCACCAAAACTGCACACAAAATGTGATGAGAGTGCTGTAACAGAGCAGAAATAGGTGTGCGTTTAAACTTTACCTTTTAAAGACCATTATAATGTATGCCTGATACTCCTTCCTATAATGTCAATAGCCTTTATATAATCTGTAGATTTAGAGACTTGAATTTAAAATATTCTGTCCTATTTTGCCTTTAGTATTTCCCAGACTATGGAGTCTATGCTGTTTTTTTATATTTGCAAAAATATAAAACTCATTGTCTTAATTAGATAAACAAGTATTTCATTTGCTCGTTTTGATTATTTTAAATGTTAGGGGAAAACCTTTCCCCTGGCTGTACAACAACTTGGCCCTTAACTTGTTATCAATGAGCAATTTTAGTTAGGTCCCTTTCACCAACTGCACCTCCACTTCTATTCCTTCCCCAACATACAAAGAAGTCTAGAAATGAACAAAACCGAAACGGTTTGTTATTTGATTAGCTCTCTAACCACCCGCAGCACAACATGCACACATACAAATAATTAAAATGAGAAATAGTGTCTGAGTAGCAATCTGAAAGATATACAGTCTTATTGATAGCACTAATATTTGCAAATGTTCTCAGCGGGTGTTTATCTTAATGCATATGAGACCCCACTCCAAAGGTGGAAAAATTAGATAAAACAAAGCTATATCTACTTTTTCTGACCTAATAGAAGGAACAAATTCATACACTCCAGAGAGAGAATAACAGGACAGTCAGGAAAAGAACCTGCTTTTCAATGCTCTGAAGTCATACACATCTCTCCTTGAATTCTTCATTCTCCCGGCACCCATAACCTGAAAAACAACGCAAACACAGGAAGCCCTTGAGATAGTGTCCTGCACTGCACATCTCACCAGAAAGACAGGCAAAATCAGGGTAAGTGTGAGGTCCCAAAGATGCATTCATTTTAATGTCTAAAATGAAAAAAAAAGAGTAAGTCAATAATTCCAAGAGTGTAGTTTGATTTTCGTCCCATCTAGTAAGCATGCTCTAACTCATTGCTACAAGAGGTCATATCTCTTCCCTCAAGCTGCACGAATCATTGTTTGCAAAGCTCTTCAAGGCAAGCTGGGAAAGCATGTTTGGAAAACAAAGGACCTTTTAATTGCTGCTGACATGAATGAACTCTCTGAAACAACAGCTGTGTCTTGAGATTGCATTACAAGGCATGTGGGCAGGATGCAAAGCATCCTCATAAAAAGACAAGGCAAAGAAGCCTTTTATTGTTTCTGAAAAATATTCCCAAGCCTCGGATGCCTAATTTCAATTCCTGCAGGAAGCAGAAATCATATGTTTACAGAAAGAAATTGAGAAGCAACCTATATATCTACTATGGCTGATAAAAAGCAAAATCCAGGTAGACAGGTTGAGTAAGACTAGGACATCAGTTCTGAAGGTTATCCTTGTACACAGCCTAAAAGTTTGTTAGTGACAATGACATTTAGCTATTAAAATATTATCCCAGGAGATTATTTCCTCTCTGTCTTTCTAGTCAAAGAATGTCTGCCTCGAGGTATAAATTATGGACAAAAGAACTCATTTGGAGAAATATTGACCCAGTCATACTTCATAGGTTTATTACTACCCTGAGAGAAATGAACCTTGTGAAATTATAACTGCTGAACTACAACCAAGATCCTTTCAAAGACAGACCTCCAGGGAAGGGAAGAGAAGGTTAAGGGGAGGGGAGAGGAAAATCAAGAGTGCTTAACGACAAGGAGAAGAGGAAAGGGACAAGGAGATGGGGATTTAGTGAACATACCAATGGATCTGGCACCAACGCAATGATTTTAATACTATTTCTATAATTTCATTCGTCAAGCAGCTTTACTGTAGATATTCAAGTCTTCAGTTTAAGTGTTTACACCAAAACAACACACTAAATGTGATGAGAGTGCATTTTCCCTTAACCTTCATCACATTCTCAGAAGGCTCCAGAAACTCAACAGTTAAGAACTATTATAGGAAGGATTAAAGAAAGCTGCAAGACCTCTGATCCTCCTTCCATGGAGAATTGGGCTCTATTTTCCCTCCCCTTGATCTAAACTGGACTACGCTGCTTCCACGAATAAGGAGCTTCAGGGATGATGAAGACTTTAGTTCCAGTCTCAGCCTAGACAAGCAACTTCTGCATTGGTGTTCTGAAGCCCCAAGCTACCATCCTTAGACCACTGTAAGTGAACAGCTCAGACTACATGCAGAAGGCCCTAGAGCAGTGGTTCTCAACCTTTTTAATGCCGCGACCCTTTAATACAGTTCCTCATGTTGTGGTGACCCCCAACCATAAAATTATTTTCGTTGCTATTTCATAACCGTAATTTTGTTACTGTTATGAATCCTATTGTAAATATCTGTGTTTTCCAATGGTCTCAGGAGAACCTAAAACCATAGGAAAACACAGATATTTACACTATGATTCATTAACAGTAGCAAAATTACGGTTATGAAATAGCAACGAAAATAATTTTATGGTTGGGGGTCACCACAACATGAGGAACTGTATTAAAGGGTCACGCATTAAAAAGGTTGAGAACTACTGCTCTAGAGAATAAAATGCTATATGGAAAGAGAGACGAAGAAGCACCAAGGCCTCAGATATGTGAAAGGAGAAGCTGCCTTCCAGCTGAATCCTACAGCCCAGCTGCTGCCAAATGAATCAGAGATGAATCACCAGCCAGGCCCTTCCAAGATTCCTGACCCACTAAATCATGAACAAAATGAAATGGCAGTTTTGTTGGTGGTGGTGGTGTTGGGACATATGTGTGTGTGTGTGTGTGTGTGTGTGTGTGTGTGTGTGTGTGTGTGTGTGTGTTTAAATATATTTTTATTGATTTTAGAGAGAAAGGAAGAGGGAGAAAGAGGTATAAACATCAATAAGAGAGAACCATTGACCGGCTGCCTTCTGCACACCCCACAATGGAGACCAAGCCCTCAACCTGGGCATGTGCTCTGACCAGGAATCAAACTGTGACCTCCTGGCTCATAGGTCAAGGCTCAACCACCGAGCCATGCCAGTTGGGCATGAAATGGTAGTTTTAAACCATGTAAATCTGGGGTAAGTTGTTTTAGAACAAGAGATAATCATAACACACTTTTGAAGAGACTTAATAAATGCAGCATAAAACTTAAAACTTTTGGGTAGTCTGTGAAATTATAAACTAAAACACTAGAGGCCCAGTGCATGAAATTTGTGCACAGGGGTTGGGGGTATCCTTCAGCCCAGCCTGCTCCCTCTCCAATCTGGGACCCCTTGAGGGATGTCCCACTGTCTGTTTAGGCCCGATCCTACCTGGATCGGGCCTAAACAGGCAGTTGGACTTCCTTCTCACAATCCAAGACTGCTGGCTCCCAATTGCCCACTTGCCTGCCTTCCTGATTACCCCTAACTGCTTCTGCCTGCCAGCCTGATCACCCTAACCACTACCCGGACAGCCTGATTGATGCCTTACTGCTTTCCTGCCAGCCTGTTTGCCCCTAACTGCCCTACCTTATGGGCCTGGTCACCCCCAAGTGCCCTTCCCTGAAGGCCCAGTCACCCCCAACTTCCCTCCTCTGCCTACCTGGTCACCCCTAGCTGCCCTCCCTTGCAGGCCTGGTCCCTGCCACTTGCCCTCCCCTGCTGGCCATCTGGTGGTAGCCATCCTGTGTCCACATGGGGGCAGGATTTTTTGACCACATGGGGGCAATCATCTTGTGTGTTGGAGTGATGGTCAATCTGCATATTACTCTTTTATTAGATAGGATAGAGGCCTGGTGCACGGGCCAGCTGGTTTGCCCTGTATGGTATCCTGGATCAGGGTGGGTGTTCCCTTGGGGCCTGGGGTGGTCTGGGCAAGGGGCCTGTGGTGGTTTGCAGGCTGGCCATGCCCCCCAGCGACCCAAGCGGTGGCCATAGTATCTGGGATTTATTTATCTTCTACAATTGAAACTTTGTAGCCTGGAGCAGAGCCAAGCCTTCTGCTCACACAGCCATTGAAACTTTGTTGCCTTAAGCAGAGGCCTCCACCAGCCAGGCTTTGTGGAAAGCTTGGCTTCCTCCATCACCAGGGACAACCCAACCCTCTCTCCTGCTCTTTCTGTGGCCATAGCCATCTTGGTTGGGTTAATTTGCATACTCACTCTGATTGGTTGGTGGGAGTGGCTGATGGGTGTAGCGGAAGTATGGTAAATTTGCATATTACTTTTTTATTAGATAGGATAAGGTGTACCTATACAATTTCGTAAGGTGTTTCTATACAATTTTGCCTTGCATGTTGCTTGTCAATGACTTACTTAACAACTTGTTATGATTTTTTTAAGTTGCCAAAACAAAAACATGTAAAAAATAAGAACTTACCATTTTCAAACTACCTATCTTCAATGCAAATGATATTTAGTTTTATTAACTTTAAATTATGCCTAATTTCTTTCCAGTCCTCAATCTAACTTCTTTGTATGTTCTTCTCACTGTTGTTCTTTGTTGTCCTTGCCTTTTGATAGCTTATTACATTAATTAATTGATAACTCTTATAAAATATTTTTGTTCTCAGAGGACTTAGAGATGAGGTTCCTTCTTGAATAACCTGTAGATTCTTTACTGCCTAATAGATAGTTCTCATTTTATTTTGGTAAAGATTGGTTCAGGTAACTTGCTAACACCAAAGGATAGAAAATTCTGATATTTTACTTGTTTAAGTTTAGGTCCTATTTTTTCTCTATAATTTCTTATGACATTTTCCTTTTTAGTCCTTTGTGACAAAAGAAAATGCTTATGTAAGTCTCAACCTAATTAAACTGACTATATTTAAATATAATACCCTATCCTTCCTCTTACCTGGAATGAAAACTTACAAAGATAGGGTAAAACTTAAGCAATTACAAGTCCTACAAGCCATTTTAATACTCCAATCCTGATTCCAATTTTAGAACTGGATTGTCTAACTCTATATAACAATCAAATCTCCATATTTATTTTTACATTACTTTCCAATTTAATCAGAGCCTGCTGCAAGTGAAAAACCCACAAACATCTTTCTGATATTTTCTTTCTTTATTCTCTACCTTCGCCTGCTAACTTTGGCTTCTGCATCTTCCAATTATTTGGGGAGAGGTGAGTGGTAGAAGAGGAAGAGATTGTGAGGAAGAACTTTCCTAACTGGCATTGCTAAGAGTTTGCTTAATGCTTTCTGGACCGGGCAGTTTTTAGAGCCCACTCTTTCTTTGGTGAGGTTCTTCAGGCATTCCTTCATTTCTGCAGTACCCTTTGTGTGAATCATGCACTCTCCTTTGGTTAGAGTTTCTGAGGCCCCTTAAAATCCAAGAGGCCACCTCCAGCTAATTGTCCTGGGCTCCCACCTCCCCTCCAGACATCTCATTTGGGTAAGACCTAGGACAACTCCAGCTATTCGTCCCTGGAGCATGAGATGGAGGAAGAGATTTTTTTAAACCTGTATTTTCAACCTTTTCTCCCATAGCTGAATTTCTTCTTTGAGCTGACCATGATGACTTGAATATCTAGTTAATAATACAGTGCAATTTCATTCTAAAATGTGCATATGGTGTTCCAATTAAAAAAATGGGCAAATGATCTAAGTAGGCACGACTCCAAAGTGGACATACAAATGGCCAAGAGACATATGAAAAAATGTGCAAAGTCACTAATCATCAGAGAGATGCAAATTAAAACCACAGTGAGGTATCACCTCATACCTGTCAGAATGGTTATTATCCACAAGTCAACAAAAGACAAGTGCTGGCAAGGATGCAGAGAAAAGGGAACCCCAGTACATTGCTGGTGGAAATGTAGACTGATACAGCCACTATGGAAAACAGTATGGAGTTTCCTCAAAAAATTAAATATGGAACTTCATTTGACCCAGTGATCGCACTAGAACGTTTTTAATGAGGCTTTCAACTAGGTCTTTTTTAAAAATATATATTTTTATTGATTTCAGAGAGGAAGGGAGAGGTTGGGGATGGAGTCCACAGACTGATGCTCTATCCACTGAGCAAGTGGTCAGCAAATCACGGCTTGCCAGCCACATGCAGCTCTTTGGTCCCTTGAGTGTGGCTCTTCCACAAAATACCACTGCCTGGGTGAGTCTATTTTGAAGAAGTGGTGTTAGAAGAAGTTTAAGTTTAAAAAATTTGGCTCTCAAAAGAAATTTCAATTGTTGTACTGTTGATATTTGGCTCTGATGACTAATGAGTTTGCCGACCACTGCACTGAGCCAAACTGGTTAGGGCCCACGTAGACCAGTTTTTAAAACCCTGTGACTTGAGTGCCATCTAGAGAAGACTAGAGATATGACATTAACCTATGGAATCTAGTATCCTGATGGTTTACTTTTCTGTAACTCTTTGGTAAAAAACCATAAGGAAAAACAGTTGAAACAAGAAATGTAGAAAATATTTAAATGTTGTCTTGTGGCTTTGGATGGTGTCATTAATCTGTTCTTTTACAAAACAATATGCAGCAATTACATTGTTCCTATGGAGAAATTAGTGATAGCAATCTGCTTGCCTTCAAATTTATTTTATGGATTCCTTATGAAAATATACACCAAGGTAATGTAATTATTATATCTGCAAATTTGTGATGCTGTGATTAAAACTGGGTGTTGTTCTCATTAAATTCTTTAGATTGTTTGTGGCTTATTTCCTCCTGTCATAAGGGTTTTTATCTTAAGACAGATTTTCAAGCATCTCTAAGCTGTTCTTGTCATATTAGTGCTGATGATACTGGATAAAAAGTTGCTTCAGCTTTGTAAAATGTTCGTGTAGCAATTTTATCATGAAATGGCTTCAATAAAACTTAAAGAACCAGGGAATTAAAAAATGATTTCTCACAGAAAAGCATCCAAAAGTTTCTTCTGTTTATATACAACAAATATGTGTATATGGGTGTTTTTTTTCCTTGTGGCTTCAGCTACCTAGAAACTAAAAGAGTTGTTTTTTTACACTATACTAGGAATTATCTGCTACTTAAGTGCCAAGAAGTTAACACTTAAACTTATTGAAATTCTGAACCATTTCCACAACATATTTTTTATTTGTCACAATTTGCAAATAATGGTGATGAGAGTGTTAAATTCAGAAATTGGAAAACTGAAATGCATTAGGATAATTACAATGAATGGTGCAATGTTCTTAAGGCTGAACATTGAAATAAGAAAGCATGAAGGGACATGAAGAGTTCACAGAGCATTAACAAAAAAAGTACAAAAACAAGAACTAAATTTTGAGCTCTCCTATGTTGCCAATATCCAATTTTTTGAGCATTGCATCCTCTTCAAAGATTCCAGATTTAAAAGCTGAGCCACTTGAGCTTATGTGAAAGAGAATGCATATTTGTGAAATAAAATGCATCTTTGAATGCCTACAGATGCAAATTTTAAAAATCTAGAAATTCCATTTTTCATCTTCTATATCCAAAGGACATTGGCTTATTTTTAACTATGATTCAAGCGAAGTGTCATTAATGCAACATTGATATTGGAAAGTTCTAATACAAGGTAATTTATTTTATGATTGACTCCAGGTAAACTTAGATGAAGGTGCTCCCAATAGGGGTCAGCAGACTTTTTCTTGAAGGTTCAGGTAGTAAAAAATTGTAACTTTCCAGATGATATGGTCACAACTAATCAATTGCCACTGTAGCATGAAAGCAGCACATTCAACACATCAACAAATGGGGGTGGTGGGGATCCAATAAAACTCTACATACAAAAACAGACAGCCAGAGTTTGCCTGCCACTGTGTTAGAGCAAGCATCTTTAACTTGCCCAATGTAATGACTGTCAGATTGTAAAGCCTAGGAATTCTCTATATTCAAGGAGTCAAAACTTAATTTAGAATATTTTAAGTGTGGTTTACACTAGAGCCAATCTACTAGAACTAGTCCCTTTTTTTTTCTTTCATGCTTCTGGTCAATCTTCTAACAATATCAAACTTAAAATAGTCTCAGGAAAAATAACTTTTTCTCAGATAGTGAAGAATTCAACAATCTCAGCCACACACACACACATACACACAATCTTTCAGATTAGTAATGAAGCAGGTGAAAGACAAGTAAATTTGGGGTGGGCAAATATTTATCTATTTATGTGCATCTCCAAACCTGTTTTAGATTAACAGTAGTATCCTATGACTGATTCTAAATGAACTATTAGATGCATTTTCATTTTAAAACTTAGCTTATATTTATTTCATGACTGGTATTCTCCCATAAGTCATGCCTATAAAAAGGATCTCAAGCCAAAACCGGTTTGGCTCAGTGGATAGAGCATCAGCCTTCAGACTGAAGAGTCCCAGGTTTGCTTCCCGTCAAGGGCATGTACCTTGGTTGTGGGCACATCTCCAGTAGGGGGTGTGCAGGAGGCAGCTGATCGATGTTTCTCTCTCGTCAATGTTTCTAACTCTCTATCCCTCTCTCTTCCTCTCTGTAAAAAATCAATAAAATAAAAAAATATATAAAATATATAAAAAATCAATAAAATAAAGATAAAAAAAGGATCTCAAGAAAGAATCATTCCCCTAAAAAACTAAATACTGGAGTAGCTGTACTGCACTGGGAATTTCCTTAGAGCCCTTGCACCTAAACAGCTGCTGCTAATAAATGAAACAAATTTGCCATCAGACTATGGAGCAATCCTATCTAATAAAGAGGGAATATGCTAATTGACCATCACTCCATCACAAAGATGGCTGTACCCCCAGCTGAAGCCAAGTTCTCTTAAGGAGCCTTAACAAGCAATCAGCAGGGATCTGAGGCTACACCTTCCCCTGCCCCCATGGGGCCTGACAGAGGACTCAAGCCATGCCCTCCACCCTGGCATCAGGCTGGGGACCTGAGGCCATGCCCCCCACCTGGTGGGGCTTGATGGGTTACCTCAGGGTGCGATTCCTGTCCTGGTGCACCTTGAGAAGAGAATATGCTAATTTACTGCCCCACTCTCAAAGATGGCAGCGCCCACAGTCACAACTTCAAAGATGGTGGCGCCCACAGCCACAAAATGCCCTCCCCTGAAGGCCTGGTCACCACTAACTGCCCTTCCCTGCAGGCATGGTCACCCTTAACTGCCCTTCAACACCCTCAGGCTTTTCTTCCTATGTGACCAGTCGTAGGGGCAAATGTCCATGAATTTTAAAAGTTCAGGAGCTGCATAATTACAGAAATGGAAACAGAAGCCTGAGCACCCACAAGCTGCTCTCCCCACCACAGTGCCAGGCTGGGGGACCTCAGGCTGTGCCCCGCACCAGGTGGGGCTTGACAGGGGCCTCAGGCCACGCCCCCAGGGGACCTGAGGCTACACCCCACTGCCTATCTGAGCTAGACAGGGGACTGCAGGCCATGCCCCCATCCTGGCGCCATGCCAGGGGACCTGAGGCTATGCCCCCTGCCTGGCAGGACTTGACAAGGCTGGAAATGGCTAGCTCTAGATCTAGCCCAATGCGAGAGGGGTGCAGTGTGGCCAGGTCTGGGTCTGACGCGATTTTGAGGTAGATGTGGGTGGGCGGGACTTGACTCTGGGTTCTGTGGTGTGCCCCAGACTCTGACAGGAGGAAGGTTTTCATATGCATTTTACTAATTTTCTTTCATCTCTGATACTTCTATTATAGAGAAAGGGCAAATAGCAATATTAAATTATTTCCTCTAATCAATCCCCTTTTGATGTGCACAAATTTCGTGCACTTGGTCACTAGTTGCAAATAAGCAGGAAAAAAGAAAAGAAAAGCAGAGACTGACAAGTTCTGCTTTAATCAATGCAATATTTACCATTTTTTGAATGTTTTACCATCTCAAAGACAAGAGAAAGTATGATCACCAATTTGATAGATTATCAGTTTCCATCTTTTTTTTTTAATTTACTCTTTTTATAATTGCTTCCTCCTCTCTGAAGACACACTACTGTGAATATCTATGGTCCTTTCTTCCTGTTAGTGGCCAACGCATGTATGGTCAGAACACACACTGTAAAGAGGACAGAGCTGAGCTAAAATCCCTACTCCTACCCATACTTGCCTGGGACCACGGAGGTGCCATTGTGCTGAACCTTGGTTTCCTATGCATAAAATAAAGATAAGATTAGGTATTATGCAATATTATTGTTAAGATTAAATGAGAACATTTTGTGAGAGATCCTGAACATTTCTCAATGAATGTTAATTTATCTCTTCTTTCTCCCCAATCCCCTAAGATATAGACAACTACAGTTGGGACCTGATTTATTCATATCCACCTCCCTACAGTGTCAGCTACTAGAGTGGACACAGAGTAGGTGCTTCATAGGTATTTTTTGAGTAAGTAGTGGATTTTCATATTTTCCACTGTTATTGAAGATTTTAAGCTGTTATGAATATGAATCAAAAGGTATTTTCTGAGTTATGTAAAGAGAACATGTTTCATAAATGAAAAAAAAACAAAAGAACATACTCATAACATTCACATGCTACCCATAGAATAGGTACTGATACATAAGTGTTTGTATTGCAATAAAAAGATACAGCCATGGTATTTCACTCTGCTCTTAAGGGAGATATATGCTCCACAATATTACCAAAACTGAGGAATAACAAGGTGCTTTATCATAAGGTTTTATTACTTATTGTTAACTTCTGTAATTCATACCCTGGTTCATTGGTCAAATTTATACACTGCTGAGCATTGTCCAAGGAAGAATATTTATGTTTATGCTTCCTGTCAAAATTGGCCTCACTTTTTTTTAATCATAGAGTACTACAGGCTGAAAAGTTAGTGGCAATGTTGTTCAGGGAATCATCAAGATTAGATGTGACTAATTTGGACTCATCTAGGCAAAGGAGCTTTGATCAGAAGAGGATATTAAACTAAAGGATCATCTGGGGGATAAACATGGGAAGAGAATAGGACCCAGAAGTTGCATAAGGGCTTTATCATGAGGAAAAGAAATAGAGCCAAAGTTATTGAGAATGTGAAAGAAATCACTAGCTGTGGGACACATGAACAGAGTAACTAAGATGCCAATAAAAATAAAATGGGATTTGTGAAATACCTAAAGGTATATAAAAAGAATCCAATTTAATAGATATTTCTCCTTTGTTTTTCTGTATCCATCCTGATTCTAAGGAATATGATTACAAATTTGTCTCCTTCTCTTCACATTTCTAGTTCTAGAAGACATAGGAGAATTGAGTTATGCTAAATAAAAATTAAATTTTTAGTAGCCACTTTTCTAACTTGAATTTTTCCCATGAAACAATTACTGCCTGTTCTGGCTGTCATTGTCTATATGATTTTCTACAGTAGCATCATGAAAATAAATTGTCACACATCAGTTTTCCTAATGGACCTCTAAAACTTGTACAGTCTGTGATGTACAACATACCTTATTAATCTGGCCATAAAAGTCAGCTGATGTTTGCAAAAGTGATTTTACTTATCAAGAATTTCAGAGAAAAGGGAGGGTGGGTTAGTAGGAAGAGATTAACCAAAGAATTTATATGCATATATGCATAACCCATGGACACAGACAATAGTGTAGTGAAGGCCTGGGGGAGGGGGGTGAGTGCATGCTAGAAGGGGTCAATGTGGGGGGAAAGGGGATATCTGTAATACTTTCAACAATGAAGATAAATTTTTAAAAAATAATTCATTATCATTGTATCTGCTTTTAAAGAGATATTTATGTACACAGAAAAAGAAATCTCTGTTCTAGCCCATGAAAATATTAACTGTTCATACATACCCCTACCTAGCTACAAGTCATTGTACAAGTTATATCTGGACGACTCTGTGAAATGCTAAACTCTCCCATCATTTAAAAACTAACTATGCATTGCTTTTCTTATTGACTCCCTCCTATATCAGACAATAACTGCATATCTAAAACATGAGGGCACTTAGGAAAGAAAAAATTGCAGTTTGATCCACTAACAACTTTGCCTAGAAGCGATGTGCTTTTTTTTTTCCCAGAGAAGTAAAAGTCCATACAAGCAGCAGAAGTCACTCAATATCTGTTAATTGTATTAAGTTCTTCATAATAACTGATATCCTAACAATCTTTTAGATAAAACAATCAGAGTTAACACTTATGGGTTGTGTATCATGTGTCAAATACTGTTTTAAACATTTTTTATATCATGAAGTAATCCAATGTTCACAGTAACATCAATAGGTTATTATTACTATTCTCATTTTCCACTAACCATAGAAACTGAGACCATATGGTTAAGTAGCTTCCTGAAGGATGCACAACTGGTAGTCAGGCAGTTTGGCTTCAAAGTTCATGATCTTAACAGTATTCTCCCAGGCAGACTGTTGGGAGAATGGAGATCTAATATCTTAGCTTTTTAGAAACCAGCTTAGTATAGCCTAGTATTTACACTACTAAAAGAGAAACATGCAAATTGACCATCACTCTGCTATACCCACCAGCCAATCAGGAGGGAATATGCAAATTAGAAGGACAAAGACTGAAGCCTTCCAGGTGCTCCAGGTGCATGGGGCAGGATGCCTGCTATGAGAGGAAGGGTTGGGAACGAAGGGATCTTCAGGAGCAGCAATCTGGTCACAGAAAAGAAGACTGCAGACTCCAGAGTCTGCAGCGAAGATGAAGGTGGCAGACTCCATCCAGAGTGAAGACCTGGGGCCCAGGTGCCAGAGGAAAACCAGTGCTGAATGACAAGAAAAGGAAGGCCTCTTGCATGAATCTTTTTGTGCAACAGGCATTTAGTTATAAATAAATACAGAAAGAAAAAAAGGAAAGAAAGGAAGAGAAGGGAGGGAGGGAGAGAAGGAAAGAAGGAGGGAGAGAGGGAGGAAAAATACCTTGCTGCAAAGGTATTTTTTAGATGAAATTAACAGAAAGAAAGGAAGGGAGGGAGGGAGGGATGAAGAGAGGAGGGGAAGGAGGGAGGGAGGAAGAAAAGCAAGTTAGCTAGATGAGCATCTTTTTAATATGGTTCTATAAAAAAAGAACATGAGTGAAGGAAAAGACTTAACCATTAAAACCCTAATAACCACAAATTTCTCCCAAGGCTTGTGAGTATTTTGCTCTACAGAAGCATAGTCAAACTTCTGTCTTCCTTTAAGTTAATCTATAACTCAGCATAATAGAAAATGCCCCACAACTCAAAGAGGAACACTCTACTTACAGTTTAAGCAATACAAGAAATGCTTCAACTGAAGGTTACAATCAACCAAAGGCCTTACCTCAAAATGATTAATCAGCAACTGTAAATTTTTTTAAAATTAAGAGTCATTGGTATCAAAGAATGATATCTGCCCTTTTTCAGACAGGCATTTAGCCAATGTTACATAAATTTTTATCAACACATTCTCCAAGGGTTTAAAGAAAGAAATCGGACAGGATAATGAAATTTATTTCCCAATTTAGTTATTTTAAAAGAGTTACATCTTTCCCTTAGATTGTTTTTTCATTTATGCCCTCTTCTTATAACCATATACTATCTTTTTGTAAGACAATTAAAAGCACTTTTCCAACAATAATCATCTTGAATGATCTTGAAACCCTAAATTAAGGTTTTGATCTTGTTCACAAATATCTTCCAATGAATCAGTCTTCACAAATCAGTTCACAAATATCTTTCTATGAATCAGTCTTCATAGTTATACAACAAGAAGTAACAACTGCCCCACAGAAGCCAAACAACTCTACTATGGCCCTGGTTTGGGCTTGCTGTCAGATTCAACTCAAAAGTAGCTCTTAAAATATTGATCCTTGAGCAAAAACTCCACTGGATCCCCATTATCGGCAGAATGAATTCAAACTATTCCATGGAATCTCATGATTCCTCTTTTAAGTTTAATTCACATTACTCCCATCCTTGTTCTCTTCAGCAAAGAAAACTATAATTTTTCATACATACCCTGTGTTTTATTCTCATTTCCATCCTTATTTTCATGCTGTACCTTCCATTTCAAATATTCTTCCTCAACTCTTTCTTGACAGTTCAGTTCAAATACAATTTCTTACACATACACACATTTCTCTAGCTATTTGTATGTGTGGTGATTATTTTATATGTCAACTTGGTGAGGCTGAAATACCCGGTTTTAGGTCAAACATCAATCTAGATGTGCTGTAAAGGTATTTTTAGATGAAATTAACAGAAAGAAAGGAAGGAAGAGAGGGAGAGAGGAAGGGAGGGAGGAAGTAAAGCAAGTTAGCTAGATGAGTAGTAGACTTTGATTAAAGCAGATTACTCTCCACAATTTGGGTGGGCCTTGCCCAATCAGTTGAAGGCCTTAAAAGAAAAGACCAAAGTCTCCTGATTGGAGTGTGCAACACCAAGTCTTCCCTGGATCTCCAGCCTGTTGGCATGCTCTGCAGATTTCAGATTTGCCAGCCCTCACAATCATGTGAGACAATTCTTACAATAAATGTCTATCTCTCAATAAACACACAAAAATAGACCAGGAACATAGATAGACTGAATGATGATAGGTAGGTAGGTAGGTAGGTAGGTAGGTAGGTAGGTAGGTAGATAATAGATATAGACAGATAATAGACTGAATGATGATAGATAGATAGATAGATAGATAGATAGATAGATAGATAGATGATAGATAGATGATAGATAGATAGATAATAGATAGATAATTTATATATACACACCAATAGGAGGTGTGTGTGTGTGTGTGTGTGTGTGTGTGTGTGTGTGTGTGTGTGTGTCTATAGGATATGCACTGAATGGCCAGATTATTATAATCTCTGAACGCATAATCATCTGGCCACTCAGTGTATACCAATTGTTTCTGTTTCTCTGGAGAACCCTGACTATACAGTATGATGTATGATTTCTCTACTAGATTGTAAACCCCTCAAAAGCAATCATTTTTATATTCCTCAAAGAACAAGGCTTTAATAGAGTGTGTTAATAAAATATTAAATTAATAGATTGACTATTTAGATAATAAATGAATAAGTATTTCGTTACTTTCAGCTGAAATATAACAAAATTTCATTCTCTTTCCTTTGGCAGTACTGTAATTCCTACACTTGCCCTCTTCGTCTACATTCCTTGAGATTCCAGACCCTTACAACTCCTATCCAAGTATATCCTTCACATTGCCATTTAGGATTGTCAAAAACCCCTCTACACCTCTCATCATATCTACTTTGCCTTCATGGCAAGTGCATCTTACTAATCTCTCTTACACAAATGCTCTTAATAGGCTGCTTAGTTAAAAACAAGTTATCTGTGTGCATTATTTATCTTATCACAAGCAAAGGTAAAGGAAGAAAAGGTGATTGAAAGCTTTACGCTATTTCCACTTTAGGAAGATCGCCTTTATTATAAACTGTCCCAGGAGGCTGGCATTTGGGCTGTGTGCTCTACCATCTTAGCACCCATGTGGGCCAGACAACTGCTTACTTATCTTGAAAGTTATGAGGTTACTGCCTCTGGGAGCACTTCCTTCCCTTCCTCAGTCAGGTGTTTGTACCTCCATCTCCCATATATATGTTGCCTGTATTTTTCATGTGTTCGCTACCTAGAATGTATCCTCCCAGAGTCTATTCTCATCTCACTTATTTGGAATCCCCAAATAGCTAGCCTATTGCCTGAGATCAGTCCCCAACCGCTACCCAAAGTAATTTTAGGTTTTATAAGCATGTAGAAATGTGTTGAAGTCAGCCAAAAAGCATAAATTATTGGCTTTTCTTTAAAAATTCTTTCCTAAAACCAAAAAAAAAAAATTAGGTTACATGAAGAAGAATCTGATGCTGTGCACTGATGAACAAACTCCTTTTTTCCCTTTTCATCTGGGCATTTTGACATAGTATTGAAATTATAACTTCTAGGTTTCTCATGTTTGATGAGAATCCTACAAGAATCCAAGAGTTGTCTCCTCTGCATCTAAGAAAACTAACTGCCATTAGTCTATACAAAGTTTAAAGTGTTGTTTGTGGTGTGTCAACCAGTCAGTAGTCGTGAGTTTGTCAAGATAAATAGTTAATATTTCCATTTGTTAGAAGTATTGCTGTTTTGTAAATGTCTAATTTTTAAGATGGTTGAGCACAAACAGAGCCAGATACAAAGCTGAAATCTTTTGATAAATGTCAAGTTGCCATTAGAATGCTGCTCATAGACTTTAGGGTACAGTCAATGTCATCACTCTCACCAAAGAAGCAATTGCTTCCTCTCAATACCTTGACAGATCTGCATGGGTCCACAGATTATCACTGCCCTCGAAACTATCATGCTTAAACCTGTTGAAGTATGAAAAAAGAAATCAAATGTGCTTCACAAAACAGGATCATAAAAATAAACTTGGCTACAGCTCTCTTTGATGGAAGATTTTGAATCATGCCCCATACAAATAAATTGTTTTAAAAGATGGAGAAATCAGCTGAAACATTAGTGTGCATTAAATGCAAAAAGATAGGACTGTTTAGTTAAAAGCAGACAAACCTCTGATACAAAATAAAAACAAACTTTTGAGGAAATCGCTGTGCAATATTGTCAGTATAAATTAATCTACATTTGAGCCCTTATACAGCTTAGATGGATATTACATGCCTTAAAGATAAATGATTAAATACTGTTTTCACTCCAGATACAAAATGAGATCTCTTCAGTGCCTTCTACTTTAAGTACTCATTTAAATAGCTAAAGTTTCATTATTTCTCTGTAACACATTCTGCCTGCCCGTGACACATGGATGCTTTCTATACTTTTCCTTCCATCCACACTATTTATCAGTTTTCTTTCTCACAAAATTATATTTGTCCCTAAGCCTTGTTATCACTAAGATTTTATTAGACATGTAAATTGAAAAGATGAAAATGTAAAAGGAAAGGGGTGGCTCTCTCAATTAAAGCTGAGTTGAACATAAGAAAAAGCAATGAAATTTAGTCACTGAAAACACGCTATTATTTGATGTCTGGTTAGGATCATAGTAGTCGTAAAAACATAAAATTCAGCAATCACATTGTTTGACAAGAAATAGAAGAGGAAAGGAGGGGGAGGGAAGTGGAGAAGGGAGGGGAAAGGAAGGGAGGGGAGAGAGGAGAGGGGAGGACAGGAGATCAATAGGCACTCAGTGCTGCGGAGCTGCAGAAAGGAAGGTGCTTCTGGAACTCCCTCTGTGCCTTCCCAGTCCAGAAGCCGTGATGCTGGAGCATTAAGTCTGCCCAGTGCTTCATCTTGCCTGTCATATTGCCAGCTTATTGAGCTGTCCATGGCTACCACTAATGAGAGACATGCATGCCCTTTCCATTGTTACCTCAAAAATATGCAAAAACCGCTCTGCTGGGCTCTCAGCCTCACCTAATTTCCCATCAAAGAAATAGAACTCAGCTACTTGACTGACTTTTCATATTGAATCCTGAGACATCAGAGATGCTTCATGTATCTGCAACACTTGAGGAAATAAAATAGCTCGCGCTTGGTCATATTTGATGTCTGGATTCACAGCCCTTTCGATGTTAATATAATTCATCACTTTGCTTTCTATTCCCCCTGGTCTTGATTCAGATACCAGGATTTCTGTCTTTTTACCCTCAAAGTTTTACCAACTGTGACGATCCCAAATATGTCAAAGCATAAAATTAATGCCAACTTCACTTATGGGCTGTGTATATGTATTATGTTTTAGTTCAGTGGGTATTGTTTTTGACAATTTTGGTATTTGTGGGGCTTTTGAATAAATGATTTCTATAGAATTATATTTATGAAAAATATTTTAAACCTCTCAGATTAACTATCAAAGATCCTGTTATTTCTGAATTGAAAGAAACTCATTATCCTTATATTTGGAAAAAGTAATCAAATGACACCTCAGTGACTATACATGACAAGAATGAGTTTGGTCCTTCTTCCATTCCTTTATGTGACATATGTGCACACAGTCATAGATAACAAAAAAAAATACAAAAGAATAAAGTGCTAATGACCATAACTGCTAATCCACCAGAGCAGCTAGGGAAAGAACTATGCTAAGCAGTGTAAAAGGCCTGATTCCCAGGGAAGCTTGTCACATAAAGAACAAGAAAGACCCTATCCTGTTTTGCTCAGTGGTTGGAATGTCAACCCTCAGACTAAAGGGTCCAAGGTTTGATTCCAGTCAAGGGCATGTACCTCTGTTGTAGGCTCAATCCCCAGCCCCAATCAAGGTGCATGCAGGGGGCAACTCTCTCATACTGATGTTTCTTCCTCTGTGTCTCTCCTCCTCCATTCCACTCTCTAAAAATCAATGGAAAAAAATATCCTTGGATGAGGATTAACAACAACAATAAAGGAACAAGAAAGAAACCAGCAACATGGAAATGAGAATGAGAAAACTGAGATGAATTGAAATTCAACCAAGAAAAAAAACATTGAGAAAACCCTGGTGAAAACATTAAAGGGATGTTTTAAGACTGAGACCACTGATTTATTCTCCCATTTAACCACATTATGAATTTCCCTGTAACTGTGCTAGAAACTACAAATAAGTCAGACTCTCTGTCCTCAAGGAGTTCCTAACATTGTACTAAACACAGTCTAGGAGAGAGACAGAAGAGCAAACCAAACACAATGAGCAAAGGGAACAGTACAACAGAAATGCACATTCAGGCATGGCCAGGAGAGCAAGTTCAATTATCCTCCCAGCTGGTGAGGAATGTTCCTTCACACTTCCTGTTTAGAGATAAGTGAGTCTGTGGACTAAACTGTGTCTCCCTGAAATTCATATGCTGTAGCCCTCATCTCCAATGTGATGGTATTTGGAGGAGGAACCTTTGGGAGGTAATTAGAGTTAGAGGAGGTCATGACAGTGGGATCCTCATGATGAGATTAGTGCCCTTACAAGAAGAAACACCAGAGAGCTTGTCTCTCTCTCTCTCTCCATATCACATGAGGACATAAGGAGGAGGCCACTATCTATAAGCCAGAGAGAGCTCTCACCAGAAACCAACCATGCTGGCACCATGAATTGGACTTCTAAGTGAATTGGACTTCTAATTTTTTGTTGTTGGTATTAATCCTCAGACTTTTCCCATTGATTTGTAGATAGAGTGGAAGGAGAGGGTAAAGGGGGATAGAGAGAGAAAAAAAAGAGAGAGGGATACAAGAAAGGCAATAAAGAGGGAGAGAGAGAGAGGAAAATGAGGGAAGAGGGAAAGAGAGAGAGAGAGAGAGAGAGAGAGAGAGAGAGAGAGAGAGAGAGAAAGAGAGAGTCATCGATATGTTGCCTCCCACATGTACCCTGACCAGGGACCAGGAATACAACCTGCAACCCAGGTATCCTTGACTGGGAATCAAACTCGAAACCCTCTAGTACTGAGCACACTGGCCAGGGCTTAAATTGGACTTTTAGACACTAGAACGGAAAGAAAAATTTTTATTGTTTAAGCTATCCAGTCTGTGGTACTTTATTACAGCAGCCCGAGCTGGCTAAGATAGCATTCTTTAAAAATTAGAAACAGACCTGGCCAGTGGATCAGTTGTTGGTGCATTGTACTGTACACCAAAAAGGTGTTGGTTCAATTCCTGGTCAGGGCACATCCCTAGGTTGTAGTTTTCTCCTAGAGAGCTTCAGAGCCTATACCCCATGCATGGTGTACCACAGAGTACTTACCTGACTCTGGGAACATAAAGTAGCTGAACCCATGATGAGCTGCTACAGCTTGAGAAATGTATTAAAGAAACATAAATCCTGATTCCAAAATCTGGAGAGTTTTCACAAAACAGTCCTCAAGAATATCTGAGCACCATCTCAAAGTTGAACATATCTACTCTGATGTCAACAGAGACTGCACATCAAAGCAATTTCCCACTCACTGCTGCTGAGGAGTGATTCCATAAGACAGTAGACACTCTAAAAAGGCTAAGGGTAGAATTGATAAAACTCAGAATCCCAATTCTTTGTTTTTTCCAAACTCATGGGAAATAGTAAGAATTCACTGCCTGGGAGTCATAGTTGTAAACGTATATATTTTATTTCCAGCCTAGTTAGCTTCATTTATTTTATTTTATCATCCTGTGCAAATCCTCTATGACCTGCAACACTCTCCTACTAACATGCATTTAGTTCCTTACCTCTGGAATTTGCCCGTGACATTTCTCATCTAGACTGCTTCCTACTTTCATTGTCTACCCACTTCCTATCCAGCCCTCGAATATCATTTCAAATTCTATCTCATCTTTTTTTTAATTAAATCTTTATTATTCAGATTATTACATTTGTCTCTCTTTTTTCCCCTCCATAGCTCCCCTCCACCCCATTCCCACCCATCCCTCTACCCTTACCTTTCCCCCCAATTGATGAGTCCATAGGTGTATGATTTTTGTCCAGTCACTCCCTGTACCCCCTTTCCCCCTTTCCCCCTGAGAATTATCAGTCCACTCCCTTTCTGTGCTCCTGATTCTAGTATATTCGCCAGTTTATTCTGTTGATCAAATTTTTAATTCACTTAATTTTTAGATTCACTTGTTGATAGATATGTATTTGTTGTTCATAATTTTTTATCTTTTACCTTTTTCTTCTTCCTCTTCTAAAAGAGTACCTTTCAGCATTTCATATAATACTGGTTTGGAGTATTATATGGAATTGGAGTCATAGTTGTAAAAGTATATATTTTATTTCCAGCCTAGTTAGCTTCATTTATTTTATTTTATCATCCTGTGCAAAAACTCCTTTAGCTTTCTCTTATCTGTGAAGCTCTTTATCTGCCCTTCAATTCTGAATGATAGCTTTGCTGGATAGATTATTCTTGGTTGTAGGTTCTTGCTGCTCATCACGTTGAATATTTCTTGCCATTCTCGTCTGGCCTGCATCGTTTCTATTGAGAAATCAGCTGACAGTCATATGGGTGCTCCCTTGTAGGTAATGAACTGTTTTTCTCTTGCTGCTTTTAGTATTCTCTCTTTGTCTTTTGCTCTTGGTATTTTAAATATGATGTGTCTTGGTGTAGTCCTCTTTGGATTCCTTTTATATGGAGTTCTGTGTGCTTCCTGGACTTGTAAGTCTATTTCTTTCACCAGATGTGGGAAGTTTTCAGTCATTATTTCTTTAAATAGGTTTTCAGTATCTTGCTTTCTCTCTCTTCCTCTGGCACCCCCACAATTCTGGTATTGGTACGCTTGAAGCTGTCCCAGAGACTCCTTACATTATCCTCACATTTTTGGATTCTTTTCTCTTCTTGCTTTTCCAGTTGAGTGTTTTCTGATTCTTTATATTTCAATTTTTTTACTTGATTCTTGCCTTCCGCTAGTCTGCTATTAGGTCTCTGTTTAATATTTTTTATTTCAGTCAGTGTATGTTTAATTTCTATTTGGTCCTTTATCATCTCTAGTTGGTCCTTTTGCATCTCCTTTTGGGACTCGATAACTTTATCCAACTTTTCTAGCATATTCTTGAAAAACCTTATAAGCGTGGTTTTGAACTCTATATCCAGTCGTGTTTTTTTTCCTCCATTTCTTTTGTGTGATCCCTTCCCTTGTCTTGGCATTTTCACTATGCCAAGAGAATTTCTATATTGGATTCAGCCTTATGATACAAGACTTGAAAAAGCGCAAAAGCCTCTCTTGAGCTTGGGATGGGTGGAGTCTCAGGGCTTAAGGGACCGCCTCGCCTTCCAGTTGGGCCCGCCCTCCACGGCCCCTGAGTCTCACGTGACTGGGTAATGGCTGAAGTGGTCCTTGTGTGCACACCCGCAGTGCCTCTAGACTGCTGCCTTTCCGGCTCCCCTGTGCTACGGGACCACACGAGCCTGGGTCCCCAGGGTTTCGCCCAAAACTGGGGTTTAGTGGAGTTAGAAGTGGCACAGTTGGGAGGGTCTGTCTCCCGCCCACTCGCAAAAGCCAGCGGCACAATCAGCAGTCTGTCCTCTGCAGCGCAGTGCCGTGCGCGCCACCAGACCTCTGATCTTTTGCGACTCCCCTAAATTTCCATACACTTCTCCCTTTTCACAGTCCAAACTCGCCCCGTATGAGTTTCGGCTGGATCTGGGGTTTAGTGTCGTAGGATAAGGAGTTCAATGTCGTTGGGAGTCTCCGTTTCCCTCCCGCCAGAGAAAACCAGCCAGGTACTCCGGCACCCGCTCTCTCCTCGCGCGCGTCTCCGTACCTCAGCTTTTTGCAGCTCCTCTGGGTCTCCGTGAGCCCCTCTCTTTCCCTCTAGTTATAGAATTTTCACTCTGCCAGCTTTCCTGTGGTTCTGGATGATGTCCATTCCGTCTTTTAGTTGTAGTTTTGAAATTGTTGTGCGAGGCAGCAGTGTAGGTGTTTACCTATGCCACCATCTTAGATTCTCCTCTATCTCATCTTAATAGTCTCCTATAACAATTATGGAAATGATTTCTTCCTTCTATGGACTTAATAGAATTTGTGTTGGAGCACATCAGAATCTATAGTTCACATTTGACCTTTAATTGTCTACTTCATAGGGTAGTTTTAAAATGAAATTGAGAACTAAAGTAATTAATATGAGGTGTTTAGGACAGTTTGTGACCTACAGTAAGATTTCTGTGTTGCTATTATTATAATTATTTCTGATATTCCTCCCATTTACATTATTTTATGTTATTATTAAACTATGATATTTTATTTAATTTCATTACATGTATCCTTTGCATTTCCAACAAAAATAAAGTCAATATTATATCTAATTCCCCCATAGTCCCTAAATTCCTAATATTGCACTAAACACAAAAAGTATTAGATGGTTAAAAACAGAACACTAAAATTGTTGACAAATATTACATTTTACTCTCTGCAATTTCTAAACTATGTTCAGGTAGTAAAACAGGTGAGACCATTCTTATCAAATATTTACAGCACAAAATAGTTGTTAAAATCTCTGTCAAAGCAATAATCTGTCATTCCAAGTAATAACTAGGTGGTCTTGACCCCAAGATCTCATGTGAGCTGTAAATCTTAGGGAGAAGGTTATGTATAGCCGACTATCAATCTGTGGACATGTTTCCACATAAAATTTCAGAAGGATTGATTGGCTCACAAATTTTATTGTCAAATATAGTCCACAAAATTTTAAAACTAAGGAGGCAGACACATTTGATATGTATATAATTGTGTTTTAGAAATAAGCAAGCTAAAAACAGAAGAAATGAATCGCATGTGGAGCTGAAAACAAGAAAAGCATTAGAGGCTACTGCAAGGGCCCAGATGAGACACACTGAAAGCCTGATCTGAAACAATACAAGTGAGAATCCAGAACTATGAAAGCCAACTCTCTTGTGCCTTTCCAACTGCTACTTTCTCTATTCCTAAGTCCTCCTCCTTTAGGAAGGATTTCAGTATCTGGATTCTGAGTGCAATGACATCTACCACTATGGAGGTCATCTCTCCCATCATAGATCTCCTAATTTTTCTCTTAGCTTACAAATTAACATATCCTTAGAGTTCAATGATAGCACTCAAAACACAATTCAGTACTGAGAATTTCCATTTGATGTCTCACCCCACATGCTTTGTTTGCATTTGTGGAAAGAGGTGGACATTGAAGTAATTAGAAAAAGAAGAACTATAAAAAAATAAATGACTAGCCAAAGTCATGAAAAATGGAAGTATATTATACATTATCTACAGAGGTAAATGGTACTATTTCTAGGTGTCTCTAAGTAAAATGGGAAATCAATTTGAAATGCACAAAAACAAACTTTAGGTAGAAGACCGTAATTGTCGAAGAAAAATTGTAAGTTTCTCATTAGTTTAAAAATACTTGAAACAATGTAATTGAAGAAATATCAAAAATGGAAATATATCCTGTGTTCATGCATCAGCAAAATAAATATTGTTAAAATGTTCATACTACCCAAAGCCATCTACAAATTCAATAAATCCCTATCAAAATTACAATAACAATTTTCACAGAAGTGGAAAAATATCTTAAAATTTGTATTTTTTCAAAACCCCATGTAAATTATTTTCTAAAAACAACCAACAAAAATTATCTATTCAGGTATTATTTCTTACAAATATTTTCTGCTTAGGACAAATCACTGACTCTGAAGATTAGAAGAATCCAATCCAATCCACTTTTAGCCCCTGAACACCTCCCAACCACATTCCTTGTAAGTGGCCATCTGCTTGTGCTTGTGCTGCCAAGTTCAAGCCACTCTTGCCCTGGTGTGACTCTGATCCAAGTTGTAATGGCCCTTGCAGTGACAAGTACTTCTGCATCACACTGTCTCCCTATAACTTCAAATCACTGATACTAAATATTATCCTGTAGAGGTATATAATTCCTCTTCTCTTCATGACAGGTCTTGAAATATGTGCAAAAGTTTGAAATCCATTTTTCTCTTTCTATTGTCAATTATTCTCTTGCAAGTTTCTCCAATGAAAGTGTGTGTAGTCCCTTCAAAAAATAAAATAAATCCACAGTCTTCTGAACATACTTCATGTGTCCATGTTCCTCTTCAAGAATGATATCAATTCCCCTTTTATCCAGAATTTATACTTCTAAGAAATTTCTCCAAGAAATTTACAGTTCTAAGAACCTTCTTTAAGGAAATAATCAGGAATATGAGAAAATATTTATATATCATAATGTTCATCACAGCATTCATTACTTACAGTATTTTAAAGTAATAGTATGATATAATATACATACATGATAAAATTTAAAAGTATGTTGAAGAAGTAATTGAATGGCATTGAAATGTTTACTGTATGTTGTCAAGTAGGAGAAAAAGATTACAAAAAATGTATAAGATCCCTTATGTTTTATGTATGTCTCTTTGTGTGTTCATAAACCTGAAATAATATACAACAAAATGTTAACAACAATTCTCTCAAATCAATTGGATTATAGATGATTTTTATTTGATGTATTTTTGGTATATTTCAGATTTTCTGTAGTGGAAACATATTACTTTGTAGTAAAAACAAATAATGTTATTTTTTTAAAAAATTATATTGCTAAAAACTAAAAACAAAAATTGAAAGATGGAAATAGATTATCACCCTTCACTCTAACCTATTTCTACTACTATGTATAATATGCTGATGCTTTTGTAGCCACTTTCCACAGTTAATTCATTTTAAGAATATTCTAAAATATTTTCAGAAATACTACTGCTAAATTTCTTTCATCTTGTTCTTGAACATTAGTTGTTTGGGGGGGGGGTCATGTGGAGAGTTTTTTGAAAATCATAAAATGCTTATTCTCAAAATAAGTGACTTCCATGAGCTGGCTTGCACCCCCACCAACTCACCCAAGCCTCCACCATGCCCAACATTGTAACATTCAGAAGCAGCTTACCGCCAGACCTGTCCCAGAAACTGGGGAAGAGGTGGGCCTGGGTCTGAGCAATGTGATCACCAAATTCAGCAATCAGGACACCCAAGTACAGAGCAGTAACAGTGTAAGAGAGAAAGCTGTCTATATCATAGGGTGTGTCTGTGAATAAATTAGGATAACTTGGTGGAACCTAGCATCATAACTATCACTTGCAAAATTGCATCATCATCTAAAGGGATGTTTCCATCTACCCAACAAGATATGAAAAACCACAAGCCATGCTTCAATTTCTATAAAACTTGTAACCAATACAACTTCATAGTGAGGGAGAAGGCACACTTTTCAGACAGAGTTTTTTTTATTATTATTATATTATTTCTGCAGATAGTTTATATGCAGAATCTACAGTCTGCAGTGGATTCAAGAAAATGTTGCAAAGTAGAGGAATGTATCACCACTTCTCCTCATGCAAGTGATCCCAAAAGTGCTACCTAATTGCAGATAAACAGATTCAATCAGAATGTACTTTGATTCACAGAGAGAAAAAGAAAGTCAATGAGATAGATGGGGTGGTTTTGTCTGTGATGTCAAAAAGTGTGTGACTATCCTTGTGAATGACTAGACTGATGCTTGCAGCCAATTTGTACAATATAGATAAGCTACCCTTGCCTGGAACAGTGAAAGTTGAAGCTATTCTTACTCATGGAATCTTCTCTCCCCAGCTGTTTCCAGAATATATAAGCCGATTTTGAGGCTGTCATTGTCAAAAATGTAGTTCCCAAAGAGGACAAAATGAGGCAGTCATTCCAAGATTCAGGCTGTTGCTATTTTAATGATCTTGCTGTGATCAAGGTGAATCCGTGTCTGATCTATTTAGCTATGTCCTACTGCAAAATGTTGTGTTTTGAACTATTACACTATTATAATAGAATATGCGTTTTAACTATAAAATGGTCTGTGTAACTATATACTAGAGGACCATTGCAGGAAGATTCCTGCAAGAGGGATTCCTGCTGTGGTCTCTGCTGCTCCGCCAGCTTCCCTCCCTTCTCCCTGCCCTGCCTGCTTCCCTCCCTTCTCCCCCATCCCTCCTGCTTCTCTCTCTTCTCCCCGACCCCACCTACTTCCCTCCCATCTCTGCTACCCTGCCTACTACCCTCCCTTCTCCACCACCCCATTTGCTTGCTTTTTGCAGCTTCCCTCCCTATGCAGCACTTGGCTTCCTTCTATGCTGTCTTCAATCCCTCCCTCCCACTCCCACCCCCCCCCCAGCTCTGCATTGGGATATGCAAATTAACTGCCATCTTGGGTTAATTTGCATACTCATTCTGATTGGCTGGTGGGAATGGCTTGTGAGTGTAGTGAAGGTATGGACAATTTGTATATTACTCTTTTATTAGATAGGATACACACACATGCATGTGCGTGCGCACACACACATACACACACACACACACACACATTGGGTGGCCAGATTATTATGATCTCTGAATGCATAATAATCTGGCCACTCAGTGTGTGTGTGTGTGTGTGTGTGTGTGTGTGTGTGTGTGTACATATTAGAGGCATGGTGCATGAATTCGTGCATGGGTGGGGTCCAGCCAGCCTGGTCAGGGGAGGGGACATGGGCAGTTGGCTGGCCTGCCGGCTGGTTGAATTCCTGGTCAAGGGGAAAATTTACATATTAGCCTTTTATTATATAGGATACACACACACACACACACACACTAGTATGTTTTGAACTAATATACTATGATATGCTTTGCTTGTGGGGTTTTTTGTTTGTTTGTTTGTTATGCTTTTAATAACGAGACTCAATAATACTAAAGAAAAGAAAAAAAAACACACAATTATACAGTGCTTGCTATTTACCCCTATCAAACTATTTTTAAAGTTTAGTTCATCTCTCTACCATGTGAAGGCCTCTTTCATCTGATTCTGTCATTTTGGTTTCTTATTAATCCTCTTAACGCTGCATCACTCACAGATTTGATCAGTGTGTCCTCCACACGTTTATTTAAATCCCCAATGAACATATCAAACCGAATATGGGCCAGGATAAGCCATGACACCTGCGGAAAGCTGGCATCAGATTTGACACCTCCTAGATGCAGGTACTCAACCAGAAACTTATCAAGCTAGCAGTATTATGATTCAGACTATAATTCTCCCTCTGTGTAATGTCACATATCAAAAAAAGACTCTACAGAGGGTCTTTGACTTTTTAAAGAAATTTAAAAAGTGGCCTCTTTGTTTCACACATATACCAATGAACTTGGGTCAGAAATGTTTAAAACACAGCGGAGCCCTACCTGAGAAGTGAGGAGACCTGTCTCCAAGAGGCAAATATTTCACCCAATGCATTCACTTCCTGACCTGACGTTTCATCATGGATCCACAGTATTTCTTCTGCCCCATAAATATGAATCAGCCGGAAAGACCAAGCCTTAATTCATATTTCCATTTATTCCACAATGCCTAGCACACAGCTTCAGACATAGTACTCAAGATGCCCTGGCCCAAATAGAAGCTCCTGTCACTGCCCATCCCACTGGGAGACCAGGAGTCATTGCAGAGAGAATCACAAGTACAGGTTGCCAAAATATGTGTCATGCTCAAGGTATGGGGCATAACACTGATTCCCCACTTAACAGATTTGAGATGATTTGCTAAAAATATCTGTATGTGTAGGCAGGGAGATGTTGCTACCACTATCCAATTAACATCTTAGTTGTTGATATTAGCTGTAGGGGACTTTGAATGAAGTAGCATAATGCCTCCATTTATTTTTGTTGTTGTTGTTATTCTTAATCCTCACTCGAGATATTTTTCTGTTGGTTTTCAGAGAGTGGAAAGAAAGGGGACAGACAGAGAGAGAGCAATGTTGACGTAAGAGCAATGTTGTCCCCTGCACATGCCGAGACTGAGCCTCCACCTGCCAGGGATCAAGCCTGCAATCTAGGTATGTGCCCGTGACTAGAATTGAACCCATGACAGCTCGACACCATCCATTGAGCCAAACCAGCTAAGGTCATAATGCCCCCATTTACTAGTAATAACAATAATGAGCCTTTACCTAAGACAATCAATCAGCCCAGCTAGGTCATCCCAGAATCACAAGGCTTGGACACAAGAACAGCACGTCCATTCCAGGTAACCAGTCAGCATCAGACCCCCAGGGGAATGAATCCAGGCACTGCCTAACCATGCCCATCTATTCTGCTTACTCCTCCTTCCCTTCAGTGGTTTCTTCCCATTCTGCCCAAACTCTCGTTATCCCTCCCACAAAAGAGTACTCATTCTGGTTACTTTTCTTCCCTCACAATCAAATGTAATATTCCCACTCCCCAAAGCATTGCAGCACAGAACATATTTCTTCTTTTCTATAGTAGAGAATGCATATTGTATCGAAAAATTGTCCAGCCTACACCCTCTGGTAAATAAAGAGATCTTTTATTATGGCTTATAGAGTTTCCATTTCCCCAAAGATTCTTCTAAGTTCATGAAAAACAAAACCTGTGTTTTCACTGCGTGAAAAATGTGATGGGATTAAGCAGTTCAAATTGGTAGTTACAGAACAGTCACAGAGAGGTAGATCACAGCATAGGGAATATAGTCAATAATATCGAAATAACTGTATGGGGAGGTCCATGGAGGCGGCTTGGGGGGGGGGGCGGGCAGTGAGAAAAGGGGGACATACTTTCACAATAAAGATTTAAAAAAAAAAAACTATGTATGGGGCAGGTGAGTACTTGAAGCATCGGAGGAAATCACTCTGTAAAATATATTATTTTATAACCACTTTACTGCACATCTGAAACTAATACAATGTAAACTGTAACTGAAAAGAAATGTAAAAAAAAACATTTCTTTTAACAAATGTTAAAAGTTAAATTTTTTTAAAGCATATTCACATATTAGAAGATTGAGACAAGATGGGGGTGGGGGAGAGATGAGCCTATGATGCACACAAAACGCAAACTCAGTAAATGCGCTGTGATTGAATCGATGACACGATATACTTCATAAAAGATACCTTGGACCTATTGAGTTAAAAGAATTGTGGATGGAAGTCTAGGCAGTTACTACAAAAGAGACTTCCAAGAAAAGAAGAGCAAAAAATGTCAGGCTAGGAAGCAGTGAAATGAGGAGCATCAAGGAATCCTCTCCATCAATAGGCCAGGGAGCTGAAGAGAGAGAAGGAGGGGTGAGCGGGAGACAGGCGCAAACTTCGGAGAAGAATGTTGAAGTGCAGGGGACATTGCAGAAGCTAGACCAGCCTAGCTGAGTAGTATGGGCAAAAGCAAGTGCGGAGAGACACCTCGTGTTCCAACGCGTAAATGCAACTGGATCTGACCGCTTCCTTTCCACATCCGTGCTCTGCACCAGAGCACAAGTATGCAAATTGATGCCTTAGAGATTAAAGCATCAGAAGCGCCTTTAACCCCTGGCATTCGTAGCCCATCCACTCTCTTCAGATATGGGAAAACCATTCAAAAGAGAAAACAGCTTGCTATCTAGAAGCGAGATGGGAAAACCTGAAGGACCAGAACCCAGCGCGTCTTCCCTCGCTCTCCCTAAGCTTTGCCTTTTGCTAATAATACCCAAGTAGTCTTTTCAAAATGGTCTGCTATAAAAACTAATAAAAACAATAAACAGCTGATGAAATATATTTATGTAAAATAAATTTTGATTTCCTCTATTGAGCTCACCTTGAGAAGATATTAAACCCAGAACTGCTATTTTTTTCAGTTTTTTATATTTTAGTGTTCAGTTATAGTTGATGCAGATTATATTAAATTCAGATGTACAACCCCCTGACCAGACATTCATATAAAACACACGAATCACCCAATAAATCTAGAACCTATCTGATACCACATATAGTTATTACACGCTTATTGACTATATTCCCTATGCTGTACTTTTCATCCCCGTGACTATTTTGTAATTTCCAATCTGTACTTCTCAATCCCTTTCCCTTTTTCACCCACTCCCTACCTACCCACTTCCCATCTGGCAACCTTCAAAATGTTCTCTGTATCCATGAGTCTGTTTCTGTCCTGCTTATTTATCTTGTTTTGTTTTGTTTTGTTTTGTTTTGTTTTGTTTTGTTTTGTTTTTTGTTTTTAGATCCCACATGTAAGTGACAGCATACTACGCGTTTTTGGGAAAGTTAGCCCTGTACTTTCACAGCCAGGCTAGTTAATGCCTCCCTCCACAGCAATGTTAATACGAATACAGTGAAAAAGAGACATTTCTAAATGAAAAGGCTCTAATGCTCTTCTACTATAATAGTTATTAATAACAATATCTACTGATTCCATATTAAGTGCTGTTCACTGCACTGAAGACCTGATCAGTATTATCTCAAATCCTTACAGCAGCCCTGCAAAGCAGACATTATCCTACAGAAATTCTATGTGTGGAAACTGAAACTTGAGAGTGTAATTTACCCAGACACATCTCTAAATTGCAGATTTAAACCGAGGTCTGTCTCCCAAAATTCAGGTGCCTCCTATATGCCCCACTTCCTCTCTGGGCCTTTTTCAGTGTAAGAAAACTGGTCTAAAGGAGACATTTCATTATGAATATTTTGTTATCTCTTTTTTAGATAGAGGTGTCTCTCTCAGGGTCATTCCACTTATTTCTTAACCATCAAAATCAGTATATACCAAATATCATTTTAACAACTCTTATTTTATTAGCACTTATTTCTATATTCATTTTCAAATGAAATATTTATTAATTCTTCTCAATTAAGGCTCCCTAATTTTCCAAAGAAAACTTAATTAACTTACACCAGCTAAAGTCACAAAATACCTCATTAGAGTAAGTCCACATTTAACGTTCTCAGGTTTTTGAAACTTAGGCAAGGTGAGCCCGGCCAGTGTAGCTCAGTGGTTGAGCATCGACCTATGAACAAGAGGTCATAGTTTTATTCTCAGTCAGGACACATGCCTAAGTTGCAGCTCAATCCTCAGTGGGAGGCATGCAGGAAGCAGCTGATCAATGATTCTCTCTCATCATTGAAGTTTTTATTTCTCTCTCCCTCTCTCTTCCTCTCTGAAATCAATAAAAGTATTTTTTTAAAGCATCCGGGGGAGATGATGAGTCACCCGGGATTCTGAGGTTAGAGAGAAAAGTTTACCCTCTCAGCACCATTCAGTCCTCCAAATAAAGGAAGTTTTCTTGTCTTTCACACTGTAAGCTTCTGGTTGTCCTCTTTCTCTCAGACTATTTTATTTTAGGTTCCTCTAGTTATCACTTTTCCTACACTGCAAAAGGCCCAAGTGGCTGAAGTGAGTTACATAGTGACCCCCCTCCCAAAAAAACACATCTCTGCACAGAAGCTGTGATTCTGACCATATTTATAAAGAGGGTCTTGCCAGGGTTCTTTTCCCAGCCTTACAAAGGGTTCAGCATTCTGGAGAAAGGGGCTGCGCATAGATGATTAAGAAGGAGTCCAAGGACGAAAAACAGTTTTGAAGGGCATTGGGGGTCAGAGGGGCTTTAGCTAAAAGAAACTGAAGACTCTCCCTTGTCTAAGAACCTGTGCTTTTATTGTAAGACAATTTGTCCCAAGGCAAGGTGGAAATATACACTTTAAAGGTAAGGTATCAAAGGATCCAATACAGAAGCATCATCAGTTTGGGGAATAGCCTACAGTTGTTCAGATGTTTGGCCAACAAGAGGCAATAAATGCCCTGAGCTGTCTGGCAGCAAACTATTATCCTATTCAGGTTTGGGGGAAGTGCCTTTTAGCCACTTCCAACAGGTAAACTACATGTGACTCAACCCTGTTGAGTTCCTCAAGTGCCATCAACCTTTTGATGGAACTCTTGTAATTATTACATGCTGGAATTGGTTCTCGGCATCTCACCCTTTTTTATTTTTAAAAATTTAACAAGAATGTATGTTTTAAGATTTTTTAATTCAATGGAAAGGACAGAGTTCTATCAAGTCCCTTTAAATTGCTGTCAGGCATTAAAGGAATCAGCCTGCAGTCAGTTTCTTTCTGGGACAACAGTTCTTTGAGTCCCAATTTCAATGTCAACAGAAATATAAGACACTACCCTTATGTTTAAGTAACAAGTAGAGAAAATAAAAATGTATAACACGTATACTGAAAAATATAATGATATACTGGTCGGCAAACTCATTAGTCAACAGAGTCAAATATCAACAGTACAACGATTGAAATTTCTTTTGAGAGCCAAATTTTTTAAACTTAAACTTTTTCTAACACCACTTCTTCAAAATAGACTCACCCAGGCTGTAGTGTTTTGTGGAAGAGCCACACTCAAGGGTCCAAAGAGCCACATGTGGCTCATGAGCTGCAGTGACTAGAACAAACCTGATTAGATGTATTTTTCCCATAAGTCCAAGTTTCAACTCAGAATAAATGTTAAAAGAAATAATGTTTGAAAAATTAAATCACCATTTATAATACTGTTTCTAGGAAATAAAAATATTAAGTTTCATTCAAGCAGCCAGAGAAATAACTTTGGCCCACCATCTGTTTGAAAATCAGTGATTCTCTCTACTTAAAGCATGCTCATTAATCATTACCACCTTGCCTTATTATTAAGTCAAATCTTCAAGCTAAACATGTACACATGCATGCTTTGGAAGTGCCAGATAGAACCATAGATCTTAACCCTTCCTGACATGGAGTACCACTACTGTAGAGAGTTTAAAGACTAAGAAGAAGGACAATGGACATCAATATTTCTCAGCCTGACTAGAAAAGAACCTTACTCCATTTTTTTCTTCCTTCCTTCTATTTATTTAGATACTCCACACAAATACTAATGTCAGCTTATAGCTTGGAAGAGATCTCTGTAAATAAATATGGTCATTTTTTTCTCTTCTCCTTTACTGCATTTTCTATTACTTGCCAAAACCAGCAAGAAAAACCAATGCAAGCCCTGTCTAATTACCATTCAATACATTTGTGATTACAATGTCTACCATCTTTTGCCCTGATATCCTAATATGTAAAAATAGTAGAAGCACTGTCATACTCACAGTAGTAACACTCAAATCTAACCTCTTTCCATGATCCCTAACTCAGTAAATAATACCACTGTCCACCTAGATCTGCCAACCAGAAACCTAGAAATCATTTTGTCAATTCCTTCTCCCTTGAATCCATTTCTAATCCATCAAGTACTATCCGTTTTACTTCCCAATCTGTCTACTCCTCTCAATTTACACCATCATAACCAATTTAAACTCTCATCTGGATTATGAGAGTAATCTCTTAATTGATCCTTCTTCATCTACTTTTGCTTTCTCTAACCCATTCTGCATGTTGGAAGCAAAATGTACTTATTATCTTCCCCCTCCAATCCTTCTATATCTTCCACAATATCCTTTCCATCCTCCAACTTGAACTCTTCAATATTTTCCCTTACTCTTGGGATAAAATTTTCACTAGAGCCTTCAAGGACCAGTAAGATTTGACTTCTGGCTATCTCTCTAGTCTCAACTTTTACCACCCAACTGTTTAATTTCTAGCTTCCTTTCACTTATTGAATATACCATATTTCACTCACCCAGAAAACATTTACACATTCTCTTTCTGCCCTGGGACAAGCAAACTTATGCCAACAGAGCCGCCTAAATCCCCAGAATTCCTGGCAGTGTGCCAGGTGATGGGGATGTATCACTACACCGCTCAGAATGACGAAGAACTGGCCTTTAGTAAGGGCCAGATCATCAACATCCTCAACAAGGAGGACCCCAACTGGTGAAAAGAAGAAGTGAACAGATAAGCGGGGCTCTTCCCGTCCAGTTACCTGAAGACGACCACAAGCATGGATACAAGCCAGCAATGAATCATATGTTGTCCACCCTCCCAACCTCCACCACCACCCCCACCCCCACCTAGGCTTAAAACGCCTCAGAGACTCACTTTTCCATATGACTACCTGGAAAGATGACGAGAGATGCAGCCTTGATCATGTGACTTCCAGCATGATCACCTACTGCTTTCTAAGTAGAAGAACTCACAGCAGAGCAATTTATCTCATTTAACCTTAGTTGCATGTGATAGCAATGTGGAATTATTACTCGCAGAGACAAAAGCAAAAATTACAAAATAGAGGAATCCAATATGGCGGCATAGGTAAACACCTACACTGCTGCCTCGCACAACAATTTCAAAACTACAACTAAAAGACAGGATGGACATCATCCAGAACCACAGGAAAGCTGGCTGAGTGGAAGTTCTACAACTAGAGGGAAAGAGAGGGACTCACAGAGACCCAGAGGAGCTGCAAAAAGCTGAGGTATGGAGACGCCCACGAGGAGAGAGCGGGTGCTGGAGTACCTGGCTGGCTTTCTCTGGCGGGAGGGAAACGGAGACTCTTGAGGGCATTGAACTCCTTATCCTACGACACTAAACCCCAGATCCAGCCGAAACTCATACGGGGGGAGTTTGGACTGTGAAAAGGGAGAGGTGCACAGAAGTTTAGGGGAGTCACAGAAGATCAGGTCTGGTCTCCCACGCGCAGGGTGCTGCTCGGAGGACAGACTGCTGATTGTGCCGCTGGCTTTCGCGAGTGGGCGGGAGACAGACCCTCCCAACTATGCCACTTCTGAGTCCACTAAGCCCCAGTTTCAGACGAAACCCTGGAGACCTAGACTCGTGTGGTCCTGGTGCGCAGGGGAGCTGGAAAGGCAGCGGTTAGAGGCACTGCGGGTGCGCACACAAGTACCACTCCAGCCATTACCCAGTCACGTGAAACTCAGGGGCCATGGAGGGCAGGGCCGACTGGAAGGCAAGGCGGTCCCTTAAGCCCTGAGACTCCACCCATCCCAAGCTCAACAGAGGCTTCTGAGGCTTTGTGTCTGGTATCATAAAGCTGAATTCAACACAGAAGTTTTCCCCCGGCATAGTGAAAATGCCGAGACAAGGGAAGGGATTACAAACAAAAGAAATGGAGGGAAAAAAACGACTGGATATAGAGTTCAAAACCACGCTTATAAGGTTTTTCAAGAATATGCTAGAAAAGATGGATAAATTTAGTGAGACCCAAGAGGAGATGGAAAAGGTCCAACTAAAGATTAAAAAAAAGACCAACTAGAAATTAAACATACACTGACTGAAATAAAAACTATTATACAGAGTCCTAACAGCAGACTAGAGAAAGGCAAGGATCAAGTCAAAAATTTGAAATATAAAGAAGCAGGAAACATTCAACTGGAAAAGCAAGAAGAGAAAAGAATCCAAAAATGTGAACATAATGTAAGGAGCCTCTGGGACAGCTTCAAGTGTACCAACATCAGAATTGTGGGGGTGCCAGAAGAAGAGAGAGAGCAAGATACTGAAAACCTATTTAAAGAAATAATGACTGAAAACTTCCCACACCTGGTAAAAGAAATAGACTTACAAGTCCAGGAAGCACACAGAACCCCAATAAAAGGAATCCAAAGAGGACCACACCAAGACACATCATAATTAAAATACCAAGAGCAAAAGACAAAGAGAGAATATTAAAAACAGCAAGAGAAAAACAGTTCATTACCTACAAGGGAGCACCCATACGACTGTCAGCTGATTTCTCAACAGAAACAATGCAGGCCAGACGGGAGTGGCAAGAAATATTCAACGTGATGAACAGCAAAAACCTACAACCAAGAATAATCTCTCCAGCAAAGCTATCATTCAGAATTGAAGGGCAGATAAAGACCTTCACAGAGAAGAAAAAGCTAAAGGAGTTCATCAACTCCAAACCACTATTATATGAAATGCTGAAAGGTACTCTTTTAGAAGAGGAAGAAGAAAAAGGTAAAAGATAAAAAAAAATATGAACAACAAATACATATCTATCAACAAGTAAATCTAAAAATTAAGTGAATTAAAAATTTGATCAACAGAATAAACTGGTGAATATAATAGAATCAGGAGCACAGAAAGGGAGTAGACTGATAATTCTAAGGAGGACAAAAATCATAAAGCATCAAACAGACTGTGAAATTACAGCAGAAAGATTAAAGTTAGGTGAGGTAGATAAGTGATCAATCAAAGGACTTGTATGCATGCATATAAGTATAACCAATGATCACAGACACTGGGGGGTCGGGATATGCCTGGGAGGGAGGGGGGGCAATGGGGAGATATGTATAAAAAATAATAAAAATTAAAAAAAATTTACAAAATACACAGGGTAGTAGTAGATCCTTTTGTGGATTTCCTAGTAACTAAAACTGATTTTGCACAAGTGCTTTCTCAACAGTTATTTTTTTTTTAATTTTAAATATATACTTTAGCCTTTTAAATAAATAAATAAATAAATAAATAAATAAATAAAGTGTTCTCTCACCCACTCTATTTTTCCCTTTTTCTACACAACCTTTAGATCTCAGTGGAAACATCACTTTTTTAAAGGACTATCACCCTTCAAACCCTAGAACTACACCACTGTGCCATTATATATATAACACCATGTGCCTTTCTTCTCAGGCCTTACCAGTGCCTATTAAAGCACTGGATATAGGAAATGTCAAACAAGTATTTTTCAAATCAATCCTTGTCCTGGGGGCTTTAACTTGACAAAAAGAACAAAATGTTGCTGCCCAATTTAAATCTTGCTTTAGCTGCCACCTGCATATCTCTTTTTGCCAGAAAAAAGTCAACAGCCTCCAAACCCCTTTTCCTGTTCTAAATTAATGTCCATACTGCAGATCTGATAACTGGGTACATGAGATTATATTGCACACCTCTTTTTGCTATCGATTTTAAGCCAGAATGCTCACAATAAATTTGGTTGTCTAAAACTTAAATCTGTCTCAGATTATGGATAGATTCTGTGATAAATGTGTTGAATGAGAACTAAGTATCTCCTTTAAAATTAGTCACTCCTACCTCTGTGTTTTATGTATGCACTCTTATGAGAAAATTGTACTTTTCACATTGTTCTATTATTATTTGTTGACTTTTAGCACCCACTGAATATACCTACATGTATACTTGCTCATCAAAAATAGGGACTCTGTGTTATTTGTCTTAGTAAACTCAGTCCACAGTTTGTATTCAGTAAACATTTAATACTTCTTTTTAGTCTAACTGATTTAGTCCCCTTAAGCTTTAATAAATCCTTGAGATAAATCTTTCTTAAGTAATATTTCTCAGAATATTCTGAGTTACCCCTTTTATCACTATTACTATTGCCAATAATAAGAAATGAAAATAGATGACATTTATTAAGCACTTATTATATACCAGACCTACAAGGCAAATTATATGCAGTTGATACTCATAATAATCATATGAAATAGGTAACAATTTTATTTTATTTTACAGGTTAGGTGACTTAGACATCAAGAGGTTAAGTAATTTGCCCAAGGACACAGAGTGATAAGCCTGCGGTTTGAAACAGGGCAGTCTATTTCCAAAGCCATAATCATTAACTATACTATACTGTCTCCCATCCCTTTAAAAAAGTCCACAGCCATAAGTTTACACTTTGGATTTATCAAATATGTTCCTACTGGACGCAAACCTCCTGCGGCTAACAAATATAAGTTCTGTGCAAAATAAAAGAAGAAAGGGATGGAGGAAGGGAGGGAGGGAGGGAGGGAGGGAGGGAGGGAGGGAGGGAGGAAAGAAGGAAGGGGAGAGGAGAGGACAAAAGAAAAGAAGTGGGGAGGATCCTGAAGTTTCTGGAAAGTAAACAAAAATTCTGAAAAATCCTGAGGGTATCTACACTTGGGAGAAGAGATCTTCATTTTTACAACTTCCAGCAAAGAGCAAACTAAAATCAACCTTTCATGAGGCAGCTAACTCCAATAAAAAAAACCTCTAGGCTCTCTGGTCTAAAGAATGAAAGGATAAAAAGTTCAGGGCAACTACAGATGCTGGAAAGTAAAGGGCAAAACCCCATAAAGGAGAGAGACTGAGAGGGGGCACCCCAAATTCTCTACATAAACTCTGCTCACATCCCTAGCTGATCCTTGAGCCGTGTATGCACAGGGAAGACTTAAAGCAGCCAAGCCAAAGGTAAAACAGCTGAACTGGGATTGGAACTGCTGCCCAAGAGATAAGAATTTCACTTGGATTCCAACCAAGTTAATTACCAGCTAAAACAAAACTTCAACACTCTTTGGAGGAATATAACAGAATGCAGAGCCTCAACAGAATTACATTCACAATAATTCAAAATTACTCAACATATAAAGGGCCAGAAAAATATTACTTAGTATCCAGGGGAGGAAAGACAAAGGAAAGTAACATCTGAGATGACCCAGATGTTTGAATTAGCAGACAATGATTTGAAAGTAACCATCATGACTATGCTAAGCCAACTATTAAGTGTTTTCCTTGGCCTAGAATGTTCTAGGAAAACATCCTTCCATGAATGAAAAGACAGTTAATCTCAACAGAAAATAGAAACTTTATAAAGGACCAAATGGAAATTATGGAACTGAAAAGTACCTCATCTGAAATTAAAAAGGCACTTTATTCCCCAGAAGAACGTGGAGAAAAGGGAACCCTAGTACACCGCTGGTGGGAATGCAGACTGGTGCAGCCACTGTGGAGAACAGTATGAAATTTCCCCAAAAAATTAAAAATGGAACTCCCATTTGACCAAATAATCCCACTTCTTGGAATATATCCCAAGAAAACAGAAACACCAATCACAAAGGATCTATACATCCCTATGTTCACAGCAGCACAATTTACCATAGCTAAGATTTGGAAATAGTCCAAGTGCCTATCAGCCGATAAGTGGGTAAAAAATCTGTGGTACAGTTACACAATGGAATACTACTCAGCTATAATAAAAAAGAACTTTTGCCATTTGCAACAACATGGATGGACCTGGCTTATTTCATTTATTATACTAAGCGGAATAAACCAATCAGAGAAAGATAAGTATCACATGATTTCACTCATATGTGGAATCTATTGAACAAAATAAACTGATGAACAAAATAGATCCAGATACATAGAAGCATGGAACAGAGTGCAGAATCTTGGAGGGAAGGTGGAGGTATGGGGTCCAGGAGGGGAGTGATTAACAGGGAAACTTATATGCATATATGCATAGCCCATGGACAAATACAATAAAATGGTGAAGGCCTAGAAGGGGTGGGGTGGGGTAGGTGCAGGGTAGAGGGTGTCAGTGGAGAAAGAAACAAAAGCATTTTTAATACTTTAAACAATAAATTTTAAAAAGAGAGGGGGAATTGGACACAGAGATACACACAGAGGGAGAATGACGTGATGATGATGGCAGAGATCTGAGTGCCACAACTATAAGCCAAGGAACATCAAAATTTGCCAGTAAAGAGAATCCAAGATGGCAGCATAGGTAAACACCTATACTGCTGCCTCGCACAACAATTTCAAAACTACAACTAAAAGACAGAATGGACATCATCCAGAACTACAGGAAAGCTGGCTGAGTGGAAATTCTACAACTAGAGGGAAAGAGAGGGGCTCACAGAGACCCAGAAGAGCTGCAAAAAGTTGAGGTACGGAGATGCTCATGTGGAGAGAGCGGGTGCCAGAGAACCTGGCTGGCTTTCTCTGGCGGGAGGGAAACGGAGACTCTTGAGGGCATTGAGCCCCTTATCCTGCAACAATGGACCCCAGATCCAGCCAAAACTCATACAGGGCGAGTTTGGACTGTGAAAAGGGAGAGGTGCACGGAAATTTAGGGGAGTCGCAAAAGATCAGAGGACTGGTGGCGCACACAGCACTGCCTGCAGAGGACAGACTGCTGATTGTGCCGCTGGCTTTCACGGGTGGGCGGGAGACAGACCCTCCCAACTGCGCCACTTCTGACTCTACTGGGCCCCCGTTTCGAGTGAAACCCTGGAAACCCAGACTCCTGTGATCCTGGAGTGCAGGGGAGCCGGAAAGGCAGTGGTCTAGAGGCACTGCCCGCCTGCACAAGGACTGCTCCAGCGATTACCCAGTAACGTGAGACTCAGGGGCCGTGGAGGGCCAGGCCGACTGGAAGGCAAGGTGGTCCCTTAAGCCCTGAGACTCCACCCATTCCAAGCTCAACAGAGAGGCTTTTTCGGTTTTGCAAGTCTGGTATCATAAGGCTGAATCCAACACAGAAGTTCTCCCGGCATAGTGAAAATGCCAAGAAAAGGGAAGGGATCACAAACAAAAGAAATGGAAGAAAACAAATGACAAGATATAGAGTTCAAAACCACGCTTATAAGGTTTTTCAAGAATACCTTGAAAATTTGGATAAAGTTAGCGAGATCCAAGAGGAGATGAAAAAGAACCAACTAGAGATGCAAAAGGTTCAACTAGAGATGGAAAAGGTCCAACTAGAGATGAAAAAGGACCAAATAGAAATTAAACATACACTGACTGAAATAAAAAATATACAGAGTACTAACAGCAGACTAGAGAAAGGCAAGAATCAAGTCAAAAATTTGAAATATAAAGAATCAGAAAACACTCAACTGGAAAAGCAAGAAGAGGAAAGAATCCAAAAACGTGAAGATAATGTAAGGAGCCTCTGGGACAGCTTCAAGCTTACCAACATCAGGATTGTGGGGGTGCCAGAGAAAGAGAGAGAGCAAGATACTGAAAACCTATTTAAAGAAATAATGACTGAAAACTTCCCACATCTGGTGAAAGAAATAGACTTACAAATCCAGGAAGCACACAGAACCCCATATAAAAGGAATCCAAAGAGGACTACACCAAGACACATCATAATTAAAATACCAAGAGCAAAAGACAAAGAGAGAATATTAAAAGCAGCAAGAGAAAAACAGTTCATTACCTACAAGGGAGCACCCATATGACTGTCAGCTGATTTCTCAACAGAAACAATGCAGGCCAGACGGGAGTGGCAAGAAATATTCAATGTGATGAATGGCAAGAACCTACAACCAAGAATACTCTATTCAGCAAAGCTATCATTCAGAATTGAAGGGCAGATAAAGAGCTTCACAGAGAAGAAAAAGCTAAAGGAGTTCATCAACTCCAAACCAGTATTATATGAAATGCTGAAAGGTACTCTTTTAGAAGAGGAAGAAGAAAAAGATAAAAGACAAAAATTATGAACAACAAATACATACCTATCAACAAGTGAATCTAAAAATTAAGGGAATTAAAAATTTGATCAACAGAAAAACTGGTGAATATACTAGAATCAGGAGCACAGAAAGGGAGTGGACTGATAATTCTCAGGCGGAGTGTACAGGGAAAGACTGGACAAAAATCATACAGCTATGGATGAGGTCAACGGGAGGGAGGTGGGTAGAGGGGAGCTATGGAGGGGAAAAAAGAGAAACAAATGTAATAATCTGAATAATAAAGATTTAATTTTAAAAAATTGCCAGTAAAACACCAAAATCTAGGAGAGAGGCACTGTACAGATTCTCCCTTGAAGTTCTCTGCAAGAGCCAACCGTGCAGAGACCTTGATCTTGTATTTCTAGCCTCCAGAACTGGGAGACAATAAATTCCTATTGTTCTAACCCACCTTTTTTTTTTTTTTTTTTTGGTACTTGGTTATAGCAGCCCTACAAAATGAATACGTTGTGTGAATGAACCACTTTAGAAGCAGATAGATCATCCAATCCCAACCAGGCTTTTGGATGACTGCAGCCCTGACCATTATCTTGACTGTCATTTCTTGGGACACCCTGTGCCAAAACCACCAGCCAAGCGGCTCCTGAATTCCCAACCCACGAAAACTGTGATATTCATATTTGATGTTTCAACTTCTGTTATGGACTTAATGTGTCCACCAAAATTCATATGCTGAAGTCCTAACCCCTAAGCGACTATATTTGGAAATAGAGCTTTTAAGGAGGTAATTATGGTTAAATGAGGCTATTAGATAGGGGCTAGTCCAATATGACTGGTATCATTATAAAAAAAAGTGGGGGAGAGAGAGATACCAGAGATATGTGCTCACACAGAAAAAAGGCCATTGAGGACACAGTGAAAAGGTGGCCATCCACAACTCAAGGAGAGAGGCCTTGGGAGAAACCAGACCTGCCAATATTGTGATCTTGGACTTCCAGCCTCCAGAACTGTGAGAAAAGTAATTCATGTTGTTTGTCACTCAGCGCTTAGTGTTTTGTGTATGTGACATAACTAAAGACACGGTTTGCCTTAAAAATTGCCACATAGTTTCTCTAGCCATAACATGTGGAGGCTGAGTCCTTAGGTTCTGCTAAAAGCATTGTTACTACTCACAATAACAGCTAATATTCACTGAGTGCTTTTACAATGTGCCAGCCACCATGCTAATCAGTTTAATATGGATTATCTCACTTAATCCTGGTAATAGCCCTGTGAGAAAACTATTGATTACATACACAAAGATGCACACAAAGATTAAGTAAACTGGCCAAAGACATCCAGCCAGGAAACCATCAAGTGGGATTTAAACTACTTCAAATCTCGGAATCCAGAACCCTACTGCCTCTTGGGTTTCTAGCAGCTTTACTAAAGACAATCCGGTATTACTCAGGGACTGGCATAAAGATTCTGCTGGTTACCTCATCTTTCTGTTGCAATGACCTAGATAAGTACAGTTAGCTAAGTCTTCTCTGGACCAGTCTATTTACCCCTTTGACAGTGAATGAATGAATGAATCCAGTTTTGAATTTTTTTTAAGTAAATGACTTTTTTATACCCATTTAAGAATACGTCTCAAAATCATTTCATATGTGCTCCCATGGAAACCCTGTGCATTCCATGTTGGTAGTTCAGGAAGGAGAAATCATGGAGAAAATCGGGTGGCGAGGTGAGAGGTGGAAGGTAGGGAAGATTATTCTGTAAGAAAAGAGGGTATGCTAGACTCAACTAGATGAATCTCTTTGGATATACACATCGAGCCTAAGGCCATATGAATGGTCCAAAAAAAAAAAAACCCAAGGGGGAGAAGACCCTCAAAGTGATTCTTCCAAAGTTTTTATCAACATTCCACCCTCACTCTAAAAATAACACTGGAAACCATCTGCTCCCCGTTAACTTCCCAGAATAGTGCCTGTAGTTGTGTTGTGTTTTGTTTTATGTTTTTGTTTAAAAGGGACAGTATTTTACACAACAGTGGTCTGAGGGTAGAATGCACTGTCTTCGAGGACGGAGACAGCCAGGTAACCACCACGCGGAAAAGCTGCGTGCAGCAAAGGCCAGGCTGAGTGCAGCTCAGAGAGACCGCTGCAATGGACCACAGCAGCCGCCAGATGGTACTCCCGGATCAGGATCGGGGGACTTCCGGGCCCACTCCTTGGAGCAGCCCTTCTGCAGGATCGCCAGCCGGTTGCGTTTGGCTACCGGGACACTTCCTAGCAGCGATTCCCAGCCGCAAGGTCAAGAGTCATACTCGCTTTGAATGGATTCAGGCACTGGCCCAGGTCTGCAGGTGCCTTGCAGCGCGCCCTCGCCCCCAAGCCCCATGCACCGAGGGCCGTGACCCAGGCAGGGCGGTGCACGCGCGGCCCGCCGGCTATAGGCTGCGGCGCGGGGCGGGAGGGGGCGCGGCCGAGCCTGAGGCTGCAGCACGTGGGGTGCGGGATCGCAAGAGGCGGGGGACCGATCCTCCTCCGCGGGTGGACTTTGATAATCTTGCCTCCCGCCCCAGGCCCGAGCAGAACCCAGGCTTTCGGTGCCGCCTCTAGCCCGGCGGAGTTTTGGAGGCGCTCTGGAAGACCCAGACTAAGGCTAGGGGTCAACCGCGGTGTCTTTTCAAGATTAAAGAGGCAACCCTTGACGCAGCTGTTTGGTTGTTCTAGTCTGCAACCACTGAAGAAGGTGCTTGGTGCTTGGGACTCGGAGACATGAATTACGCACGATTCATCACCGCGAGGAGCGCAGCCAGAAGGCCTTCTCCCATCCGCGTCTTCAGTGAGTGCTGGGGCGGCGTCCCTCCTCTCCCGGGTGCGGGTGAACGTGGGGGGAGCTCCCAGAGCCCCTGTGGGTGGTGCCTACAGTCACCGTTTGGTTGCATTCGTTGCAACCGTGAAAGCTCCCTCTGAGTCTGGCTGTGTGTGCAAACATGCACAGGGGTTAGAACTGAGGGCCGGATGGAGCAGCAACAAGAACAGGCTGTCGTGGGACTTGGCCTTGTGAGAAAGAGGATGTGCTGTCTAAAAAGGCTCTTCCCGGGACTTAAGAAGGGATTAGACACAGTGTGCAGCCGTGTGCAGAGTGAGGAGGGCCTGGTAAATTGGAGAGAAAGGGGCGGACAGGTAGGGGCTAAATGGATCAGGGTTTTCGGTTACTGTGGCTCTTTGCTTAGCTAGATAATCCTGATCACTCTGCCTTCTTAGTTGGACATCTCCAGACAAAGTTATTTTATGTCTGTTTTAGACTAGCATCCTATCAATAGAAACTGTTTCATTTGCCAGTGTTACTGAGTGTAATGCAACATACTGAACTAGGAATGTTTTCCGTGAAAGTTTTTCTTCTCTTCCATGTTCATTGTAGCTGAGATACAGAACAGGGCACCGAAATCTGTCATCTCCTTGGCTACTGGATCACCAAATCCAAACACGTTCCCTTTTAAGACTGCTACTATCACCATAAACAATGGGAAGACCATCCAGTTTGATGAACAGATCATGAAGAGAGCCCTTCAGTATTCTGAAAGTGCTGGGTAACTATAGACAATACAATTCTGTTGGCTCGTTTTCATGAGCAATATTCTAAAGGCCACTCATAAAGTGACTTGTCTTTTTTCTTAACTGGAATGTGCAACAGTTAGGAAGGTTTGGGAAAGAGTTTTCAAAGAATGAAAAGCAACAGGATATTGAATGCTCCATGGTGACTTCTCACCGTTATAAGACTGGGAGAGTCCAAAGGCTTCTGGAAGAAAGTACTACATTGACCTGAGACTGAAAAGAGAGGGGGGGGGGGGGAAGAAGGAAGGAAAAGGATGGTCCAGGAAGCAGCAATTTTAAGTGCTGGGCAATTTTCTAAGAAGTTTGTTCCCTTCCCAGCTATGCAAACACGTTGCCCTCAGTTCAAATGTCTTTTAATTCATAAAGGCAAGCTAGAACACAAACCTTAAGATTTTCCTTAGCTGATCCTCTAATAATAAGTTATAGAGTTCCCGTGATGGAAAACTGTATTGAGATGTAATATAGGTTTTATACAGAGTATCCTCCAAAAATGTATACACACTTTAACAATCTGATAGCTCAATTTTGAAAATGAAATGTATTTTAATGAACACTGCCTTTATAATTTTTAAAGTATATGTATACATTTTTGGGGACACCCTATATATATATGAATTACTAGGGGTCCCTCGGCCTGGCCTGTGCTCTCTCGCAATCTGGGATCCCTCAGGGGATGTTGGATAGCCCGGTTTTGGCCCAATCCCTGCAGGTCGATCCACACAGCAGAGAACCTGATCCCCACAAGCCCGATCCCTACAGGCCCATTCCAGACAAGAGGAAGCCCTATCCTGTGTCTTGTCTGTTCCCTGATGGTCAGCGCACATCATAGCGACTGGTCATTAGGTTGCTTAGGCTTTTATATAGATAGACTAGAGGCCCAGTGCATGAATTTCCTGCAGTGGGGTCCCTTAGCCTGACTTTCGCCCTCTCGCACTCGGAGAGCTCTTGGTATATGCTGTAAGCTGTCAGTCGGACATCCTTAGTGCTGCTGCAGAGGCCAGCTGGGAGCCCAGCTCAGAGCTTCTGGCTGAGCAATGCTCCCCCTGTGGGAGTGCACTGACCACCAGGGGGTAGCTCCTGCATTGAGCATCTGCCCCCGGGTGGTCAGTGTGTGTCATAGTGACATTCCTCCAGTTGGTCAATTTTCATATTGGCCTTTTATTATATAAGATAAATATGTAATATATATATAGGCCTTTCCTTCCATGATACAAAGAACTTTTGGGGCCTGAATTTCTAAGAAGCTTATGGAAATTTCCCTGAGTAGAACAAATAATCAATTATTAAGTGTTTGTTCTATTGTAAAATAAAGATTATAGGTTTTTAGACTAAGAAAGATGTAGATTCAAATATTAGCTGACTGACTTTATGTGAACTTTTAAATCTCTTCATCTATTACCTTATCTTTGAAATAGGGAATATTAATATTGGCAAAAAGTGTTTGAGGATTTTGAAATTGAATGTAAAAGTACCTAATATATATAGCTACCATTTAATTCCTCTCTACCTATATTATGACATTTACATCTATAAATTTTAAAACACATTTTATGCTTTAGAATCCCAGAGCTGTTGTCCTGGCTAAAACAGTTACAAGTAAAATTGCATAATCCTCCCACCCTCCATTACCCATCCAGTCAAGGACAAATGGATATATGTGTCACATCTGGCAGCCAAGAAGGTCTTTGTAAGGTAAGACTGAAAGGAAAGGTACCACACATTAAAAATCAAGTATTTCCATAAATACAGTCATCTCTCACTGATAGGCAAGTGGAACATGTTTTGTGAATTTCTGGGAGCCTTCTTGTTTTTACTTAGAATTATAAACAGGGAACTTAAAGACATCCACCAACCTAATTTTTCTTACACATAGAACATGTGGTCAGTGACTCAGAGCTATGAGTCATTCAAATAGGTTCCCATTCAAATAGGTTCCCAACTCTTACAAAAAGCATTAGTGATCATTGCTTAATTTTACCTGGCTCAAAGATTTGGGTTACATTTTGTTCTGTGTTATTTTAGTTATGAGATTTCAATACAAATTTTAAATTCTCTAGAGGGCATATACTGATACTCCTAAGATGGAATTTGATGCCTTTGCATGTCTGCTTACATAAATATCTATGCTCACCACTGCTTGTATCTAGTCTTTCTCCTCGCTGTGCTTCTCTAGGTCTATAGGGTGTCCCCCCAAAAAATATAAACACACAATTTGAATTTATAAAGGCAGTGTTTATCACTTGGTCAGCATAGCTCAGTGGTTCAGCATTGACCTATGAACTGGTGGTCACAGTTCAATTCCCAGTCAAGGCACATTCTTGGGTTGCAGGTTCAATCCCCAGTGTGGGGCATGCAGGAGGCAGCCAGTCAATGATTCTCTCTCATCCTTGATGTTTCTCTCTCTCTCTCCCTCTCCCTTCCTCTCTGAAATCAATAAAAAAATAAGTTATATTTACTTTTTTAAAAAGAGATGTAGGTTGTTATCATGATAGAAAGGAGAGGCTTGAACTGGGGATTGTGAACAATACAAGGCAAGAAAGGATTATTCCTTAATTTATATAAGATTTAAGAGATCTTTGAGTAGGCTGGTGTGGGAACCTCTTTCCACGTCCCGCGTGGTTCAGGGTTCCCGGGTCAGGGTTCGGGTTCTGAAGGAGGCCGCACGCAAACGAAATGAGAGACTAGAAAGCATAAATTTGGCGATATTGGGGGGCCAGGCGGGAGCCTTCCTCTAGTGGAAAGGACTGCCATTTGCTCTGGCCTTTTTCTCCCTTTTATTAAGGCTTTGGGACACACCCCTAGCCTTTAGGCAGGAGGTAACAGAAATTAACATGATACAAACAGATAGTTTCAACTAAACAATGAGTAATCAGCTCTGACCTTTCAGAGCAATTAAGGTTGGCCAGCCTTCTGGCTTCCCATTTACATCCATTTAGTGAGAACAATATTTGGTTTCCGACAGGCTGGAAAGATATATTATCTGGCTCTATTGATGTCAGTATGCATCAGACTAACTGCAAAATCTTTTAAGATTTCTCAACCCTTGTCTTACTTGACCTCTAAATATCCTTGAACACTGTTGACCTCCCCATCCTTTTGAGCCGCTCTCCTCCTCTAGTGCTCTCAGCACTCTGCCAGCCCACCTGCCTGCCTCCGTGGCAGTGGCCTTTACACAGCCATTATTTATTGAAGTTCCTCAAGGCTTAGGCCTGGAACCTCTGCTCCCCTTCATCTGTTCACCATCTCTTGGTACTTCCATTCACACTCACATGATCAATCATATGCTAGTAACTTCCAAGCCCCTTTAAGTCCATTTGTGTATCTGTCCACCTGACATCAAATGTTTTGAAGATACCTCAAACCAAAACACACTCTTCAGACATGGACAACTTTTTGGGTCTGCTTTTCAGTGAATGGCACCATTCCCACCATCTATCTAGTTCTATTGCCAAAGATCTAGGAGTCATTCTTGACACCTCTTCTTTGTGTTCCTGTAGTCCATAATTATGTTCTGTTGGTTTTGACTTCCAAAATTCCTCTCAGTTCTCCTCTCCAAATCCAGTCATTACCCTCATTCAGACTATTCTAACAATAATAATAATATTCCAAATAATAATAAAACCTTCCCAAACTCTCTACATGTATTTCATTCCTCTTTAATCCTGTTATTATAGCAACCAGAATAATCTTCTCAAAAAGCAGATCTGACCATGTGATTCCTCCTTTCCACACTCTACTTAAAATTCTTACTGGCCTCACTTGGCGTAGTGCCTGCATGGTATGGTTTCTGCCCACTTTTGTCTCATCTCATTCTACTCTCCTCTTTACACTCTGCTTCATGCCACAGAATTTTTCAGTTTCTCAAAATGTACCTATTGTCACCCCTATCCCAACTCATCACTTCTTCAGGGAAACCCTCTCTGAATGCCCTGAGTTTCCTCAATGCCCAAGTCCTCCTATGATGAGCACTTATAACTTTGCACACCTGTACTTAATAGCATTCATCACTTTTAAATATACATTTATTTGAGTAATTATTTAATTAGTGTCTGGCTTTTCTGGATTAGTACTTGTATGATGGTAAAAACTATGTCATTATGTTTATCATTCTATCATCAGACCTTATAAAGGACTGGCTTATGGTAAATATTAATACATTTCAAAGAAGGAATAAAAGGATAAAATGAATTTTTGGAGCCAAACCAATTGTTATTTTTCATCTAACCCTAGAACAGAGGTTGGCTACTATGGCTTGAGAGGCAAATCCAACCTTCATCTGATTTTGTAAATAGAGTTTTATTGGAACTTAGTCACACTCACTGGTTTACATATTGTCTGTGGCTCTGGCTCACTAGAAAGAGTGACATATGGCCCACAAAATATGTACTCTCTTGACACTTTATAGAATATTTGCCAACTCCTACTCTAAAATCCTAATAAATTAAAACTAAAACGAGGGTGTGGGAGGAGGGAAGGGGTTCTAAGAATGGAAACAATCCTGTGCAAGCCAACCTATTCTTCTTTTGTTAGGTGTTTGAAATGATCATTAATCGTGGAGATAATATCCTCCTAAATGAACCTGTTTATTCAGGAACACTTCAAGCTGTGAGTATATATTTCTACAAAAGGCAGCTCTCTTTCTTATAACAAATAAGGAAAAAAAAATCATTGCACCATTACAGTGACCTGTCCACTGAGAAATAAAATAACGTCTTTTCACCTGCAAACAAGAGGATCATAAATGACATATGCAAACTATATTAACTATTTAAATATACCCTCTACTGTATACACTTCTTTTTATCAAATATAAGTTAATACATTCTTAAATTAGGTTTTATAGAATCATGTCCAGTTTTCTTAATATTTCACTTGAAATGTGATTTAATTTACAAATAGTTATTTTTCATTACCATCGTGAATTGCCACATGCCTAAGCATAATCATGTTATACTTACTATAACTGTAAACTAATATGGTATAATTAAGACTTTCCACTCCAGTGATAAATTAATGGGATTATAATAACCAGAAAGAGGAACTGACCATCTGGCTCTGCTGTGCACTGGTCAGAACACACTGCTGAGAATTAGGTTCATTTGGGGCATAATACTTTAGGATAGATAAGTGCACAAACTAGATCAGTAAGAGAAGAGTAGTCAGAGTGAATAGGGAACTGGAAACTATACCATAGGATAAATGGCTTTAGGAAGTGTGGCTTTTTCCCCTGAAAACAGAAGACTCAACAAACATGAGAATTATCCTCAAATACATATAAGTTAGCCATGTGACAGAATTAGATTTGCTTGTGCATGTCCTGAAGTTGGGAGGACTGAATCAAAGGCTGGAAACTACAAGGAAACAATTTCAACTCAGTATAGCAACTTTCTAACCATCAGCCTTACCTGACTCCCAGAGCCTTACCTGACAGCCTTACTTGACTTCCCATTACTGCAGGTGCTCAGTTACTCTTGATTGCCACGGAGTACAAATGTTTCAAAAGTAATTCTAGCCTAAAATAGGGGAGTTGAATGAGATTACCTTTATGCTCTATTGATTCATATTTCATTGATTCTTTTATTCAAATTTAATATTATCTTTAAAAAATAAATATATAAAGCAATTAGCTAGTCTTAATGAAAGGCATATTTTCTCAGCATTCCTAAGTAGAAATCAAATTGATAGTATAGCCCTAGCTGGTTTGGCTCAGTGGGTGGAGCATCAGCCTGTGGACTAAAGGGTCATGAGCTGGATTTTGGTAAAGAGCCTATATCTCAGTTGTAGACTCAATCCCCAGCCAGGGTATATGTGGGAGGTAAACCAATTTATGAGTCACTCTCACATCAATGTTTCTCTCTATCTCCTTCTTTCCCTCTCCTCCCTCTAAAAAATCAATGGAAAAATATCCTCAGGTGAGGATTAACAAATAATAATAATAATTGATTTTATAGAAATTTCTTTTCCCAGAGAACAATCTGAAAAGAAAATTTAAAAACATTTTAAACTCATAATAATATCCAAAAGAATAAAATACATCACCTATTTATGGGTTGGAAGACTTAACATTGTTATTAAGATGCCAATACTACCAAAGTGATCTACAGATTCAATGCAATCCCTATCAAAATGCTAATAGCATTTTTGTAGATATAGAAAAGCCAATCCTCAAATTCACATGGGATTGGAAGAAGCCATAAGAATCCTGAAAAAAAAAGAACATAGTTGGAGGCTTCATACTTCCCCATTTCAAAACCTACTGCAAAGCTACAGTAATCAAAACAGCATGGTACTGGTGTAAGGATAGACATATATTTCAATGAAGTAGAATTGAGAACCCAGAAATAAATCCATACATCTGTGGCAAATTGATTTTGACAAAGGTACCAAAACCATTAAATAGGAAAAGAAGTCTCCAACAAATTGTAATGAGACAACTGGATTTCCACATGTAAAAGAAAGAAATTAGATCCTTACCTCACACCATATAAAACTTTAACTCAAAATGGATCAAAGACCTAAATGTAAGAGCTAAAAACTATGAACTCTTAGAAGAAAACAGAAGGGCAAATCTTGACCTTGAATGTGACATTAAATTCTTAGATATGACAATAAAAACACAAGCAACAATAAAAATAAATAGGTAACTGGGCTTCATAAAAAACTTAAGGCTCTGAAGTATCAAAGGACATTATGACTAAAGCAGAAAAACAGCCTAAAGAATTGGAGAAAATATTTGCAAATCATATATCTGATCGAGGCTTAATATGCAGACTATATAAAGACCTCCTATAACTCTACAACAAAAGACAAATTAATTTAAAAATAGACAAAGGATTTGAATAGATATTTCTCCAAAGAAGATATACTCAACAGCCAGGAAGCACATGAAAAAATACTCAACATCATTAGTCATTAGAGAAATGAAAATCAAAACCATAAGGAGATACTATTTCACACCAGGATGGCTTTTATTTTTTAGTGGAACATAGTAAGTATTGGTAAATATGTGGAGAAATTGAAATCCTTGTACATTGTTAGTGAAAATGTAAAATGATGCAGCCACTGCATAAAACAATTTTTTAGTTCCTCAAATTTTTAAACATAGAACCATCATGTGATTTACCAATTCCACTTCTAGTATATATCCAAAAAGAATTGAAAACTGGGACTCAAACAGAAACACAAGCATTCGCTACAGCATTCTGCACAGTAGCCAAAAGATGGGAGCAACCCCAGTGTGCATCAACATGTGAATAAACAAACAAAATATAGAATGTATACGCAATGGAATATTATTCAGCTATAAAAGGAACTAAGTTGTGACACATGCTACAACATGGATAAACCTTGGAAACATTATGCCAACTGAAAGAAGCCAGACACAGAGGACAAGTATTGTCTGAGATAAAGTCTCTATGAATAAATAAATTCATAGAGACAGAAGTAGAGTGGAAGTAGCCTGGACCTGGGGGAGGGAAGAATGGGGAGTTTCTGTTCAAGGTGATGAAAGGCTTTAGGTATTGATAGTGATGGTGGGTGCACACATTGTGAATCTAATTAATGCCACTTAATTACACATTTTAAAACAGCCAAATTTTTGTTATATAGATTTTACCACAGTTAAAAAAAACTAAAGTAAAATAATTGCTTTTTCCTAATGATTTGACAGTAATTATTAACTATTTCCCTAAATTCCTAACACTTAAGATTACATAATGCTTACAAATATAAAACTCATCTCTACATAAACAGCTTGGGCACACACATCTATTTATACAAAAGCCTAAGTAACCATTGCAACTGAATGGACTACCGAACAGGCTGCATGGGGCAATCAGGCTGGCAGGGGGGGTAGTGAGGGGCGACCAAATAACTGAGCAGCAGGCTGCGTAAGGTGACAGGGGAGGGCAGTTAGGGGCAACCAGGCTGGCTGGGAGGAGAGGGGCAGTTGGAGGTGACCAGGCCAGCAGGAGGGGGAGCAGTTAGGGGTGATCAGGCAAGCTGGCAGGTGAGCAGTTAGGAGCCAGTGGCCCCGGATTGTGAAAGGGACAGGGCCTAAAGTGGCAGTTGGACATCCCCTGAGGGGTCCTGGATTGGAGAGAGTGCAAGCTGGGCTGAAAGACACCCCAACTGCCCCTTCAGTGGACAAATTTTGTAAAATATTTTCATATACTCAGACAGAAACCATGTGCTAAGCTATGAGGATATATTCTAATAAGCAATATGAGTTTATTTCATGGACCAACAGTGATCTATGTTATTCATGGTACATGTGCATTTGAAAGCTAAGACCTTCTATTTTTTTATTACATTTATTTGGGTGACATTGCTTAATAACATAGAAGTTTCAAGTGTATAATCCTATAATAATCATCTGTATATTGCATTGTGTGCTCACCATCCAAAATCTAGTCTCCTTCTATCAAAAACCATTTAAATTTGTCATAAGTATCATCTGGACTATCCCCACTTAGTATACAATTCTACATTTGACTGCTAAAAAGAGTGTTAGCTTATTCTTTGAAAACTTTTTCTGATAACCTCACTCAATTATTGTTATTTCTTAATTTATGATTTTTTAAATTTGCATTTTCATCCATGAATAATAGTCCATAATTTTTCATAAAATCATGTCTATAAGCAAGGCCACTACTTGTCAGTTCAGCATTAGCCATTGGCAAAATATTAAAATACTTCCACACTCCTTGGTAAGCTGCTGCCCTGGACTCCTGCTGGCTTTCCTGGCCCCTCTCCTAAGCCACTCTAAACCTCCCATTACACAGAATTAATACTATAATGGCAGGGAGCCTCCAGGATCCCTTATAGCCTGCAGATATATCTGATGTACCCATTGCTTCACCACTTATTAAACACTTTGAATATTATCTCTGCACATACCTATCTACACTAATAAAAGAGAAAGATGCAAATTGACCATACCATCACAACACCCACCAGCCAGTCAGGCATGAGTATGCAAATTAACCCTACAAAGATGGCAGATTAATTTGCATACACAGCTGCTCAAGGCCTCTGGGCAGCATAGGAAGGCAGGGCCCGAGTGGAAAGAGGCGGCTCCAGGGCCAGAGCGGAAAGGCCCATTCCTGCACAAATCTTCATGCATCAGGCTTCTAGTTTTATGTATTTGCATAACAGATGCTTTATAGCATTAATTTGGTCTGTGAAAAAAATTATTAATAAACACTTGTGAATCAGTTCTAATTATACATATCATGATAATTCAATCGGAAGAGGCTAGGCTGTGCTATGTAACAAATGATCCCAATGTCTCAGTGGCTTACAGCTACAAAGACTTACTTCTCTCTCCCACTACATGTCCACTGCAAGGCAACTGTAGCTGTGGTCCATGTCATCTTTTTCTCAAGCCCCAGGTTGACAGAAGTAATCTCTTTCTGGAATATTGTGAGTCTTATAGTAGAGGAAAAAGGGAAATAGAGAACCACGAGCTGGATTGTGAAGTTTCTGCTTGGAAGGAACACACATTACTTCTGCCAAGAAAATTTATTGGCCAGAGCAAGACACATGGCCAAACCTGACATACATGAGCAAGGAAGTAGGATTCTTACTCTGGAAATTGACAGGGGATAGTCTTGAACAATAATGGAATCTGGCCCAGGGCAACAATAGAATTAGAATATACTAACCTAAACCCTCTGGTGGTAGAGCCGACTGCAGGTTATATCTTTAAGGGCACAAAGGGTAACATTCTTTGTTATAAGAATCAATGACACATTTTGTAATCAAATCTGAATCTTGGGCTATCTCTTTTTTTTCTATGTGCTCAACAGCTGCAACCACTGGGCTGCAACATGATTAATGTTTCCAGTGATGAATATGGGATTATTCCAGACTCCCTCAAAGAAATACTTTCCAAATGGAAACCAGAAGATTCAAAGAACCCCGAGAAAAACACCCCCAAGTTTCTTTATACTGTCCCAAATGGCGACAACCCTACTGGAAACTCATTAACAAGTAACCGCAAAAAAGAAATCTATGAGGTATTTTAAAAGAATGTGTTATGTAGCTATGTTCCTATTTCTTTTTGACCTTTTAGAAGAGTACTATGCAAGTTTCCTTTCTTATTAGCCTCTTGCTTTCAAGGAAGATAACTTTTTTAATACATATTTTATTGAATTTTTTACAAAGAGGAAGGGAGAGGGATAGAGAGTTAGAAACATCAAGCAGCTGCCCCCTGCACATCCCCTACTGGGGATGTGCCTGCAACCAAGACATGCCCTTGACTGGAATCAAACCTGGGACCCTTCAGTCCTCAGGCCAACGCTCTATCCACTGAGCCAAACCGGTTAGGGCTCAAGGGAGATAATTTTTCATAAGAGGAAGTCATCTCTGCCAAGAATCCTAATAAATTTAAACACAAGAATTTACTACAGCCTTTGTTAACTCTAAGATTTTTCTTTCCCTTTGATATTTTCATAAAAAGAAATAGCATTCTTGGTCTAATGTTAAATTCTATGAGGTTATTTAATATTTGACCCCACTATTTAATTTTCATTATTTTGTATTTGTATTTCCAACTTGTCTATTTTCTTTATTGCTCATTGTCATTCCAATTTACAAAGAAATTCTTTGAAAATAAGAGGCATGTGCCTTTTATAAAGTCTATTTTAGTAACCTGACAAGAACGCCTAAGCTTTTCACCATAAATTTTTTTAAAATATCAAGCAAATATGCAGTCATGCAGGAATCTTTGAAAAATAAGAGAAACATGCCTTTCTGTAAAGTCTTTTTTATGTGCCTGACTATGATTCCTAGCCTTTCACTACAAATCATTTTTCAAAATAAGTACCAAGCCTATGTTAAAGTAATATAAAATTTAATCATTATAGTGGAATCATAAGGTAGGTTTCAAACAATTCCAAATTCCTTACTGTATTCTTATTTTTCGTGAACTCCTTATTTTTCAACACTCATCCAGTTCTGTGTCTGTAAATTGCATTCTATGATGGAGATGCCTGAACTCCAGACTTCGCTATCCAACTTCTGTATCCAGCATCCCATGTAAATGTCTAATGGGCATTTCAAACCTAACGTAGCCACACAGAGCTCTTCCTCCCTTCCTCCCCCACATCCAATATTCCTTCTGTTCATGATTCATTGTCTTATGTATATTCTGACTTTCCCACTAGAATATAAGTTTCATGAGAACAAGAGCTTTTGGAGCCTTATCTCTTTATCTTCATTGTCTAGGCCAGCAGCAAACTCACTAGTCAACAGAGCCAAATATCAACAGTAAAATTGAAATTTCTTTTGAGAGCCAAATTTTTTAAACTTAAATTTCTTCTAACACCACTTCTTCAAAAAAGACTCGCCCAGGCCGTGGTATTTTGTGGAAGAGTCACACCCAAGGGGCCAAAGAGCCACATGTGGCTCTCGAGCCACGGTTTGCCGACCACTGGTCTAGGCAATAGGCGCTCAGTAGTTTCTTGAATGAATGAGTACAAAGAATTGATTCTAAAATATTTTTAATTTTAAATAGCTCTTAAAGAAATAATTATATTATTTTAACCTTTTCTTAGCTTGCAAGAAAATATGATTTTCTCATAATAGAAGATGATCCTTACTATTTCCTCCAGTTCAACAAGGTAAGTAACAACGTGAAGTTGTTTCACAATTAAAAGATAAATTGTTGTAAGTTACTGCCCTGCCTTTGAGTTTAACCTGGCTGCTAATCCATGTTTATATTAGAATTTTTAAAATGATTGTTAATTTGCTACCACTTCAACTTTTATAATCTTTTAGTTTTACTATGGAATTAGTACTTTTTATTTCTTGTACTACAGCTCTTTCCAGAAATTACTTACCTTAAAAAATAGTATCTGGCTCTCTCTACCATACATTTGGAGAAAGTCAGGGCTAATGATCTTGAACTCCATATCCTAATGCATAGCTCCTTAATCATTGTACCAGGGATCTAAAGTAGGTTTCCTCTTAGGTGTCAACTACAGTCAGTCTCTCTCTCTCTCTCTCTCTCTCTCTCTCTCTCCCCCCGCCCTTACTCCTCATCCGAGGATATGTTCTTCATTGATTCCTACAGGGAGTGGCAGGGAGGAAGGAGAAAGAGAGAGAGGAACATCGACATGAGAGAGATGCATTGAGTAATTGCTTTCCACATGTGCAATCCCAAAGGCCAGGGACTGCAGCCCAAGTATGTGTCCTTGAATGGGAATCAAACCCATAACCCTTCAGTTAGGACCAATGCTCTAACCACTGAAGACACTAGCTAGGCCTCAACTACTAGTAGTCTCTTTTTATTTTCTTTATTGATTAAGGTATTACATATGTGTCCTTATCCCTCCACAGTTGCCCCTCACTCACTCATACCTTCACCCCCTGGTGTCTGTGTCCATTGGTTAGGCTTATATACATGCATACAAGTCCTTTGATTGATCTCTGCTTCCTACCCCGACCTTCCCCTACCTTCCTTCTGAGGTTTGACGGTCTAACCAATGCTTCTCTGTCTCTGGATCTGTTTTTGTTCATCCGTTTATGTTGTTCATTATATGCCATAAATGAGTGAGATCATGTGATATTTATCTTTTTCTGATTGGCTTATTTCACCCAGCATAATGCTTTCCAGATCCATCCATGCTGTTGCAAATGGTAAGAACTCCTTTTTATACCACAGTATAGTATTCCATTGTGTAGATGTACCACAGTTTTTTAATCCACTCATCTGCTGATGGGCACCAAGGCTGTTTCCAAATCTTAGCTATTGTAAATTGTGCTTCTGTGAACATAGGGGTGCATATATCCTTTCTGATTGGTGTTTCTAGTTTCTTGGGATATATTTCTAGAAGTGGGACCACTGGGTCAAATGGGAGTTCCATTTTTAGTTCCATTCTGTTCTCCACAGTGGCTGCAACAGTCTGCATTCCCACTAGCAGTGCATGAGGGTTCCTTTTTCTCTGAATCCTCACCAGCACTTGTCATTTGTTGATTTGTTGATGATAGACATTCTGGGGTGTGATATGGAACCTCATTGTCATTTTCATTTGCATCTTTCAGATGATTAGTGACTTTGAGCATTTTTTCATATGTGTCTTGGCCTTCCTTATGTCCTCTTTCGAAAAATATCTAAGTCCAGTGCCCATTTTGTGACTGGGTTGTTTATCTTCCTTTTGTTAGGTTGTATGAGTTCGCTGTAAATGTTGGCGATTAAACCTTTATGGAGATAACACTGGCAAATATGTTCTCCCATGCAGTGGGCTTTCTTGTTGTTTTGTTAATGACTTTTTTTTTTGAGCAGAAGCTTTTTATTTTGAGGTAGTCCCATTTGTCTATTTTCTCTTTAGTTTCCATTGCCCTAGGAGCTCTATCTGTGAAGATATTGCTTTTGCTGCCTGTGGATTCCTCTAAGATTTTTACGGTTTCCCATCTTACATTTAAGTCCTTTATCCATTTTGAGTTTATTTTTTTATATGGTGTAAGTTGGTGGTCTAGTTTTATTTTTTGTATGTATCTGTGCAATTTTCCCTATAACATTTATTGAAGAGACTATCTTGACTCCTTTGTATACTCTTGCCTCCTTTGTCAAATATTAATTGAGCATAGTGGTTTGGGTCAATTTCTAGGTTCTCTGTTCTATTCCATTGGTCTATATGTCTGTTCTTACACCAGTACCAGGCAGTTTTGAGAACAGTGGCTTTGTAATACAGCTTGATATCTTGAGATCCCTCCTACTTTGTTCTTCTTTCTCAAGATTGTTGCAGCTATTCAGCGTCTTTTTTTAGTCCAGATTAATTTTTGGAGAGTTTGTTCTAAGTCTGTGAAATGTGGTGTTGGTATTTTAATGGGGAGTGCATTGAATCTATAGATTGCTTTGGGTAGTATGGACATTTTAATGATGTTGATTCAATTCATGAACATGATATATTCTTCCTCTATCTCTTTTTTCAGTGTACTATAGTTTTCTGAGTACAGGTCTCTTACCTCTTTAGTTAAGTGTATTCCTAGGTATCTTAATTTTTTTTGGTACAATGGTAGATGGGATTGCTTTTTTAATTTCTCTTTCCATAAGTTCACAATTGGTATATAAAAATGCCATAGATTTCTTGATGTTAATTTTGTATCCCACTACATTGCCGAATTCATTTATTAGTCTAGTAAATTTTGATGGAGTCTTTTTTTATATATATTTTATTGATTTTTTACAGAGAGGAAGGGAGAGAGATAGAAAGTCAGAGACATCGATGAGAGAGAGATGTCGATCAGCCGCCTCCTGCACGCCCCACAGTGGAGATGTGCCCGCAAGCAAGGTACATGCCCCCAACCGGAATCGAACCTGGGATTTTTCAGTCCGCAAGCCGACGCTCTATCCACTGAGCCAAACTGGTCTCGGCTTAATGGAGTCTTGAGGGTTTTCTATGTATAGTATCACGTCATCTGCGAATAATGACAATTTTACTTCTTTTCCAATTTGGATATTTTTTATTTCTTCTTCTTATCTAATTTCTATGGCTAGCACTTCCAGTACTATATGGAAATAGAAGTGGTAAAATTGGGCATCCCTGTCTTGTTTTTATTGTTAGGTGAAATGGCTTTAGCTTTTGCCCATTGAGAATGTTGGCTGTAGGTTTGTCATATAAGACTTTTATTATGTTGAGGTATGATTCCTCTATTCCCACTTTGCAGAGAGTTTTTATCAAGAAAGGATGCTGGATTTTGCTTTTTATTCATCAATTGATATGGCTATGTGATTTTTATCTCTCAATTTGTTTATGTTATGTATCAACTACAGTCTCTTGATAGTAGTTGTCTGGCATGATATCTGAGAAGGATTTGGAAGCTGTGTTCAAGCTGAAAGAGAAAGGCTGTGCTCAATGAGTGATGCCCATTATGGACATAGATAATGTGTTACTGACATCAGGACACTTTTGCCAGTCTTGCATTGAAAGTCCTGGATAGTACCTGCAAAAGAATAGGCTTTTAAGTTTCCTTCCCATTCATTCTATATGTATGCTACTTTCTACAATCATTCTTTCCTCATAGACGTAATAGTGACACATGATTCTAAATGCCTGCTTTTTCAAAATCAAACACTATCTATAGTTGCTCCCAGGGCTGCAAAGAACATATACCTGGACTTGGTTCCTTCTTTAAATCTACAGAAAATAAAAACTCTTGATGTGAATGAATATCATGTCTACCAACCTCCATCACACTCTCAATATGATCATGCCCCCTTTTCTTGTGCATCTACTTCTTAAGTAAATACTGAAATCAGTATTTCATGTTGACTACATTTCTCAGCTTTGGTCTCATCTTTGTATCTTTGTAATTCTAAGAGGCAGCATTCTTTCTGTAAATAATCCCGAAAGCTGCTGGTCCCCTCTGCTTATATTTTATCCAAACTAGTTTTGTTTTTTTTATTCAAATGCATTTTATTCCAACAATCAGGCCAGCTGGGCATCATGGGGACCTTAAGGGATTTCAGAACCTTAGTTCTCAGAAAGGCCCATATTTTTTTCTTCCTCTAAATCTACTCATCTTGGACTTCAACCCTTGGAGAAAATTCATAATAATGAATCTTGAGCAAATGAGTAAAATCTTGTGTCTGCGTTTTTGGCAGAAAAGTCATGAAGACAGGTAAATACTAATAAAAGAACACGCATCTCTGCTTTTATTCCATTTTAAAGGGTTTGGATAAAGATAATGGAAAAGATGGTTGTGCTACTGTTATTTGAATCCATGTCCTTTCCAGTCTCTACGAATTACATAGTCACTAACAGAGTTCTCAGACCAACAGTGTTTATCTTTTCCATGTCAAGCCCTGGGCACCAACGTTTCTTTCCATGGACGTTGATGGGCGTGTCATCAGAGCGGACTCTTTCTCCAAAGTTCTGTCCTCTGGGTAAGGCTGTCCTCTGTGTCTCTAACTTCAGGCTGGATCTAACTGAGATAGAAACTGTGCCTCAGTAGCTTTCTGTCCAAGCAATTCTCATTTAAGATGCTTGTATTCTACTTGCCTTAAAACACCAGTTAAATTATTAACATGAATATAGGACTTTTCTCTCTCTCTGTCCATCTCTAGTTGTCAAAGGAACCTGGGCATTCACCGGAAGTTGTAGAGGAACTGGTCAGGTTTGGGGTTTCATATATAAAAGAGCACATTTAGAAATGCTTAGTCAGACTTGCATTATGTTTTAAATGTACACTTGAATTTTAAATAAGTAGTTAATTTTATCAGGATGTTTTCATTGTCTAGGTTCATTTGCCACCAAGCCACTGCTCTCTTCCTAATGAAATCAGGAAAATGACATGGATTCATTGTTAATACAGTGGTATTGTACCTTTTTTCTCTTTTTCTTTTTTTGGGCAGGTTGAGATTAGGATTTATAACTGGACCAAAACCCTTGATAGAGAGAGTTGTTTTACACACACAAGTCTCAACATTGCACACCAGTACTTTTACACAGGTAAGGACAATTTAGAAAATAGAAAAAAAATTAATTAGATAAGAATAGAAAATAGATCTTGACAAGTAAGATTGAGTTAAGGTGCCAGAGAGGGAAATCACAGATATTGAATCTCTAGTTCCAGTCAGCAAACCTAGCACTGTAGGCATTTACTCTTATAGACAAACTAGAGGCCCAATGTACAAAATTTGTGCAAAAATAGGCCTTCCTTCCCCTGGCACCAGCTTCCCTTTGGTACCCGGGACCTGAGTTTACCTCTGGGACCCGTGCTTCCCTCGCAGCCCCATCTTCATCCAAGACAGAAGGTCGTCTGTAAGGACATCTGGTCTAATTAGCATATAATGTTTTTATTATTATAGATGAGAATCAAATTAATCTGGTGTTATTTTGTGGCATAGACTAAACTCTGAGAGTTGGGATATCTTATTCCTCTGCTGTCCCTCACATCCAGCCCAGGAACTCCATAAAATCTGTTGAACTACACATAATGGAACTGGGCTTGATGCAATAATATAATTTGGGCTTCTTTATATTAAAATTTATAATGACAACAAGAATTGCAAACCTGTCTAATGACTCATTGCCTTCACTGCACATGTACTAACCTGTCCTAAAGACACTGGTTGGTATGTACTTTCATTTTTAAAAAGTTAATTTTAGAGAATGTATAAATTTTCTCACAAACTTTGAGAAATTATTGGCTCCATTCCTAATGCAACCATAGAATTATAAGTTAACGATAGAATTGCTATCTAATTGCATAGAAGAATTTATGTAGAATAGGATGTTTGCTTGATATTTTATATTCCGTAAAGTACTTTATCATGTTTGTGGATCTCTCTCTCTCTCTCTTTTTGGTATTTGTTACTAACAAAACTTCATTAACCATTCATGACATTTAGAGCTTCCATTTTAGATAGAAAATCTCCAATATGTTATGTAATTTTATATATTACAAGTACCATGTGTTTTTTATATTTAGAGAGGAAGTGCAGTGTGGTAATTAATGGCATGGATCTGGAGGTGGGCCCTCTGACTCGAATCCAGGCTCTGTGACCAGCTGCTGTGACCTCAGAAAAGTTAACAATCCTTGTGCCTCATTTTCCCATCAGTAAAATAGAAATAATAACCTGCCTAATAAGATTAAATTCACTAAAATATTTTAATTAATTACAATAGTTTCTGGCACAGCAAGCACTATATAAATATTTGTCATTTTAGTATCATCGTATTTGTTACTAACATTTATTCTAAGTCACCGACTGACTAAAGCTTGGGCCAGCTTGTTCTGTTTTCTTATGGTGGTTTACCTATACTCAAGAGTGACTGGCAGAAAACACATTGTAGAGGATGAAGCATGACATCTGTTACTGTCTTACCTCTTTCAGCTCATGGTATCACAACTTCTTCATCAGTGGGGAGAAGAGGGCTTCCTGGCTCACATAGAGAGGTATGGTGTTTCAGGTCCCATTTTTCACATAGAAATGGACTCTGCCTTATAATTTTTAATTATTCCACAATAAAGGAAAAAAAAACATAGTGGTAAAAAGTTGACCACCAGATAAGTCAAATAAATATGCTCTCTTTCCTTATAGGGCATTCATTTTCATCAAGATAGAAAATGTTAGTTTCTGCAGTCAATGTACTAAACACATCTTTTTTACTGTTTTCTTCATCTAGAGTTATTGATTACTATAGGAAGCAAAAGGATGCATTACTGACAGCTGCAGACAAGTGGTTAAGTGGTGAGTAGAACATATACCCTCGTCCTTTGATAAACAGCAGTACCTATATAAGTGGGTGATAAACACTGCATGGTATTGTTAATAATCCCGAGGAAAGAAACAAGAGTCCAGGAGTATTCTTGTCCAGAAAATATTACCCTATAAATAATCTCAGAAGAAACAGTCTGCAAACCCTGAGCCATTTCTACCTATCTGCTGCACAGAATTTGTCCTTAAAAAAAAAAAAAAAAGACCAGTTAGGCTAATAATCAACCAGCAATAAGTTAGTTCAAACTAAATAACATCTATACTCAAAAATTTTTACCGTTATTTCAAAATTTTCCTCTAAATAGAAGAGGAACTGTGAAACAAACAATCTACTCTTTTTCTAACTAGATTACCTAAAGACAGTCTACAGAGGATTTCTCATTACAAGTGATTTGCCTTTTAATCACTAACCTCATTTACTTGTCTAATACTCTCTATTGCTAATTTGATTGCGGGGTGGGTTTAATTTTCTATTAAAAATAAGAAATGAATTACATGGCTTTAATTATATCGTAAAAAATACCTCTGGTATGAATAATAGTAAGCAAAATATATCAATTCCTTAATACTGTCATACCTTATTTCTTGTGAAGTATTGATAAAAATATAATTATTTTTTTATAAAGAATACTATCCTACCATTTTGTACAGTGGAGTTGAAGAAAAGGTTTTAATTAACAGCAACAAAAAGATAATAATTAAAGTCAAAATAATTATCCTTCCTTCTTGGTTTCTCTATCCTAATACTCAATGAAACATAAAGCCTACAAATGCAACTGGAATTCCTGATTTTAAGTACTTCTTTTCATAATTAATTATGTTCTGATAAAAACTTTAATCCATGGAACTTCTAAAATATTACATAAATAATAGCATTTATTGAAACACTGGGAGAATCTAGAAAGAGTTGAAGAATCCTCTTTTAAAATTGAAAGAGTCATATTTGGCTCTAAAGGAAGTAGACATAGACTCTAGACTTCTTGTGCCACCCTAAGTCTGACTAAAATTGTAAGCAGGCATACATGTGTCTCCCTCCTTGCCTTCATCCCCTTTCTCACTCACTGTTTTTTTTGGGGGGAGGGGGAAGAGAGCAAGAGACATCAATTTGTTGTTCCTCTTATTTATGCACTCACTGGCTGAGTATTGGTTGCCTGCAACCCCGGAGCATCTGGACAACACTCTAACCAACTGAGCTACCTGACTTTTTGAAATAAAACTCATACCATTAATCTTCAGGACTCATAAAATTATATTTTTTAAAATACTATCCCTGAAGTAACTTTTATAGAAATACTAGTTTATAGTCATTGCAATTATGTCATTAAATGATATGTGATATCAAATATAGCTTCAGCCGGTATTTATTACTTTCTTCTATTTATAGGTTTGGCAGAATGGCATGCTCCTACGGCAGGGATGTTTGTATGGTTTAAAATTAAGGGCATTTCTGATGTAAAAAAACTGGTTGAAGAAAAAGCCATTAAGAAAGAGGTAAAAAGGCAGAAATAGTTATCATGTTTCTTTAATGTAATTTCTTACTTAAATAAAAATGGAGAGAGATGTTTAACATTGCCTACCACCCCAACTCATAATGTTTTAATATCAGATATGTTATCTCATTATCAAAGTCATAATAGATTTGGGGGTTACATAATTATTATTCTGATCTAAATTAATGGAAATATAGTCATTAATCTCATCTACTGGTTGGTTTAATGACTAAGAGCACAGTTCCTGGAGCCAAACTCCTTGGGTTTGAATCCCAGTTCCACCCTTTACTGGATGTGTGGCTTTGGGTAAGTTACCCTCCCTGAGTTTTAGTAATAATAAGACTTTCTCTTTCATAAGGTTATTATGATAATTTAGTAAATATATATAAAGCACTTAGACTAGTAAATGCTCAATAGGTATTAGCCATTAGTATTTAAAATAGAGGCCCTCTCCCAATTATGAAAGTAAACCATATACATGGTAGCAAACTTAGAAAAATATAATAAAAAATTTTTAAATAGCTCAGTTTCACCATCCATATTTTATGACCATTTGTGGTGTATTTCCTTGAAGAGCCCATATATACCCTAATACAATTATTTTACATGGTTAAAATTACATAGAAAAGTTTCTATCCTCTGTTTTCACTTCAAATTAGCCCATGATGATTTCTCCTATGTTTTTTAATACTCCCTTTGTACTTAAATCGTAAATATATTTAAATTTCATTGAGGGGCAATGAGTAACCTCAGAAATCCAAGTATTTTTCTGTGGAACTTTCCAATGTATCAAATAAATTATCCTTTCTCAATTAATTCCCTTACCATGTTTATCAGCCTTTTGTAAACACTAAGATCTATTTCTAGTATCAATGTTTGTCTTGAAGCAATAGAATAAATGATACAAAAGAACAGATTGTGTTGATGGTGGCAAAGTGCCCTGCTAGTGCATAAGAGATGAAGCAGTCTAAGACTGCTTGGAGACCTGGCAACTGGTTGGATTTCTGGGCTAGCCCCACTCCCTTGGGAAACTCATAATGGTCTTACTGGATGGAAAGACTCATGTTTTATGCATTATTCTAACCTTAGTAACAGCACACAGTACATACTTAATAAATATTTAACTGGTTTACTTCAAAAAATACATTTTAGTATAACAAATCAATTTTATATTCTCTTTGGTTTTCTATCAATGCCATTATCTTTAAGAACATTTGATAAGTGGCTATTTGTATGTATCTCTGAGCTACATGCTAACGATATAGACTTCATATTTTATTGCACTTTTTTTCAGGTCTCTTCATTTATTCCATATATCCTGTTGCCTATACCTCTACTTTTCTAAATAATCTCCAACTTTATCACCACTGCCTTAGCTCAGACTTTGGTCATCTTGCAGAGAGACTTTTACCACTCTCTCCTTCTCTTACAGCAGTTTGCTTCTAAACTTTTCAGCTAAATTGGGAAAAATGATTTTCATTTTATGGTGTGCCCAGATTTGTACCTTGTAACAACAAGCAGTTACTAATACTTTGGAATATCATAATTGTACTACCTAATAATCTTAAAGATTTAACATAATTGATGTTTATTTCTGACTCACATAAAATTTTCAAATAGCTAATCTTTAGGCAACTGTACTCCAAGCAGTGATTCAGAGGCCCTGGTTCCTTCCATCTCCTTGCTCTTCAGTCTTCAACACATAGAGTCCACATAGCTCAAAATGGAAAGGGCCTGGTGTATCGCACAGGGGAAGAATTTTATGGATCAGGTCTAGAAATAGCATACACAAATTCACACCCATTGACTAGGATTCAATCGTGTGTCCACATATAATTAGAAAGAGCCTAGAATACACTTGTTGTGCAGGAGGCAGAGGAAATGTACTTTGCCACAAGGAGCTGTCTGCCACAGTGGTCATCAAAAATCACGTGGTTCTCGCCACTGCATCTTGACACACTTACTCAACATTGTTATTCCTTTGCTTTATATATTAAATTTTTTACCTTCTTTCAGTTCTTTTCTTCCCATCTTGGGGCCTTTACACTCTCTATCATCTCCCTAAAATATTCTTCCCCTACTTTTTGTTTGGCCAACACCTACCTATCTTTCAGATTCCAGCTTAAAAGTCACTTCCAAATTTGATAACTTAAAAATGGTATCTCATTGTTGAAACTTAGTTTTCTAGTTAGGTTAAACATTTATTCATAGTTGTTACTATTTCTATTCCAATTTTTTTGCCCATAAAAATTAGAATTCTAGTGTTTTTTTTTCTGTTTCTGTGCATTCTTTTTTTTTTTTTTATCTTCACCCAAGTATATTTTTTCCATTGATTTTCAAGCAGAGTGGAGGGGAGGGAAGAAGAGAGAGAGAAAGAGAGAGAGGGGAACATTGATATGAGAGAGACACATTAATTGGTTGCCTCTCTCATGCACCTTGACCAGGGCCAGGGATCTAGCCTGCAATTGAGGTACAATGTGTCCTTGACTGGGAATTGAACTCATGACCCTTTGGTCCACAGGCCAATGCTCTAATTACTGAGCCAAACTAGCCAGGGCTCTGTGCATTCTTTATATGTGGAGAAGATGTCGCATTTGCCATATTTATTGTAAATGTTTTTCTAGTTTCTCTGTGTTTATCTTTGTTTATTGTATGATATACAGGATTTTAACATAAAATTATTTTTCTTTGTGATTTAATTGCCTTTAATTTTAAAAAGTCCTTCCCCATTCTGAGATTTGATTTACCTATATTTTCTTTCAGTTTTTCTTTAATGGTATGTCGCTTATTTTCCATAACTCTCTTAGATATTAGTGGTTCCTGGAAATGCTTTCTACATTGACAGCTCAGCTCCTAGCCCTTACTTTAGAGCATCCTTCTCTTTGGCTTCTCCAGAACAAATGGATATAGTAAGTACAGCATTCTCTTCAGCATAACACTAGATATCAATTCTATTTTGTTATTATTAATCCTCACTTGAGGACCTTTTTCCATTGATTTTTTTTTTTTTTAGAGAGAGAAGAAAGGGAGGGAGAGAAGGTGGGGGAGAGAGAGAGAGGGAAACATTGATATGAGAGAGATATATCTATTTGTTGTCTCCCACACATGCCCCAATGGGGCCAAAGATTGAACCTGTAACCCAGGTATATACCCTTGACCAGGAATTGAATCCGTGACCCATCAGTGCATGAGCCAACTCTCTAACCATTGAGCAACACTGGCCAGGGCTCAATTCTGTTTTTTGGTGCATATGTTCATTTTTTTAGTTATAATATGTTTTAATGTCTTGGGTTTCTGGGAAAATAAAGTATTATTTGAAAAGTCATGAACTACCATAAAAAAACACAGTTATTTTGTTGCTAGACTTCTATAGACAAATGAAGAGACTGAGTTGGAGTTTAAATATTTTATTTTCAAGAATAGTTTTCAGACCTACTAAACAGTGTTCATTGATCACCAATATATTGTAAAAAAAAATCTCTTTCCTTCCTTCAGAGAATTAACATGATCCCAAAATGCAAATTGAGGCCAGGCTCTCTCATTGAGGAAAAAAATATCAGCAAGTCAAAGAGAATAATACACTCAAATTAATCACAAAGTCTAGCTTTAACCAAAATAATAAGAAGCAAAGAAACAAGTTCCTCAGAACTATATGTCTGGGAATCCAAGCAGAAGACCCATAAATTGAATGGTGCCATTAACCTCAAAATGAGTTGGTACCTGTCTTTGCAGATGGGTTGATTCTTTGTGTGTTCTTTATTTATTTGCTTTCTCATGTCATTAAATATGTTTTTCATATGTTTTATTTTTTGTTTTGTTTCATTCTCACCCGAGGATATGTTTTTATTGGTTTTTAGAGAAGAAGGGAGATATAGAAAGAGAAAAAGAAACATTGATGTGAGAAAAACACAATTGGCTGCCTCTATAGGCGCCCCAAACAGGAATCAAATGCACAACCTAGGTATGTGCCCTCACCAAATTGAACCCATATATACAGGGTGATGCTCCAACTAATTGAGCCACTCGGCAAGGGCTTATATTTTTTTATATAATAGATCTGGACAATTCTACTATATATAATGTACCAGTATATGCAAGTGAGAGATTATATGAAAAAATAATATGTGGTGTACAGAAAATCGAAAGTGGTGACCTTGAGGGCCACAAGAACAACAAAATAAAAATCCTGGGAATCTGATATGCTTATATGTACATATATTATGACACTCATGGCATCCGACCATGATTAAACTGATGTTAAGCTTGGTTTTCATTGCCTTATTTCACCCTTAGATGGATATTCTTTGTTTGAATTTTTAACAATCTGACAAACTTTCCTAAATAGCACCCTTTCATTAATTCTTATCCATTTTCTATTTTAGGCCTTCCAGAGATTAGCTGAACTTATAAAAGAATCTTTGTGAGGACATCAAACTCTTCATAGTACTTCTGGATTTTTTTAATAAATTATTTTGATATTATAGCAGCAAAAAATGATCACTGATTAAGACTTACAGATTTTCATCAGGCATGTCATATCTGTAGTCATTAACTAGACAACTTTTAAAGTGTCCTTAAATCCACCATATTGCCAAAATGTATTTATAATCTATGTATACATTTTGATAAATTTTCAACTTGAAAAAAATTATTTTATCATGAATTTTATTGTAAAGAACTTTGTAACTGATTTATAATTTCCCTTAAATTCCCTTTGAAATTAACATTTGCAGTAAACTATTTTGAAAATGTAAAATACAAATCCAAAATGGTATGTAATGTAAACTTTTTCTATCTTTTAGGAAAATGTAATAAAATCTTGTTGCAAAAATTGTTAAAATTTGAACATTATAAATGACTTCAGTAAGAATACCACAGATATTATGTTATGCCATAAAAATCCCTTTAAAATAAAATTCTGAAACTAAACATACCTAAAGACATCAGACTTATTATTTCCAAGTAAGAAGGAGAAATCAGCACTTAAAAAGATTTACTACATTGCTTTTTCATAATACTGCATAATTTATAAAAACATATTCTTATTAGTTGTGTAATTTGAATCTACTACAACTCCTTGCGGCATTTATAATATATTAATTTGATTATTTGTCACCTTTTAAAAGGTTTATTTTTCCCATCATATTACTAAAGTAATATATGCTTATTTAAAAATTTCAAAACAAGCCAGGAAATATAAGGAAGAAAGTAAAAGCAGCCACTATTTTCTCACCCCCTACCCCAAAGATAATTGCTGTCAGCATTTATCATTGGTCCTTTTGAATATTTTTTATACATATTCATGTAACCTACAAAAGAATAGGATCTCGTAATGGTAATGTATCATAAATACCATGTATTTTTTTAATGCTGTATAACAAACAAATTATCACATTGTTCCAAGATCCAGTAATTGTAAAGTTTAAGTTCCTTTAAGGAATTAGGAAATTTATGTCATACTTTGTGTGTATAAACTTCAGTATTATAGTTATTATTTTTCCTGGCATCCAGTTATATCTTCCTACAGTTAAAGCTCTTGAGCAAAAACCTCACCTCGGAGCTCAAATCAGCTGACTCAAATCCCTTTTTCTAAAACAACCAATAGTAGTTATTTAGGAGATATTGTGAAGATGCGGAGCCTGGAAGATTGAGATGGAGAACCTAAGAAGAAAGTGTAACTTAGAGAGTTCATAAAGGTAAAATTAGCCTTCCACTTACTTTATTCAGTAGTTTTCAACAATAACCAAAATTGCTTAGCCTGTATTATATAAATGAGTGCCTTGTTAGTCACCAAAATGGAGTAATTGATTTATAAGTTGATTTGTAATCTACAGTATTAACCACAATCTATAGGCATCCGTGTCTTCTAAGAAAAACAGAAAGGCATAAAACACAGGTGACAACTAGGTTGTCCCTTAATATTTATGTTTATCCATTGAGCTTACCTTCCCTGATACTAAGCACCAGAAAACTGGAGACTCACTTGTCCTTGCCATCGCAAATGTTTCCAAACTTTAAAAAAAGGCAATTGGGCAGTATCAAGAAACATTAAAATGTTTATGTTCTTTAACACAATGTATGATATACTGTGGCTTGACTAGGCATAAATTCTATTTCCTTCTTGTGTCTTTGAGCACCGTAAAAGTGAAATACTACATCTGCAGACTCCCTTGAAGTTCTGGGTATGATTGAAATTCCTCCATTCAGGTGCCTGGATTAATAACTGAGTTAACAGGGGGTCCAGGTTAGGATGCAAACATCCACTTGCTGACATAGTTGAGGCAGCATGAGTTCATAGCAAGCAGCTTCTTGGTAGTTTCTGCTTCTGCAAGAATGAAATTCTGGGGCTAGAAATGGTTCCTGGAATCTCCATCTACTTTTTCAGCCATTCCAACAATTTTGGAAACAACAGAATACATGATGATAAGCACTTTTTACCTAAACCGGCTAGACTAGTTTTCCTCATTGGCAACTGAAGGCCAAGTGGGCCAGTGTGTCAGGAGTCTCCAAGACTACTCTCAAGCTAATGGTTCCCTAAAAGAAGCCAGAGGATGCAGAAGTTGTTGTTTTCGTAGGTACAGTTTATTGCAGCAAAAGAATGTGGTAAGATCTCAAAGGGGAAAGGTGCTTGTCGCAATGTCTGCAGGAAACCAGGCACAATCTTCTGAGAGAAGCCTCCCAGTGGAGTCACACAGGGTGTGCCTGCGTCCTTCAGCAATGATGTGTGACAACATGTGCAAAGTCTTGTCAACAAGCGAAGCTCACTTGGGCCTGGTTGTCCAGAGCGCTGGGGGTCAGTCGCATATCCATAATGCCTATATGACTAAGCTCCAAGCCCACAGAGGGCATGCAGGTGTTCGACATAAACCACTTTGTTAGTATAAACCACCTGGGAAAGCTATTATAGCATGGCTCATGACCCCATGCATGCAAAACACTCTTATTAGTCAGAATATTCCAAGAACTTAGTTCCCAGGAACCAGCAAAGGGCCAATCATGAAACCGCCTTTCTAGGGAATGTGTACTGTTTGGATAACCCAGAGCTGCTGAGTTAACCCTTTCCCACCCACCAGAAATCCCATGTCTAGACATTTGTAATAAAGAATGACCCAAAAATGTGGAAGACACTAAAAATCACAAAGATAGTAATTATGTTAAAATTCTCTAACATAGCCTTTTACTTTTACAATTTAAAATTAATGTTTTTAATATATCTTTATTGATTTCAGAGAGTAAGGGAGAGGGAGAAAGAAATATCAATGATGAGAAAGAATCATTGATCGGCTGCCTCCTGCACTACTGGGGATTGAGCCCACATCCCGGATATATGCCCCTAAACCAGGAATTGAACCATGACCTTCTGGTTCATAGGTCAATGCTCAACCACTGAGACACTGTAGCCAGGCTAAAAATAATTTTTAATGCTTTAAGCAAACTAGTCACACTTGTTTCATTTGGATAAACAGAGATTCTTAAAGGCAATAATAAAAATATATGTCTGTCAGGACTAGGGGGTAACTGCCACATGATGGAAAATCAAATTGGAAGTCATAACCATTCAAACAACCATCACTAATTTGAATCTAGTTAAAAATTGCATAGTTTAATTTCCTATGGTTAGTCTATGTGCTTCTTTATGGCAGCCATGGGTCACCATTCATGGTTCCCAGTTAACTGAAGCAGCTGGAAGCAGATAGCTATTTCCAGCTGGCCTAAAATTGAACAGTTATCACTTGGCATGGCTCTCTTTTAATTTAACTTTGAATATTTATTTGTGGACATTGGGAATTTCCTCCCCTCCAAGTAAGAAAGTCTTTAGTGCTTCCCTAGAATACTTTTATAGCAGTCTATCTTCAAGTTCCTTTTTAAATGCTAACTAAATCTCCAAGTGGCTAGCCATTATTAACTTTATCAAAAGTGAGTTTAATTAAAAATTTTAGAGAACCCCAAAATCTCCATGAAAATCAAATATTGGCTAAACATCTCATTTTAACTAGTGATATGTGTTTATGAAGATTTTAAGTTTCCTGAGGTCAAGAACTTCCTTCTCTGGCTAAATTGCTTTCCTTTCCTATTCCTGCTTTCAAATTGTTTAATCCTCATTTTATATCATGTACTTTTTGTAAACAGTCTTATTCTTTTTTTAACTTACAATTGAAATGGAAAAATGGAAATACTAACCTGAAATAGGGTCATAATTTCAGCAACACTTCGTATTTCAATGGTGCCTTTGCCTAGACACTGTCATAGTGTATTCATTAGAGTCCTTGGAAAAGCAATCGAAATTAGAACCTAACAGAGCTCTTACGGATCTTACACAAAAGGCAGAAACTAAGAGAAAAGAAAACTACTTTTGACTACACTTCAGGAATTTTGGAACCTGAGGTGAATGTGCAGACCTCTGGCTGCCCTCCTGCTTATGGCAGGGCAACTGTCCACCAGCCTCAGCTCCCAAAGACTGGCCACAGAGTCTTCTTTCCAAGGCTCCTTGAATCTCACCAGAACCATCTCAGGAAGAAGGCAACAAAGTAGCAAAGCACCTATAATTCCCTAGACATCTACCTACCACTCTTCCAGCAATGTAATACAAAGCAGAAAATTAAGGAAGAAGGGAGGGCAGACCTGCACACACTTGACCTGGCAACTTTAGTTCCAAGAATTTATCTTAAGGAAATAATTTAAGGACTTCCATCACAGCATATATTAGTGAAAAAAATGAAACCTAGATGTTCAGCCACAATAACCTTCCTTCTAGTGCCCCTACCTGGCCCTACTTCATTCACCTGCTAATTCCTACTCACCCTATAGGGCTCGGTTTAAATCCCACTTTCTGAAGGAACCCCGCCCTGGGTCCCAAGACAAGGTAAGGGCCTTCTGTGAGTTACTCAGATAGCACCCTATCTGTTTGTAGCATTTAACAAGTAATTAATTGTGCAATTATTAGTCAGTGTCTGCCTGTTTCCTTCTCCTCCCGAACCATAATCTTTGTGAGGACAGAATTGTCTCCATTTTCTTTACAGTTATACCCTCAAAGTCTGTCACAGTGCTTGGCAAGTATTAGGCTCTCCAAAAATGCATGTTGCTGTTGGATTGTTCACTCTAAATGGTTAGCGGAGGTGGGGAAGTAATATAATCATTAAAAATAAAAATAAGTAAATGGGTAAATGTTATGGTATGTTGATAACATCTCAATAAAGCTATAAAAGAAGATGTTACCATCCTACATATTAAAACCCTAATATGCTAATCGACCAAACAGTAGGACTGATCCACTGCTATGATGCATACTTACCACCAGGGGGCAGACACTCAACACAGGAGTTGCCCCCTGGTGGTCAGTGTGCTCCCAGAGGGGGTGCACTGCTCAGCCAGAATCTGGGCTCACGGCTGGCTAGCTCATTAATGATGATGGGAGCCTCTCCAGCCTCCATAGCAGCGCTAAAGACCCCTTGGGGGATGTTCCCCTGCCAGCGAAGCCAGGAGCAGCAGATGGACATTCCCCGAGGGGTCCCAGATGGCAAGAGAGTGCAGGCCGGCCCTAACTGGTTTGGCTTAGTGGATAAGTCTCGGTCTGCAGACTGAAGGGTCCCAGGTTCAAATCCCATCAAGGGCATGTACCTTGGTTGCAAGCACATACCCAGTAGGGAGTGTGCAGGAGGCAGCTGATTGATGTTTCTCTCTCATCAATGTTTTTAACTCTCTATCTCTCTCCCTTACTCTCTGTAAAACAAATCAATAAAATATATTTAAAAAAAAAAAAAAAACAAAGAGCGCAGGCCAGGCTGAGGGACCACCCTCTCCCCGTGCATGAATATTATGCACTGGGCCTCTAGTTAAAACATAAGTTAAACATTAAACTAATAAAAAAAAATTCTATTCAGTGGCATACAATGCAATTAGAAAAAAATATTTGGGTTGTGTGTCTGTTGGCATGGGAAATATTCAAGAAGTATTATGCAAAAGTTTTTCTAAAACAGTTTATATAGGATCCTTTTTTGGTTAACAAAAAGATATGTCCATGTATTTAACCAATATTTATTGATTGCCCATATTTCCAGCACAGATCTATGTGTTTGTGATACATCAATGAATAAAGATCCTTGTTATCACCTGGCCTGGTATGATTGAGCATTGTCTCAAGAACCAAGAGGTCACTGGTTGATTCCTGGTCAGGGTACATTCCCAGGTTGCAGGCTTGATCCCCAGTAGGGAGCATGCAGGAGGCAGTTCAGTGATTCTTTCTCATCATTGATGTTTCTATATCTCTCTTCCTCTCCCTTCCTCTCTGAAATCAATAAAAATTTTTAAAAAATAAAGATCCTTGTTATCATGGAGCTTACATCCCAGCATGGGAGACTGACCACAGGTAATAAACATAAGTAAATACATTATACAGTATGTGAGGAGGTAAAAACAACCAGGGGTGGCAGAACAAGGTTTGGGGAGTGTTAGGGTGGGGCATGCTGCAGGGGGATTTTGTTGTTGTTGTTTTGATATACATTTATAATGTTAATTTATTTCAAATTTCACACATCAGGCAAAGTGAGCTGTGTCTCAAAAGATGGAATATAAACAGATCTATTTGGGATCTCATTCAAGAGTATTAAACAATACCTCACTATAACATGGTCTGCATATGTCTTGTGACAGGCACCATGGCAGGTTGCAGTTTTAGGTAGGGAAGTTAGCCTAATCCTTTGAGAAGATAAGCAAAGACTCAAGAGAGGAAGTTAGCCAAGCAGGTATTTGTGTAAGCAGCAACCCCAAGCAGCAGGTTTGAGTCTCACCTGCTCAGTGTGGCTGCTGCAGAGCAAGCAAGAGAGCGTGCATTAGAAGAGAGTGAGGTAGCTGGAGAGTGTCTTATTGCCAGTGTATGGCTTTCACTCTCTGAGGGGTGGGGAGCCATCATGATTTTGACCCAATGAGAGAGGTCTCCTGAGAGAATGGTGGCTCAGACCAAAGAGAGGGCAGAATAGATGGTAAGGAGAGGTTAGTGTCAATGATTTTAAAAACAGAGCCAACAGGATATCCTAATTGGTTGCGTGTGAGAAAAGAAAGAAAAAGGAATCAAAAACAAAGCTTTGGGCTAAGCAACTGGGGACAGAGTTGACAATAATAAAGATGAAGGCAGGGGATGAGGCTGATTGCAGAGGAATTGGAGTTTAGCTTCGGAAGTGTTATTTCTGAGAAGTCTAGACATCTGTGACAGTTTGTTTTCAACTCATTATCAGAAGCCTCTCTTCTAAAGCATAGCAGGTCCTCAAATAATGCTGTTTGTTCACTTACATTTTGTTATTTCATTGATGAAAAAAATTGATTCCTGCTGGCCTGAGGCCACTGTCTGTGGAGTTTGCACAGTCTCCCCTCGTTTGCATGGATCTTCTCCAGGGTCTCCGGTTTCTTCCCACATCCCCAAGTTGCACATGTCAGCGACTGGTATGCCTTCATTGTCACTGTCTGAGTGAGAATGAGTGTCGAAGGGAGTGCAACCTGCAATGGAAGGGTGTTCTGCGTGAGTCCCGCTTTGCACCCTAAATTGCTCAGAGAGACTCCAATCACACGAAGAATTGCCCTTAGCTGTGTGTAGTGGTACACATGAAAACATGAACAAGCAATAGCTCTGGGTTGTGAAGTTACAAGTAAGGTTTTATCACACAAAACCCTGACCTGGAATAGCAGATTGGAAAACTTGTTTTTATTAATCTTTCATTTACCTGCCCACAGGTATCTGCTAAGAGTTGGGACTACATTTCCCAGAACCCCCTTCTCCATCAAAGTCCCTTGATCAAGAGGCCTGGGATTTGAAGCCCCTGTCCTCTGGAAGTTGTTGAATCAGTAATGAGTTCCAAGTGGCTTCTGAGTGAGCTCTTTGAAAATTGCTCACCTCAGGGATAGTGGTGGGTGCATGTTATTCCGGAGGCTTCACAGCTTTGCTACTGCCTGAGAGTGTTGGTATCCTGCAGTGCTTACTGCAGGCTGAAGCAGAGGTGACAATTCTTGGACAATTCTTTTTTCGTTGTTAATGTTCATTGAATTTATTGGGCTTACATTGGTTAATAAATTTATACAGGTTTCAGGTGTATGATTCTATAATACAGCATCTGTCTATGGTATTGTGTTGTTCACCACCCCAAGTCAAGTTTTCTTTCAACACCATTTATCCCCTCCACCCTCTTGACCTGCCTCCTCTCCCCTTTCCCACTGGTAATCACCATACTGTTGTCTGTGTCTCTGAGTCTTTGACAATTCTTTTGCCTGACCCTCCCTCAGCCTTCTCACCATTGTTTAAACTTCCAAACTCCTTTATCCAAACCCTTCATACTCAGATGCATAGTGGGTCTTCTGATTTTCTGATTTATAAAGTATCCAAATGGAGATGTGGAGAATGTCCATTGGGAGTTTGGGAAAGAGGCTAGGGTTGGAGATGAAATTTGGGAGTTGTCAGAAAATAGGGACGTTTAAACCTTGAGCTTGAATGATCACCAAATGTAGAGGGACGTTCAAGAACTGACCTTGGAGCAAACCAATACAGAGAGCCCAGAAAAAAGGGAAGGAGAGACCAAGTCGGCTGAGGAGGAACCAATGAGGCAGAAAGCCAGGCCAATGCAGGACTTAGGAGAGAATCACCAACTATGCCAAGTGCTGCTGGTTGGTGAATTAGTCAAGAGTCAAGTATTGGCCCATTGGCCAAAACCGGTTTGGCTCAGTAGATAGAGTGTCAGCCTGTGGACTGAAAGGTCTCGGGTTCGATTCCGGTCAAGGGCATGTATCCTGGTTTCGGGCACATCCCCAGTAGGAGGCGTGCAGAAGGCGGCTGATAGATGTCTCTCTCTCATCGATGTTTCTAACTCTCTATTTCTCTCTGTAAAAAATCAATATATTTTTTAAAAAATAAAATAATAAAAAAAAAGAATTGGCCCATTGGATCACGCAAAGTGGAGGGCATTGGTGACCTAGACAAAAGAAGTTGTGTGAAGTAGAGGGCATTTGTAATACTGGTTGGAGTGGGTTTAAGAGACAATGGGATGGCCCTGGCCCGTGTGACTCAGTTGGTTGTGTGTCCTATACCCAAAAGGTGAGAAAGAGATAAAGATATAGAGATAGAGGTGAGAGAGAGAGAGAGAGAGAGAGAGAGAGAGAGAGAGAGAGAGAGAATGAGAGGAAAAGAATTGCCCTCAGGTGTGTGCACTGCCGAAAGCACAGTGGTACACATGAAAACATGAACAAGCAATAGCTCGGGGTTGTGAGGTTACAAGTAAAATTTTATCTTTTTTTTATTGATTTGCTGAAATGAACATGCAATCCTTCTATAATAAATAAGTAAAAATTATTAGCAACATCCCTCTCTTAATGCTTCAGCCACTGGCCTGTGCTGGCCTGAGACTGGGTCTTGAGTTCCAAGGATTCAGGTCTTAAGAAATTAAAAATAGAAAGTTATCAGGTATAAGTCTCTGTTCCCTTGCTCAGCCTTCCTAAGAACACTAAATTAACATCTTGGCTGCTATTCCCCAACTTCAATTACTGAGCACCAATTACTGAACATTTTGAAATTAAATGACAACTTGAAAATTATTTTTAATAAGTAAAACAAATGTTTATGGAACACTTTCCATGTAGCAAGAACTTGCTAAATACTACATTTAAAAAGAGGAGCACACTAGCTGGTTTGGCTCAGTGGACAGAGCATTTGGCCCACTGAAGGGTCCCTAGTTTGATTCGGGTCAAGGGCACATACCTTAGTTACAGGCTCTATCCCCAGCTTTGATTGGGGCTCTTGTGGGAGGCAACCAATTGATGTGTCTCTCTCACATCAATGTTTTTCTCTGAGTCTCTCTCCCTCCCTTCCACTCTCCGTAAAAACCAATGGAAAGATATCCTTGGGTGAAGATTAACACACACACACACACACACACACACACACACACACACGAGGAATGTGCATACCAAATGCTTAATTTACACCATGAACACCATTTATACAGGAGAGCCAGAAACCTATCCAGCTGTCAACTCTCTTGAGAAAGGAGGGCTAATATGAGAAATTTCAGGCACTTGAAAATTGAAAAACCTAAAAAGGTAGAAAAGAAACCTCGGGACATCCAAATGTGACATTCTATAATAGCCAGGAACGTCATCTTGTGGGGATGAATATAGGTGGGAGTGTTTTGGGAACTGCTTATACAGAGGGGCTCTTTTCCTCATCTTGTATTCCCAGCACCTCACCCAGTAACTGCATATGGTTGGCACTTAATTAATGTTTATTGAACTAATTACCTTACTGGCTCTTCTTTCTGAAGTCATGATGATTATCCCCTCTTTCTAGCAAATATAAAGTTGGGTTTAATGAGCACACGCTAATTAACAGAAGAGTAAAGCTAGAGAAGTTTCGGAGGACCCATGGGAGCATTTCTCTCCAGCCTCCAGATGATTTCTGTCCTGTTGTGTTATATGCTAAATTTCTAGTCCCAGGGATTGCAAAGTCTGTCTGGCAAGGAAGGGGGATTTCAAAGTACAAAAGGGAAGAAAACAAGGATAAAAATGGATTAGGCACCTGGCTGGTGTGGCTCTGTGGATTGAGTATTGTCCCATAGACCAAGAGGTCCCAGGTTTGATTCCAGGTCAGAACATATACCCGGATTGAGGGCTTCATCCACAGTAAGGGGCATCCAGGAGGCAGCCGATCATCAATATTTCCATTTCTTTCTCCCTCTTCCTTCCTCTCTGAAATCAATAAAAATGTGTGTTTTTTTAATGGAGTAGGCAATATAAATGAGGTGGAAAGTCATAGTTAAATCTTGGTGAATCTTCTAACTACTGATGATGGACAAAAAAAAAGTAAAGTCTTCTAAGGCTAATAATAATAAAGACTCTTAAGTGTTGTTCATGCATTTCCTAATTTAATGCTCAAAACAACTGGAAGCAGAATTATTCCTCCTATTTTACAATTGAGGAAACTGAGGTTCTTGAGTGGTCTGAGTAATGGGTGACCCCATGGCTGTGCTTGGAGCCAGCCAGAGGAGTGAGGGACAGTGCAGGCTGGGGTGCTAGATGGGGACACAGCAGCATTCCCAGTATGTTTGTGCTGTTCGTTCAGAGAAAGAAGAGGCTAAGGAGTACAATTCTGCAGGAGGCTTAGCAGCACTTAGCTACTTCTCACCTATGGATATGTTCTTGGCACACAATTACTAGAGAGTAAAAGCCAAACTTAGACACCACAGCAGAAACTCAGAAATACATAGCCATAGATTTGTTATTGATGATCATCAAGAGGCAAGGAGAAACATGAAAGGCTTGTAGTTAGACAATTATTAGAACATTGAGTTTCAATACTTTGTAGCAACCTAGGAAATCTCAAAAGTCTGTATGTACGATTACTTCAAACTGTATTACATTCCTATGCTGTGGTGAAAAATGTCCTTTATTTGAAATGTAAAATGAAGTAACAAATCTTAACCAGCAGGTGGCAGGTTTACCCCACAATTTCTTTAAAAGCTTGCAGAAAGGATTATAGTACATTTTTAATTCTGAATACCATTACAAAAAAATCTACATATATCTTACATTTAACATAAATTGTGAATATAATTACCTGAAGTTTCAAGAGTAATGTTGACTAAAGCTGTTCATTTAATTAACTGCAGGAATACAAGATAATACATTTGGGTACTGATATAAATCATCAAGACATTTATATACACAAGATATAAAGTACAATGTCCAAGTCATTCTAATTAACAGTAGGGGGAAAGTCATATGTTTAAATATTGATTTTCCTATTAAGATATTTAATATATCCTGTCTTCTGATGTGAGATCTGTATAATTTTATATTATATACTCCTGTTTCATTTAATCCATTAAAATGTTTCATTCATTCTAGAGAAATATTAAAATGTATTTTTAACTTTTCTGAAAGGCTAACATGTTCTTTCAATTTGTATAATATTTAAAAGTATACTTCAAATACTGTTCAAAGTTAAAATGGCAAATCTCATTTGATAATCATGGTAAGTGTATGTTTACTCTCAAAATATGTGCTGAATCTAGTATAGAGAGATAATACATTGTTTGTCTACTGACCTTATCTATATTAAGACAATCTCTGGCTTCATTATCCAACACAATAAGTTAACAATCATGCATGCTGGGCACTTAGAAGGAAAAGAGATGGTTCCTCCCTTCAAGAAGGAGCACATAACCTTCTTATAGAGACAAGGCCAATAGAATATGATGTCCCTAGGAGCTTTCTGATATGATTACACATACATTCCCACCAAAATGCTTACATCATCTAAGTGGAAAATGGCAGCTAGTTTGACGTTGGAGTAAGGAATGGTCAGCTAGTCACTCATTAACTCAGCTACTCTTACCACTTCACTCCACAACCTATCACAGTTCTTTTAATAGAACCAGAAAATGTTCAGTCTACCAATGCCAGGAATCTTATAAGTGCATGGCCTGACAGAAACATAATGTGATGGGTACATCTCAAATGTCAGTTGATACAAATCAGGAGACAGAATGGGCTGCGTTGCTGAAGGCTGCTGGTACAGAGTGCAGAGCTGGGCAGTCTGCTGGTGAGAATAGCTAATAAGGAAGATTGCCCATGGTGAGGAAGGGGAGCTGGAGCAGGGATGGTGGGGGAGATTCAGAGAAAGAGAAAGAAAAGGAGAAGGACCATTTCATTGACAGAGAAAAATGAAGAAGAAAAAAAAGAAAGAAAGAAAAGAAATGCTTTATTATGGAATATTTTGAGGAACCTTTACCTAATTTAATTTTTAAAATATGTAATATGCCCTTTATTGCCCACTGATCTCATGTGAAAAATAAGAGGGTTGCACCCAATAATCTTCCAGGAACCTACTGGTGCTAATTTTCCATAGTTGATTATCTTCATGTCAATCATATCTTTAAGGGCTGAACTGTGCCTCCTCCCCAAATTGATATGTTGAAATCCTCACTCCAAGTACCTCAGAATGTGACCTTATTTGGAAATAAGGTTGTTGCAGATGTAATTAGTTAAGATGAGTCACAGTGGGGTAGGGTGGGCCACTAAACCAACATGACTGATATCCTTATAAAGGGGAATGTGGACATGGAAAGTACACAGAGAGAATGCCACGTGAAGGCTGGAGTTGTGCTGCCACAAATCAAGGAACTACCAGATGCCAGGAGAGACTGGCACAGATCCTTCCCTCCACCTTGATCTTGAATGTTTAGCTTCCGGAACTATGAGGCAAGTTTCTGGGTAAGCCACGCAGTTTGTGGTTCCGCTACAATAACCCTAGCACACGAATCATATACCTCAGCCAAAATTCACTGTCTTTCTCTCAGTATTTTCTATGTATAAACATAGACCATGAAAGCCATCTTAAGTAGTCAAATGTGGTCATCACATTAGAATTGCAAATTAGGGGGAAATTGTTTCATGCAGAGGCTATACATTCAAAGGGTGGGTGGATCCTCCTTTGCCAATTTAAAATGAAGTGTGCTGTGGATGGAGGCCAGGGACATAGTAAAAGGGACCAGATTGCAGGGTTTTGAATCATATGGAGGGCTGGCTGCACTGCTGCTCTATCAATCAGCAGCATGTTTGGGACAAACATCAGCTTGACTCTCAGTATTCACTGCTTTCCTTGGTCACTCTCCTTGTTCCTGGTCACAGAGAGGATCAGCTGGCATACAGAGCACCAGGTGTCCAGGACTGGCTGTCCTTGACTACTAACCTGAAAGACGATAAGTGTTCCACACCCTGGCCCATTGTTACAGAAGAATGGAAAAAAACCAAGCCATGCTTAGAGAAAGGGAGTTACATTTTATTAAGGGCAGGGCCAGAGAAAAATGTGCCTTTCAAATTCTGGGCCTCCCACATGGAGGAAATCTTTTCTATTTATACTTTTCCTAGCTCTTCTGTCTCCCAAATTTGGAATGAGATTTCCTGGCCTTCTGGGAAAGAAGGCCTACGTGCTGGGAAGGGGCCATGAGACCGTATCTCAAGGCCTGGCCTGGTGTCAGCACTGACAACTCTGTCTGGGGCCTAGTCCACAGCTTCTCTAGAATGGGAGTAGTCTTATTTTCCTTATTTAAGCAAGCAAGCATTTACAAATGCCAAAATAGCAGGGTTAAAATTTCAAACAGCAATTTTTATGTAGGAAGGATGCTTCACCATGCTTCTCCATCTTTGTTGACAGTACTGTGTTAATCTGAAACACTTTCCATATCTCTTTGTTTATTTGGTGATTTATTTTATTGACCTATTTCCAAGAAAGACTTGATGTGACTTAAAAACAAAAACACCTGGCCAACATGTACATTATGAACTCTGTGGTCTAAAATGGGCATGATAGTTACACATAAAGACTGTTTGTTTGGGGCTTTGTTTGGAAAATTGAAAGATTTTTTCAGATACCTAATGAACATGTTATCTATCTGCGGTATTAGAAGACATGTCCTTTCAAACTCTAAAATAATAGGTTTTATCTGCCAACATTATCACATAGAGCAGATAATCAGAGGTAAATTGATCAATGTAAATGGCAAAGAAAAGGTAAGGAGAAATGTTCTCATTTCTCATTTTTATGATCTCCAGAGCACATTTCCCTTTAACAGGCTCAGTGGCACGACAAACTCCCTATGCAGGAAAACCTACTGTGCTTTATTTTTTTGGTTTGTTTTTTTGTTTCTAATTTGTTCTTGTACTAACTCTAGATATGATAGAACTAAAAAATATGAGATAGAAAAAAAAGGAAGATAATGGACAAATATATAACAGGAAAACAAGGAGTATAAAGAACAGGAGAAATAAGATAATTGAGTGAATAAGTACTTATTTTAATAGAGAAAAAAAACATTCAAGCACTACAACTCTTTAAAAATATTTACACAGAGAAATGCAATTCTTCAAGAAAAGAGGTAGGATTGAGGAGTGACTTCAAAGTTTTAAAATATTTTATAAATTAATATTTTTAGAAAATTTTAAAAGAAAACAAGAATTTTGATGAAAACAAAAATACTCATAGACTTTTTCTATAGGAGATTATCTGAATCATCCTAGAGTCTCCAAACATCAAACAGAACTATTTATTCAAAAGACATATTGCCGAAACCGGTTTGGCTCAGTGGATAGAACATTGGCCTGCGGACTGAAAGGTCCCAGGCTCGATTCCAGTCAAGGGCACGTACCTTAGTTGTGGGCACATCCCTAGTATATGTCTCTCTCTCATCGATATTTCTAACTCTCTATCCCTCTCCCTTCGTCTCTGTAAAAAATCAATAAAATATATTTTAAAACAGACATATATATGCCATAGTTGCATTGTAATCATGTATATATAAGTTCTATATATACCGCGTATAAACTACTCCATGGGAACACAGCCCATTCTATTCTCAAAGCTGCATTAAATTGCATCTTTAAAAAAGGAAAGCTCAGTCCCTTTGTCATAGCAGCACTCTGCATTAGCATGGCACCAACGTTGGCTCCTCCTTAAATTGTTCCTAAGTTGTCCTGATGTAAGCTAATTCCTCTGTACTGGGAAACATGAGTCAGGGTAAGGATGACACTATGTACTAGACAAATGTTTTCTGGAACCATACTGTCTGATTCACTTCAGGCTGCTTTAACAAAATGTCATAGGCTGGGTGCCTTAAACAACAGACATTCATTTATCTTAGATTTGGATGCTGTAAAGTTCAAGATCAGAGTGCCAGCATGGTTAGGTCCTGGTAAGATCCCTCTTCCTGCCTTCTCACTGCATCCTCACCTGCAGAGAGAGACATCCTTTCTTAATTCTTCTTCTAAGGGCACTAATCCCATCATGAGAGCTACATCTTCCTGACCTAACTACTCTTAACACCATCCTAATACCATCACATTGCGGGTTAGGGCTTCAACATATGAATTTTTGAGGACACAGCTCAGTTCATAGCATAGATACAGGACTAACCCATTTTGCCTTCCCTACGAGGTCCTCTCCCATGTAAATTACTCCTGTGTGCACAGCTGACATGCCAACCCAGCAGGAATCAAACCAATGGGTTTTGAGTCTGTACCTTTGCTAAGATGGTACTATATGTATCACTCAAACATGGTGGTATGATGTATGCATTTGTGTAAAAAGCTTTAAAATGTAAATCCTTGTTAGGTTGAACCTTCACAGTGACAGGTATTAAAGTTATAAATGTTTAATATTAAGACAGAATAAACACTGTGGGCAACAAGAACTTTTGCGTGTCTCTCCCTAGTCTTCATTCACTTGGGATCTTGATAGATATCTAGATATCTTCAAACAGATGGATCAGACTGTCCAAACATTTGTATAGAGATTCTTATTTGGAAATAGGTTATATACTCAAACACATATGTTAAATATCATGGTCAACATAAGGGGATATACTAGATTAATTTTGACTACATACTAATTTTAGAACCTTAACCCATATGAGAAGCCACCCACCCCCAAACACCAACTTTCTTCTAGCCAAATCCTCATTCTTTTATTTATGTACTAGCGGCCCAGTGTATAAAATTAATGCAAGTGGGGGTTATCTCAACCCAACCTGCACCCTCTTCAATCCAGGACCCCTCAGAAGATGTTTGAGTGCCAGTGAGGCAATAGGACATCCCTCTCACAATCTGAGACCACTGGATCCTAACTGCTCACCTGCCTACCTGTCTGGTCACCCCTAACTGTCCTCTCTCCCCCCTCCCACCAGCCCATTCACCCTTTATTGCCCCCTCTGCCAGCCTGGTTACCCCTAACTCCATCCTGCTGGCCCAGTCACCCTCAACTGCCCCTCTGCTGGCCTGGTTGTCCCCAGTGTCCACCCTGCCAGCCTGGTCACCCCTGCTGTTCAGTCGTTTGGTTGTCCCAAACTAACCCCTCTACTGGCCTGGTCACCCCATGCAGCCTACTGTTTGGTCATCCATCCAGTTGTTTCAGTTGTGATAGCCCCTGGCTTTTTATATATTAGGATTTATTTATTTATTTATTTATTTATTTATTTATTTAACAACTATTCAAATTAAAGCCATTGCCTTTCTTTCATTTACATCCTTTCCTAATATAGACTGGTTTATTTGAAAATTGTATAAATCACTATGAAGTTCATATTTTATTCAATAGACATTTAGCAAGTACCTACTATTTGTACGGTAATACCCTGGATGCAGAGGCTAGATGTGGCCTCTATCCTCAGGGGTCTTAACTAGTTTGGGAGTATAGGCAACGTATGTTAAAGGTATTTTGCATAAGACAATTTTAATGTACCAGCTAAAAATAAAATCACTTAATTTGCTGTTCCATAAAATTCTTTATACTGATTTCAAATGTAAAATTTTATATTTTTATTGCTGCTGATATTTATTTTTACTACAATCTTGTCACTGAAAATATATTCATTACGCTCAAAGCTTTTATTAATCTTCTACCATAAATAACTCAAGGGACACTCTCCAATGTTCTCTTATCATTTAAAAACAAAGGGCATTTTAATTCTTTTGTAAATTAACTGTCACAATAAATTATGCAATGTTCCTAAATTATTACACAAATTTGGCATATTTGTTTAATAATAAATTAAAATGTATTTATTAGAGTTGATTTTTCCACTTATTTTCAATATTAATTTCAGTGTTACAAAATACTTCACTAATCCATTCTAAAACTCATCAATTATATGGCTAGTTTTTTTCTTGTGATGACATTAAAAGCTAAGTGTACTGGAGCCCATGTAACACTGCCCAGTTTACTACTTCATTGCAGCAGTGCTATGATCTATAGTCATCTTAATGTTTTGGATGACATCAGGTGACAGTTAATGAAACAAAAGAAAAATATTTTCACTCTAAAACTATTAATATGCATTTATAGATATTAAAAATGTTGATTGCATTTCAAAGTTGCACTCAGTTGACAAGAGTAGAAAGTGAAGATGCAGATACCCACTTCTTACCTTCCTCTTTCCTGTCCTGCTGATAGCCTCTCAAGGAACTCCTGGCTCTAACTGCAACTCCAGATTGAACAACTCTGAGAGGCCTCCTGGCTTTTGAGGGGCTCTGATGAGATCCCCAGGGGTGATCCACAATGGGAGAATCATTTCAGCCTCAATAACAGAATTCAACTGGTGCCACTATGAAGAACTGAGAGGTAGGAGTGAAGTTAAGGGCAATGGCAAATGACCATTACATTCTTCCATCACCCTCAACCCTGATGACAATAGTCAGGGGCCATGAAACAGCTGGAGCTTGAAGTGTGACAAAACACTCCTCATCTAGAGTGACCTTGAACACACAGAATATCCCAGCACCCTGTTCCTTTGGTCTTCAGCTCCTTGGCCTCCAGACACTGACTGCAGAGAGATGCACTTAGACCATAGCCTTCTCAATGAAGTGAGAGTCTGGCAGAGCCAGGGGCGTCATTGGGGAAAACTGGGAGATTGGTCAAGGAAAGCCTAAGAAGGAATTTGACAGTACAACAGCCTCTTGGAAACTGGCAATACTGATTTGCTAATGTAAATTCTACAATTAAATGCATTAGTAAGCCCAGCATGGCTCAGTGGTTGAGTGTCAACCTATGAACCAGGAGGTCATGGTTCAATTCCTGGTCAGGGCACATGCCTGGGTTTCAGGCTTGATCCTCAGGAGAGGGCATGCAGGAGGCAGCTGATTGATGATTCTCTCTCATCATTGATGTTTCTATCTCTCTCTCCCTCTCCCTTCCTCTCAGAAATCAATAAACACATTTTTAAATGTGTTAGTAAGTAGATTTCACAAATATAAAAAAAAGTGTATTTTCATAAAAAACGCTGGTGTCAAAAAGCCAGCAATCCTTTAATTACATAACTTCTTTGACTTCCCTGTCATATCACATTTTTAAATCTTAGGTTAGATGCCTACTATTTGAAGGAAACCTATGTTGAGTCAGAATCTTACAAGAAATGAATCAATTCAACTATCGAAGCATGTGGAACTGTCCTAGAGGCCAGGCCAGCAGGAATGCTGTCTGAGGTCTACAGCCTGGCTTCCAACAAGTTTCTAGAATCCTTCCAGTAACGACTTTGGTTCCTTATTTCCCCGTTGATCTTCTCATGAGCCTTCTGTAACATTATGAAAGGAAAGCAAATAATACTCTCAAGAAAAATAAATATCATGAGAGTAAATACAAGTAAAAATAAGAGACATTGAGAGAAAACCAAATAAGACCTTTAGAAGCAAAGCACCTAGTACTACTGAAAAAGTGCACAGGTATTTCAACATGCCAACAATGCCAAGCTGAAAATTTAGAGTAAGGCAGGGTAAAGGGGTGTGATTTTCCCAGGGATGATTACTGTGCTGCTCTTTTGTAATACTAACACCTTCCAAACTGTTTTTGGTTCTCCTGCGTTCCTGCCCTCAGGAACAGGGTCCAGTGCTAGGTGAATGTCAGGTTGGTAAAGGCCTGAAGATGACAGGCAGTTCTGCTCCAAGCGAACCCATTATCTACCGTGTATCTTACAAGCAATAGGCAATAGTGGACTTTTAATGTAATGAAATGTAATATTCATGTAACAGTAGAAGATTCCTAAAGACAGGCTGGTTATTCCCCTTTCAAGTGTAATCCATTTCCAGTAATTAGTACTACTGGCCAAAGCACACACAGAGAATTATTAATCACTGCAATCAATCACATCAAGGGAGGTCTGGAGAGTCCTTTTATACTGCACTCTGTTTTCTCCCTGTCATTGCTACAGCCAATGTCATTGTACTTATTAGCAATTCTTAGCTGCTCTTCTGAGACACCTTACCCTACTTTGAGCAGCAAATAGGACCTTTTATTCAGCTTAAGGAAACTGACCCATTTGGTTCTTAAATGTTCCTCAAATTTTAAGGATGGTTAATTTCAAAACACTTTTAAAATTTCTATTAAAGCAATAAAAAAGGAAGGTTCATTGAAATTAATAACAGAAATGCTGCTCTATTACAATAGAGAACCCATGAAACATGATCCTGAAAAATAGACACCATTCTTTAACCTTGCTCTTTAAATTTTTTCATGTATGTAACCAACCCATCAACTTTGCCTTTTTCATCAGCTGACCCCAAGTCAAGGAGAAACATGCTGGTAACAGGTCTGAAACCCTTCTTCAGAAAGAAAAGCAGAATCAATACCATGCAGATTGAGGCCTAAGTTTAAATGACGTTTCAGAAAACCAAGTGACTAATGGTATTTGAATTTTAAAATGCCTGCCTCCGAGATACTCCTATGTGTAATTCTAGTACCAATCTCCAGCACATAACTCAACAAAATTTACTGGCATCTTTATCCGCCAGGATTTATACCAGATTAAATTGAAAAGACTACTAAAGAGAAGCTGCAGTGCATATAAATCCTGGGAAGCAGGTGTGGTCCAAATAAAGAAACCTATTACTTCGGCTGGATAACTGCAGTTCCATTATAACCACCACATGGTCCATAAGTGAGGAGAAACTGTTCATAAGCACACTCATCCACATGGAAAACAAACCAAGCACAGTCGTTCCTATAATTACACCCAGACGAGGAAGGTGGGATCATATTGAAGATGAGCACATTGTGGTCCATGTCTTTTGTGATGGGGAAGGAGAGTTTCAATTATAGGAGAAGCAACAGTAAATTTTAGTCCCCACTTCAGTCCTTTCTCATGGTGACAATTCACCAGTAGATATCCAGGGCCTTCACACTCCCCACTGTGTGGTCTCTCAGGATAGGACTTGGCCTTTGGACGGCAGCTTCCTGGTCTATCCAAGTCTCACCCAGCAGAGGGGAAAGCCCAATGGAGGAAGCCAGACATCCACAGTCAACAGCACTTCTGAGCCTCCTACTGTCCTTCAAATCTTACCAAGCGAAAACGAGCTCCTTCCACCTACTGCCAGACCAGCATGGCATTCTCATCACTCTTGCCTCCGTAAGTCTCCTAAACCCCTACAAGGGCTTCTACTCCCCTGGCATCCCTCTGGCCCTCTGACCTCTCTGCTTTAGCCACACACCAGGGCTTCTTTACAGTCTCCACCCTGGCAAGAACCCCCATGGAGACTTTTGGTGTCACATGTATGTATAGAATAAAAAATATATATATAGATATTACTATCCTCTTAATTCTAGTCAATAACTACTCATATAAGAGTGAGGCTTGAAAATCACCAGCACAGAAAATCTACATCCCACATTCACATTGGACTTTTCTCATCATGTAGGTTTCTCTGGTTATTCCTTCTAAGGTTGCAGTGAAGGTGCAGAGGCTCATCTGAACTCAAGGGACCCTGTTCTCTTATTTTTTTATTTTTATTGATTTCAGAGAGAAAGGGAGAGAGAAACATCAATGATGAGAGAAAATCACAGATCGGCTGTCTCCTGCACACCCCCTACTGGGGATTGAGCCTGCAACCGGGGCATGTGCACTGACCAAGAATTAAACCATGACCTCCTGGTTCATAGGTCGACACTCAACACCAGCCAGATTAGGGGCTCTCAGTTCTGAGCAATGTTCCAAAGTGGGTGCTATGGCTTCCCTGTCAAGGGTTGGGGCAAAAGATTATCCTTGTGGGCCACATTCCTGGACATCATATTGGCTTCTTTGGGTGTCTGTTTTTCCACTTGTTGACCAGAGATTTGTTTGTCTGTTTGATTACTTGCATCACCCAACATTGACCTCTTCTGTACTATGGTGATAAAGTGAATGTCTGGCCTTCCATCCTTCCCAAGGGAATTATAAACTATTAAAAAAAAAATCCCCCCAAAAAAACTTCAAGCTATGTACATGATAAAACTTTTCCAGAATCCAAGGTGAAGTCCCTATGAAGTCAAATTTACACAAAGGAGACTCCCTCTAGAACTCACTCCATTTCCCCAGTCAGACTCTCCAGGTACCTCTTCACATCTCTCTCACAATGAGAGTCCCTCCTCCAACCTTCCTATGCAAATATCCACCCACTTTCAGGAAGTCCCTAGGAGACTTGGCTTCAATGCCCAGGAATGTCCCAAGCTGGGAACTGTCCAGGAGAGCAGGGCTTTGGAATGGTCCCAAAGGGAGGTCCAGGAAGGCCATGCTCTTTTAAGCACAGTCTTATGCCCCACGTGAGTTGCAAACACACCATTTGCTCTCCTGATTTTTGCAACTGGCTCACTGTTTAGACCACATATGTGCACATACACCTCCATAGGCCCAACAATAAAATGACAATAAAGAAGTGAATATTTCCCAAATACTGACTCAGACTTTTTAAGAAGCATTCTTCTCTTCAGCAAGTCACAAGATTATAGAGAAGTGTTCACTTCCTTCCATTCCTCCCCCATCCTCCTTCCTAATTGTGCCCTTTTAGTCTCCCAGGAACCAGGAAAAAACCTAATGTAGGGTCTCATACCTGTGACTGTCCTTTTCCAGGAAGAAGGTAAGGTCAGAACCTTCACTGTCCTATCACCTTCTGTCACAGGAGGCTGAATTAGGAAAGAGATGCTGGAGAATACACTAAGCCTACATGAGTCACCAAGTAAAATCCCCCTGTATGTCAACACATGAAAAAACAATGAGCCCCCATACTACATATGTATAGTCTATATTCTCCAGAATCTAATAGAATAAGAAAAACATGAATAACACGTTTAATAAATAAGCCAATATTCTTCCCACCCATATATATCTTTCTGGCAATGAAACCAATTTAGGAGCTACTTGAAATTTTGGACTAATAGGTTTTGTTTTGTTTGTTTGCTTGTTTTCCTTTTATTCATATGACGTAAAACTGTGTTTCTCAAGTATATGATGAGGACCAACTGGAGGGGCTATGAACAGCACTGTCCCTGGTCCACTCAATTCAGGAGCTCTGAAATGAATTTACCATCTCTCCTTCACCTAAAGAAAGTAGTCAGTCCATCCATAGTTAACTCTGGGTGTTCTCAGCAGGCAATGGGAGCTGGTAGAACTATAAAAATCATGTTCATTCCTAAATGGTTAATCTGCCATCCCAGAATGCCATACTTTCAACAACAAAAAATAAACTCTAAGAAGTAACCCTATAATTAGGAGTTTATAACTACACTGTGGAAGGAAACACAGTAAGAGAGAACAATGGACTTTGTGATTAATTAGTAATACCACGCTGGGCTTTGTGCAGTTACAAGCTGATAAAACAAGTACATCAAACTGGCTCACAAAAATACTTCCTGATTTCTGAAGCTGAAGAAAATCACTGGGTTTAAGATCACAACAGAGATCTTGATTTTATTACTCAAAGGAGCATAACCATTCAGCAGGTTATATATGATGTGACTGTTCTGGTATTTTTTTCTTTTCACTCTATTTACTATTCTCAGATAGAATTTTAAAAATTAATAAACTTTAAATATTACATGGATATATATGTCTATTATTGATTTATCAAGAAAAACTTGATTGAGGACTGAGAACAAAGATACAAAGACTGTTGAAATGAGCCCTTGTGGTCATGTTGGCTACAATATGACAAAGGAAAGTAAATCAAGGTTAGGTGTCAAAATGGAGACAAGGTAGACCAGACTGGGCAGTCACCCACACTCTTCTTGGTTCATTTTCTCCCATGGCCCTGAGTCACCAAGTAAAATCCCCCTGTAGTCAACACACGGAAAAACAAGCAGCTTCCTTACTACATACCAGTGATTATGTAGGAGGTGGAGGCGGAGAAGGTTTTCAGGTCCAAGTGTTTCAGCAAGAATCATGAGGAGGAGCACACAGCAAGGATAGGCCCAGGAGAGATGGCATCCAAAGAGGTACAAGCAGTGAAAAAATCTCCACAAGGAAAATGCCCAACAGGAAAATGAAGGAGGGACTGGCCTCTGCAGAATGAGGAGGAACCACGCTATTTGGAGGGGTGAAGCCCAGAAGCCTGGAGGGATGTCTGGCTGTGGTGGGTTAGGTGACTTGTCCCTAACTTTCCATGGACCCTAACTATCAAGCATGTTGATCACAATGAAGTGGGAGATAGTGTAGAAATGAATGGAAATCAGAAGAAAGAGTAGGGAGCAGCAAATGAGGCAGTATATGCACTTCCAAAATCCTGAACCTGATAATCATTATGACTTTTACCTTATACTTTGAATCTTAAGACTTTCCCTGAGGTTAACAATGTGGCCTCTGCCAAGGAACAGACTGACAAATCTAGGAGTGGAGGGAGAGGATTGGAAGAGATAAAACAAAGAACTTACTACATACTTATATGCATAGCCCATGGATGCAGACAATAGTGTGGTGAAGGCCTAGAGGCTTAGGCGTTGGACAAAGGGGCCAAAAGAAGGGGGCGGAGGAATGGGTAACATATATTATACTGTTAACAACAACAAAATATATATGTATGTTTTAAAAATAATAAAATAATAACAGACTTCCTCCTTCACTTTCTCCTCCACTCCTCCTCTACTTCCTCCTCCACGCCTCCTTCACTTCCTCCCCCACTTCCTCCTCCATAAAAATAATAATAATAATAACAATGTGCAATAATAATAATAAAATAACATGGCCTCTGCTCTAAAACTTAGTTGTTTTTTAAAAATATATTTTATTGATTTTTCACAGAGAGGAAGGGAAAGGGATAGAGAGTTAGAAACATCAATGAGAGCAAAACATCGATCAGCTGCCTCCTGCACACCCCCTACCGGAGATGTACCTGATACCAAGGTACATGTCCCTGACTGGAATCGAACACAGGACCCTTCAATCCACAGGCCAAAGCTCTATCTGCAGGAAGACGATCATTGTTTTATTATAGAGAAGTGTGGACAGGGAATCCGAAGAGCTGGGTCAACCTTAATTACTCGAAAGGGTCAGAGCTAATCACTAGATATTGGTAGTTGAAGCAGCCCCCACCTGTTAGTCCTAAGTAAATTCACTGATTGGCTTTTATTAAAGTTTCCTGCCTAGGGGATATGGGTGTATCCTATAATCTTAATCTTAATAAAAGGGATGGTAAAGCCAGAGCAAGTAGTAGTTCCTTCTTGGGCTTCTGTCTTGCCCCCATTTCCCAAATTAATGCTTTTCTAGTCTCTTTTCATTTGTGTTAGGCCTTCTCAAGAACCTGAACCCTGAACTGGAACCCTGAACCATGCAGGATGTGAAAGGGGTTCCCACATCTGGCGCCTGACCGTGGGACGTCTGGAAGAGATGATATTTTTCGCCTAGAGTGAAGAAGGAAAAATACACCAAGAAAAGATGTGGAAAAAATTAACCAAGAAAAAAGTGAGGGAAATTCACCACACGCAAAGCCCACGGGCTAACTGCAGAGTTGAGACCTGTAAGTAGATGGGAACATCTTTTTCAGCCAGGCTAATGGGGAAAAACTAGAATTTTGGTTTGTAGGCTTAAGGAATTGAAAGTTTCAAAGGGTATTCTTTTTTAGTTTTTGTTTGATGTTATAGAACATAACCCTTGGTTTCCTGAAGAAGGTACATTAGATCTTGAGTGTTTGGCAAATAAAAAGTTGGTAAAAAAAAAAAAAAAAAAAGCCCAGCAGCAAGGAAAAACTCACCTCAAAAAAAACTGTTTCAAAAAAAACCCAACAGTTTCAATGAGGACTTTGCACTTGGAGTCACACCATGCAGCTGCAGACAAGCAACTACCTCAGTCACAGAGCAGCGACTTCAAGCAATCTACTGAAGATGAGAAACAGAAGGAGGACAGCCTGGAGACCACCTGAGGCAGCGGTTCTCAACCTGTGGGTCGAGAGCCCTTTGGGGGTCGAACGACCCTTTCACAGGGGTCACCTAAGACTATTGGAAAACACCTATTTCCCATGGTCTTAGGAACCAACACACCGCTCCTCGGTGTAGCAAAATGTAGCAATGTAGTTTACTGTTGTCATATGAAGACTGTTACCCATGCTACACCACGATTCAAGACAAAATTTCATTTATTTGTAATTAGAAATAAATATTTCACAATATATAATTACATATTGTTTGTGACTAATCACTATGCTTTAATTATGTTCAATTTGTAAAAATGAAAATACATCCTGCATATCAGATATTTACATTACAGTTCATAACAATAGCAAAATTACAGTTATGAAGTAGCAACGGAAATAATTTTATGGTTGGGGGTCACCACCACATGAGGAGCTATCTTAAAGGGTCGAGGCATTAGGAAGGTTGAGAACCACTGACCTGGGGCATGGTAAAGAGGACGGTACAGATGCCTGAGAATGTCTTTCTTGCCATGCTATTAGTGATCAGCTAAACGGTAGGTAATATTACCTGGGGCAAATGGGGCAGTATTTTTGACTTACGTTCCTGACCCTTCATGGGTAAGAACCCTTATGTGGGCTGACCCCTGCCTAATGTAATCATCAATAATACCAAACACCTTGGTTCATCCAGGAGGAACATGGGTGGGGCAAGGGAGTATAATTATCCAGGTGTCAACACCCACCTTCTCTTTTGTATGACACAAAATCAAACCACAGCTCCTGGAGGAAATCCAAGATGGTGGCATAGGTAAACACCTATACTGCTGCCTCGCACGACAATTTCAAAACTACAACCAAAAGACAAAATGGACATCATCCAGAACCACAGGAAAGCTGGCTGAGTGGAAGTTCTACAACTAGAGGGAAAGAGAGGGGCTCACAGAGACCCAGAGGAGCTGCAAAAAGCTGAGGTACGGAGACGCGCGCTGAGAGAGCGTGTGCCGGAGTACCTGGCTGGCTTTCTTTGGCGGGAGGGAGATGGAGACTCTCAAAGGCATTGAACCCCTTGTCTGCGACACTAAACCCCAGATCCAGCTGAAACTCATACGGGGGGAGTTTGGACTGTGAAAAGGGAGAAGTGCACGGAAATTTAGGGGAGTTGCAAAGGATCGGAGGTCTGGTCGCGCACGGCACCACGCGGAGGACAGACTGCTGATTGTGCCGCTGGCTTTTGCGAGTGGGCGGGAGACAGACCCTCCGAACTGTGCCACTTCTGAGTCCACTAAGCCCTGTTTTGGGCGAAACCCTGGAGACCTAGACTCGTGTGGTCCTGGTTCGCAGGGGAGCCGGAAAGGCAGCGTTTAGAGGCACTGCGGGTGCGCGCGCACAAGGACCGCTCCAGCCATTACCCAGTCACGTGAGACTCAGGGGCCGTGGAGGGCGGGGCCGACTGGAAGGCAAGGCGGTCCCTTAAGCCCTGAGACTCCACCCTCCCAAGCTCAACAGAGGCTTCTGCGGCTTTGCGTCTGCTATCATAGGCTGAATCCAACACAGAAGTTTCCCCGGCATAGGGAAAATGCCGAGACAAGGGAAGGGATTACAAGCAAAAGAAATGGAGGAAAAAAAACGACTGGATATAGAGTTCAAAACCACGCTTATAAGGTTTTTCAAGAATATGCTAGAAAAGATGAATAAATTTAGTGAGACCCAAGAGGAGATGATAAATACACTGACTGAAATAAAAACTATTATACAGAGTCCTAACAGCAGACTAGAGAAAGGCAAGGATCAAGTCAAAAATTTGAAATATAAAGAAGCAGAAAACATTCAACTGGAAAAGCAAGAAGAGAAAAGAATCCAAAAATGTGAAGATAATGTAAGGAGCCTCTGGGACAGCTTCAAGCGTACCAACATCAGAATTGTGGGGGTGCCAGAAGAAGAGAGAGAGCAAGATACTGAAAACCTGTTTAAAGAAATAATGACTGAAAACTTCCCACATCTGGTAAAAGAAATAGACTTACAAGTCCAGGAAGCATACAGAACCCCAAAGAAAAGGAATCCAAAGAGGACTACACCACGACACATCATAATTAAAATGCCAAGAGCAAAAGAGAAAGAGAGAATATTAAAAGCAGCAAGAGAAAAACAGTTTATTACCTACAAGGGAGCACCCATACGACTGTCAGCTGATTTCTCAACAGAAACGATGCAGGCCAGACGGGAGTGGCAAGAAATATTCAACGTGATGAACAACAAGAACCTACAACCAAGAATAATCTATCCAGCAAAGCTATCATTCAGAATTGAAGGGCAGATAAAGAGCTTCACAGAGAAGAAAAAGCTAAAGGAGTTCATCAACTCCAAACCAGTATTATATGAAATGCTGAAAGGTACTCTTTTAGAAGAGGAAGAAGAAAAAGGTAAAAGACAAAAAATTATGAACAACAAATACACATCTATCAACAAGTGAATCTAAAAATTAAGTGAATTAAAAATCTGATCAACAGAATAAACTGGTGAATATAATAGAATCAGGAGCACAGAAAGGGAGTAGACTGATAATTCTCAGGAGGACAAAAATCATAAAGCATCAAACAGACTGTGAAATTATAGCAGAAAGATTAAAGTTAGGTGAGGTAAAATAAGTGATCAATCAAAGGACTTGTATGCATGCTTATAAACATAACCAATGATCACAGACACTGGGGGGTCGGGGTACGCCTGGGAGGGAGGGGGGGCAATGGGGAGATATGTATAAAAAATTAATAAAAATTAATTTAAAAAAAAACACAGCTCCTTTGTGTGTAAAATTAAAGAGAGGTTTCTGGCTTGCATGGACATCACGGAAGTAGGGGACTATCACTACATGCTCCTGGGAGAGGTGCAGAAAATGTAACTGGACCTTGTCTATACAAAAAGAAATTGACAGCTAATTTGAAATCTGATTATAATGGCTTAAAGCAAAGAATATCCTTACATATTATTCTACAATGTCATAATTTTTGATATTTTATAACAGTATATTGTACAATTATCCCAAACAAGCTTACAAACTAATCTTTTGAATGTTTGGCAGCAATTTAAAAAGAATATGAAAGAATTTAATCCCTTCCACTGTGTGGAAGGCTTCTTGGGAAGGCAGTTGGGCATTCTGTGTTGGTCCCTCTTGCCCTTCATGCCAAGAGGGATCCTCTTCTTACAATCCAATTGCCTACAGCTGTTGCCTGAGCTTTCTGTTCATGCTGAGATTGAAACCTCGTAGTGGCTGGTACCATGGATCTGTCTCCCAGCCAATGATATGAGTTGGGCCCTCCCTAGAGAAGAAACCTGGGTTCCTCAAGATCTGCGATCAGTGCTGGGGCCCCGCTGATGGCCGAAGTGGGATCCCAAGGCAAGTGCTGGGCGTGGAGGCCACAGGGGCATAGACTACCAAGGATATAGAAATGAACCTCACATCACCCTGCTTAGCCCTGGAGGATGGCTGGTTAGCCAGAGACGGGTAAGATTCCTCAAGGAAGGAAAAACCTAAGACAGGTACAGAGGGGCTATCAAGAGAGAACTTGGAGGTCAACAGAGGTGGGGCACAGACCCTCCCCCCCCCCAACCTTGCAGGGGCCCAAACCCTAGCCCCTTCTGAGGGAAATCTCCTGCCCCATGGCTGCTTCACTTCCCACGCCCAGCTCAGATTGGGACCCGGAAGACAGACAGAGACTTGGCCCAGCTCAGATTGAGACCTAGACAACAGACAGAGACTTAGCCAACAGCAGCTGTCCTATAACTAAATACAACCTAGCACCAGGAATGCTCAGGGTCTACTCAAGAATGCAAATAAGCGTTTCCACTAATATTTACAGGGTAAACTAAGATTGTTGTTAGAGTATTAAACTGACAGTAAAATAGTAATCAAGTTTTCAGATTAATTTAATTGGCTAATTGAAATAAGTGAATATTCAAGAAAATTTAATTGTACTGGACAAAAAGCTGTTCCTAAAGTATTAACTAAAATTTCTATTGGTAGTTCATTTCATGGTAAAATTGCTTATCATGCAATGAACCTAAAGCAGTAATATTTTTGTGGGGAAAAAAAGAAAAAATTAAAATCTAAAGTTATCAAGACTGCATTATAAAAATTTCCAAAAGCCTCCATTAATTCAAAAAAAGGGGGTTGTGGGGGCATAGTAAGGTAATATCATGTAAGAAAAGATATCCTGTAAGCATATTACATCTAGGAAATTTTTACTTTAAAAAAAATTGATTTTCATTTGTAATGCTAACTAACAGTAAGACACCTATGAAGGACACACATGATGTCAAAATAAGTCAAAGGAAAATTGTTTGGGCAAAATATAATAAGGACCCTAAGTCAAATTTACAGAAAAGATTCCTTTATTAACTTTTGGTCGAGAATGTGTTTGTGTATTTTCAGAAAACAACGCCAAGACCATGTGGATTAAAAACAGTCCAGAGATGGAAGACGCTGACAACACCTTGCCATGCTAACAGTCAGCAGCTGTGCATTGCTGCAGGTTGCCCAGGACCAAACCAGAGAGGGTTGGACCTTCATCGTCACCATTTGTCCATTATCCAGATATTATTGAACTGTTTGACACTGAAACTGGGACTCAGAACTGTTGGACATTGAAATTGGGACTCAAACATTTTATTCTTATATATTTATTTTTAATCTGTCGATTTTTTTAAAGGAAAGAAATAGGGGAGATGCTGGAAGCTGGTCATTATTTTATTAATAGAGATATGGACAGGGAATCTGGATGGCTGGTCAACCTTAATTGCTCTAAAGGTTCAGAGCTGATCACTAGATACTGGTAATTGAAGCAGCCTCCACCTATTAGTCCTAAGTAAATCCGCTGATTGGCTATTATTGGAGTTTCCTGTATAGGGGATATGTGTGTATCCTATAATCTTAATCTTAATAAAAGCGATGGTAAAGCCAGAGCAGGTAGTAGTCCTCTCTTGGGCTTCTGCCTGGTCCCCAATATCGCCAAATTAATACTTTTCTAGTCTCTTTTCATTTGTATTCGGCCTTCTCCAGAACCCAAACCCTGAACGGGAACCCTGAACCACTTGGGATGTGAAAGGGATTCTGATCCACTGGGCTAAACCAGTCAGGGCTGATTTACTTACTTTTCTGTAAACCTTTTGGTGTTTCCTCTTACCAGTTTCTAACTGAATATCATATGGTCTAAGTATAAAACTGTGTCCAGCATGGCAATTTCATCCAGTTTTGGAAAACAAATATTCTTTCATTATGTGAAATTAATAAAGCAGATTAAAAATAAAATTAAAAATGAAGACAAGGTATATGATGCCGGTGAAGTATTGAAGAGAAAGTCATCTTGGGGAGGTCAGAGAAACCCAGCCTGAACTGAGTCTTGAAGATACTTGAAGAGTTGCCAAGAGATAGACAAGGGGAAAAGACACAGGGAAAACTAAAGGAACACAGAGACATGAATTTGCACGACAAGAAATTTGGATTGCTAGGATATGGCAATTGCTAGGACACTGGTTGGAGGCTAATCTGGAGAAGGACACAAGAACCAGTTCAGGTTTGAAACTTAGATTCTATCCTGAAGGCACTATGAATCCACGTAAGGGATTTTCGCACACATATTGCAGTATGATTTGTTTAAAAAAAAAATCTAAGGAGATGTGGAGGATGGACTGGCAGGAACACAGAGGAAAGGTGAGGTGAAGGTGGAGGGTCTTCTATGCAGAGATGTCTAAAGGCAGGGTGGACAGTGCTAGTGAATAGCAAGATGATAGAAAGGCAGATGGATAACAGACATATAGGCAGAAGAGCAACTATAGCTCATGAGTTCTGTTTGGGACATCCTGGGTTCAAATTTCCTGAGGGTCATAGCAATTAGAACCTTTGGTAGATTACATATGAGTCTGAACTCAGATGTGTAAAAGAGGTTATGGTTTGGGGGCAAAGATAATATTCAAAATATTACCAACTGGTATGGACAGTCAGGCATAGGCACTGACTAATCAGAACAGGTGCCTGGTGGAGCAGAAAGGATCCCAGCAATAAACAACTAGCATGGTCACATGTACACACACCAAATGAATACCATTTAGCCCCAAAGGATTGTTTTGGTACTGACAATCATCAGAGTGGAGGAGAGCCCTTAGAGAAATGAGAAGGGAAGAGGCTAGACCGAACACCGACAATGGGGAGTGGTGCAGAGGAGAGGAACCTGGAGAAGGAACAGTCAGAGAGGTCATGGAACACTGGATCATAAAGTTTCAGCTGGAAGGAGTGATGGAATGGACTACTGAAGAGATGTCAACCTTCCCCAGGCTAAACTATTTGTAGATGTCTATGGGGGCCTGGGCAAATTCAAGAGCAATGCTCAGAGGTACCAGTCACAATGAAGTCTGAAAGCTCAGCGCTGAGGATGGCTGCAGACAGACTAGGAGCCTAGGGGGAAGTACTTAAAGATGGTGTCTCAGCCATGCTTAAGCTGAACTAGGGCTGCACAAAGGGAAGACACTGACATGGAGCCAACCCCCCACTGAGGGTATTTTCCACCGTCACCCCAAACCTCAGCTGTCCCATATGCCCTTCCTCCTCCCCAGAAAAAACAGACAACTGTGCCACTCGTGCCTGGACTCAATGCCAGGCTCTCTGGGTTCCTGAGTTTATCGCAAGCCTATAAAATCTCTTCCCTGGAAACTTACTCCATTTCAGTCTTCTCTTCTGTGACAGAGGATTAAAAGCAAGTTCCCCACACTTGCCTCAAGCTTATCCAAGATAATATGAGAACATTCTGCAGGTTCTCTGAGAATTTGAAAGGGAGACAGGAGAATCTAAGAGTGAATACAGTGGTGGGTTAGGTGACAGGTGGCAGGCTAACAGCCTAAATTTTTAAAAAGGAATACAATATTGACGAATTGTGAGGACAAAAATTTAATCTTTGATAAAACAGGTGAAATTTTAGTATTTGAGTACAACTGTAAAGAATGCCTATTAAATATTTTTAAATGTATACGAAAGAAGGCTTAGGTGCCTGAAAGCAAACCAGACTGAAAATTCTTAGAGCTAAAATGTGTTGTTATTTGAGATGTTATAAAAAGTGATCTTAAAATATTCCTAATGTCAGTTTTTTAGAGAAATCAAATGCCCCGCACCCCCATCCTTTGCACGCCCCTTCTCCTGGTCCCCTCCCCACCACGGGCCTCAGCAGGGACGACCTGTCCAGGCTCTCGCGCACCTCTAGTGCCCAGTTTCCATCGGCCTCCTGACCTTCCACGTTGTGATGAGCGAGCCACCTTGGGCAACCCGACGCAGCCTTTGCGGCTGCCAGAGCATGCTCAGTCAGGTGCTGACCCACTTCTGCGGGTCCCAATTGGGGGCAGGGGGTCGGCGGCGCAATTTTGTCTCATTGGCCAAGGCCCGGGAGAAGGAGGAAAGAAACTGGGAGCTTCTTAAAGCCTCCTTAATCGGTGACAGCCATCCCTGACCCGGCGGCGGAACAAGCCCAGTCTGCCTGCAGGAGCCGCAAGTGCCAGTGTGCAGACTCCACCTTTCCGGGTTTTGGCAGCAGCTGTAGGAGAAGCGGGGGTGGGGGGGTACGGAAGTAAAATATGGGTGTGGGCGTGGCCAAGGGGCGGGCCTAGAAGAGCCGGGGAAAGGAGCTCGGTCCTGGCCTCAG